>SJYX01005671.1:314975-499282 GCA_006410675.1 Oreotragus oreotragus | reverse complement strand
GCAGCAGCAGCAGCATCACATAGGAAGCCTGAAATTACCATCCTCCAAATTAAAAAGAGATCAGATACTAGCTGAAATTATTTTTAAAGACAAAATATTTGATAAACTCAATCAGGTTAAAATATTTTAAAATGAAAATTAAGGGACTAAAAGTAAGAGATATTAAACTATTCAATGAATATGTGATGCTTCCAATATACCAGGTAATTTTCAAACATCTAAAGATAGATAAGGAAGTTAGAAAGAGAAAAAGTAAGAGTGGTGGGGGAAAACAAGCATAATATAAAAATTTCAAGAAATATAGATTACATGGAATCAAGGATTTAAAGGAAATAAAAGTTGATCCTAGTTTCAGATATAGTGTCAAAAAGTTCAGTGAATTATGGCATGTATTTCTTTTATGAATTAGGAAAAGAGGTTTGTAATAATGTCTAGTTGTCCCAAACTTGGTGAAATATATAATTGTATAGATTTCAGAAGCTAATTAACGCCAAGAGAGGACAAATTTAATGAGAATTAAAGTTAGGCATGTCATAGACAGTCTCTTGAAATGTGATAAAGAGAAAATCTTAAAAAGCAAGGAGGGAAAAAAAATGTTATCTCAGAGGAATAATCGTCCAATGACGGCAATTATTAATTAAAAACCATGCAGTCTAGAAGACAATGCAGAAAAGTGAAGAAAAAAGAAATTCATCTCAGAATTCTACTTTTTAAATCAATAAAGAAAGGTAACTAGTTTTTACCTAAAAGGTAACTACTTTTTAAATCAATAAAGAAGGGTAACTTTACTTATTGCAAATGTAAATAGCCAGGTACACATGCAAGACAAGATTTTCTCTTGTTTTATTAAAATCTACATAGCCACTAAAACCTAAAATTATAACACTGTCCTGTGGTTTTATAAATTGGTAAATTTAATAGGTATGATATCTATAACATAAAAAGAACATGAGGGTGGGTGGAAATAGATGTATATGTTTGAAATTTTTCTGTATTTTGTGTGAAATGCTACAGGATTACCTCAGTAGTTCATGAAAATTTAGAGATGCATATCATGATATCTAGAACACCACAAAAATATGTAAGGATATAGAGCTAAATACAGTCCAGTTCAGTTGTTCAGTCGTGTCTGACTCTTGGCAACCCCATGAACCACAGCATGCCAGGCATCCCTGTCCATCATCAACTCCTAGAGTCCACCCAACAACTCCCAGAGTCCACCCAAACCCATGTCCATCGAGTCGGTGATGCCATCCACCCATACATCCTCTGTTGTCCTTCTCCCCCTGCCCTCAATCTTTCCCAGCATCAGGATCTTTTCAGATGAATGAGCTCTTTGCATCAGGTGGCCAAAGTATTGGAGGTTCAGCTTCAACATCAGTCCTTCCAATGATCACCCAGGACTGATCTCCTTTAGAATGGACTGGTTGGATCTCCTTGCAGTCCAAGGGACTCTCAAGAGTCTTCTCCAACACCACAGTTCAAAAGCATCAATTCTTTGGCATTCAGCTTTCTTTATAGTCCAACTCTCACATCCATACATGACCACTGGAAAAACCATAGCCTTGACTAGACAGACCTTTGTTGGCAAAGTAATGTCTCTGCTTTTGAATATGCTATCTAGGTTGGTCATAACTTTTCTTCCAAGGAGTAAGCATCTTTTAATTTCATGGCTGCAATCACCATCTGCTGTGATTTTGGAGCCCAGAAAAATAAAATAAGCCACTGTTTCCCCATCTATTTGCCATGAAGTGATGGGACCAGATGCCATGATCTTCGTTTTCTGAATGTTGAGCTTTAAGCTAACTTTTTCACTCTCCTCTTTCACTTTCATCCAGAGGCTCTTTATTTCCTCTTCACTTTCTGCCATAACGGTGGTGTCATCTGCATAACTGAAGTTATTGATATTTCTCCCAGCAATTTTGATTCCAGCTTGTGTTTCCTTCAATCCAGCATTTCTCATGATGTGCTCTGCATAAAAGTTAAATAAGCAGCGTGACAGTATACAGCCTTGACGTACTCCTTTTCCTATTTGGAACCAGTCTGTTGTTCCATGTCCAGTTCTAACTGTAATNTCACCATCTGCAGTGATTTTGGAGCCCCCAAAAATAAAGTCTGACACTGTTTCCACTGTTTCCCCATCTATTTCCCATGAAGTGATGGGACCGGATGCCATAATCTTCATTTTCTGAATGTTGAGCTTTAAGTCAACTTTTTCACTCTCCTCTTTTACTTTCATCAAGAGGCTTTTTAGCTCCTCTTCACTTTCTGCCATAAGGGTGGTGTCATCTGCATATCTGAGGTTATTGATATTTCTCCCGGCAATCTTGATTCCAGCTTGTGCTTCTTCCAGCCTGGCATTTCTCATGATGTACTCTGCATATAAGTTAAACAAGCAGGGTGACAATATACAGCCTTGACGTACCCCCTTTCCTATTTGGAACCAGTCTGTTGTTCCATGTCCGGTTCTAACTGTTGCTTCCTGACCTGCATACAGATTTCTCAAGAGGCAAGTTAGGTGGGCTGGTATTCCCATCTCTTTCAGAATTTTCCACAGTTTATTGTGATCCACACAGTCAAAGACTTTGGCATAGTCAACAAAGCAGAAATAGATGTTTTTCTGGAACTCGCTTGCTTTTTCAATGATCTAGAAGATGTTGGCAATTTGACCTCTGATTCCTCTGCCTTTTCTAAAACCAGCTTGACCATCTCAAAGTTCACTGTTCATATACTGCTGAAGCCTGGCTTGGAGAATTTTGAGCATTACTTTACTAGCGAGTGAGATGAATGCAATTGTGTGGTAGTTTGAACATTCTTTGGCATTGCCCTTCTTTGGGATTGGAATGAAAACAGAAAGTGTAAAGTTTGGAAAAAAGCCAATAAATTATTAAGTACCCCATACATCCAATATATGCTCATGGAACAGAGACAGAACAATAGACATTTTGAGTTTAAAAAAAGATGTGCTTTAAAAACTGTGAATCACTGCATTGTTGCACACCTGAAGCTTATACAATATTGTAAATCAACTATATCTAAATTAAAAAGAAAAAAGACAGGAGCAATCACTGATCCAGGGGCATTCTGAGACTCCACAGGCAGGTAGGAAAGTCTGCTTCTTTGGTTGTAGGAAATATAATGATCAGCCTTCAGTTCTGCCATGTGAGGTAGGTTTCCCCAGCCTGCTCTTCTCCCTGACTCTTGGCTGTCTTCTGAGAGTCTTGCCCCTGATAGTATTCTCTTTAGTTGTTTCTCAAATGACCTTTAGAGATTATGACATGCTTGAAGTCTAAGCAGCTTTATCAAACTGCTTCCTGATCCTTGGTGCCTCAAGGTTATTTAAAGTCTAAGACAATCACAGTTTTTGGTTTTTTTTAAAATTTTTGTTTAGGTTAGTGCTCTTTTTGGCAGTACAACAGTCTCAGAAACTTAGGCAGCTTTTAAAATTTATTTGATTTCAGTCAGGTTCATATGCCAATGATCACACTAACAGTTCTTTTTGAGACATGACTTAATTGCAAATGCTCTGAGCTTATTAAGCACTGGTGGAAAAGCTATATCTTTTTCCTGAGCCATTTTCGGTTAAATTAATTTCAAACCCTCATCCATCCAGACATAGTCACAATGGGATGAGGGGATTACTGTTGATTTTATCTTTGTCAAAAGACTTTGTTTGTGCAAAGGCTTCTCAAGTTTTCTGACCCCTAACCTGTAGCCTACCAGGTTCCTCTCTCCATTGGATTTCCCAGGTAAGAGAACTGAAGTGAGTTGCCATTTCCTCTCCCAGGGGCTCTTCCCAGCCCAGGGATCAAGCCCACATCTCCTATGATCCTTTAAAAACAAGTCAGATCATGTGACTCCCTTGCTCAAATTCCCCATTTGAGCAGAATTCTCAAAATGATCTCAAGTCATCACCTCCTTGTCTCAATCATACATATTCTCACCTGTATTCATTATATTCTGTTATTCTGATTGTTTTCTATTTCTTAAAAAATACCCGTTTTTTCAGTCTGGAAGGTCATTCCAAGCTTTCTGTTAAATCTGGCACCTACACTGTTAAATTCCTCCAGAGGTCTGTGTGATTAATTCTTTTGCCTCTTTCTAGTCTTTGCTCACAAAACACTTTCATAACGGAAGCAAAGCATTATCACTCTACTATAAAATTGCCTCTCACAATAGTCCACTTGAAAGGCTTCTAGATCTGATGATATTTTCCCCTTAGTCTGATAGCCCCCAAATCTTGTATCATTTATTATGAAGGGCAACCACGAAAAGAAGCTTTTAAAAGTGTTCGTTCACAAGAATTCTCTTTAGGAGAAAATTTTATATCAGTTGCTGGGAGAAATACATGCAGGTGAAGTATAAGAAAAACAGAACAAAAAACAAATAAGCAAAACCCAACTTCATTATGAGTCATGAGCCAAGCTTTTAACAAATAATCTTGGAAGGAATGCTTAAATACTTTGATTTAAGACAGCATGGGTGGTTCCTGGAAATTTGTATTTTAAAAAGCAATAAGTGTAATTATGACAAACTTCCAGGTACCTGCTAATAGAGACAACATGAACAATACAACATATCAGAATAATTTACATAGAAGGATGTTAGTGTTTTATAATGCCAACTTAGAATATGTTTTCCTGTGCTCATGGCACACTAATAAAAATATATTATATAATCGGATTACTCTACAAAAAAGAAAAATAACTACTAAATCATACAAAACAGAAGTTGTGCAATACATATTCAGATAATAATACAAACATTTTAAAATTATGCAAGTTTATATTAAAAGGATATATGCTGAAGACATTTTTAAGTTACTTGTGAGCCAAAGAGAAAATAAAAACTGCAACCCTAAATTATTAAGAAGCTAATGATAGTGATATTTATGAAAACATATCAGATATGGCCAAGGCTATTTTCAGAAATAAATACTTTTAACACTTAAACAAATTGAGAAGCTAGAAAAAAATATGAAAAATAATAGATTTTCCAAAGATGAAAGCAGGAACATTAATATTAATATTTTTTGAGGGTCAAAGAAAGTTGTAGTCTTCTTTTCTGTTAAGATTGGGGAAAAAAAGAGAAAAATTACAAACATACAATATTAGGAATCAGAGAAGTATGATCTAAGCACAGATAAAAAAGAGGTTAAAATACAAGCTTTAAGAGAAAGCCTAAAGGAGACACAAACAAAGGATAAGAATTTGATATTTGGTTAGGAGCTTTTGTCTGGATAAATATACATATGATGATATCTATCTATCTACAGACACACATTGCGTGCCAGGTATTTTAGCAGATATATGCATAAAATCATCTATGTCTATGTACAACTATGTACTATTAAGTGTCTGGTACACAACTAGTGTTGAATATTTATCCAATGATTAAACTGAGTCATTAAGTGACCAATTCAAATATTTATACTCAGGATATTGTATATCATTTTTAAGGTATTGGTGGTTATATTTTGCATTTTAGAGAACTTTTATTGTATATATAGTCAAATATCCCAGTTTTTTTTTCCCCTGTGTCTGGTCCCATTTTCTACACTAAGAAATGAAGTTAAAGTCACTCAAGTTGTGTCTGACTCTTTGTGACCCTTATACAGTCCATGGAATTCTCTAGGCCAGAATACTGGAGTGGATAGCCTTTCCGTTCTCCAGGGGATCATCCCAACTCAGGGATCCAACCCAGGTCTCCCACATTGCAGGTGGAGTCTTTATCAACTGAGCTCATTTACCAGCAGAGCTCAAAGGAAGCACAAGAATACTGGAGTGGGTAGCCTATCCCTTCTCCAGCAGATCTTCCCGAGCCAGGAATCGAACCGGGGTCTCCTGCATTGCAGGTGGATTCTTTACCAGCTGAGCAATCAGGGAAGCCCTTTCTACACTAAAAATGTTGTCAGTCATGAGATCATATACTCCCCTCATTGTTGCATGGTTTTATTTTTTAGAATTAACACTTTAATTCATGGAGAATTTTACATTACAGAGGAAAGACTGAACCATATTTTCTTTTCACTTAACCAATCATCCCCAGATCATTAATTCCTTACCACTTCTTTTCCCAACCAAACTGAAGTAAAGGAAAATTTAATCTTGCTCCCAACTACCCACACCAACCAAGGAGACCTCTCTCCACGGGTTTATGACAGTAAAACCCTAACCCCTCAGGTCAGATAATCTGATGTATGATAATTGACTATATGAATAATTATTATGTTATGCAAATAAACAATGCAGATGAGTCATTTCATTAAACAAGCACCATGGGGTCATTAGGTTTTGCTCTCTTTAGGGGGAAAATACTATCCATGAACCTCTCTCCTGGACTGGCAATAAAACATCACTGGTAGCTCATATGAGGCTGGATAATATGTTTGATTTGTATTGAATCTCTGTCTGGTGGTTGGGGCCCACTGTAATGAACAAGCCCACAAATCACAGCTTAATGGGAATCTACTTTTACATATTGCTTAATTAAAAGTTGTGAGCTTATTAACATGTGTCTTTGGCACTGAGATTTGGGGATGTAATCTCCGCACAAATAAAAATAGGTTGTAAAAGTTTTATAGATTGATGATGATATTACAGTCCATACCTTAATAACCCATCATTTCCCCCAAAGAATTTTTCATGTCTTACATTTCTTTATCCAGCTTCTTTTGCTTATGTTTTTCGACGTGTAGGGCCTATTGCAATATGTGCTGATACCAAAAAAGTGTTATTTGTTAAATATTTCATCTGAACCTCCCTCCATTATTTAATCTTATTAGCAAAGTTATCTGGAAGAAAGTCTCAGAGCTCTCTTTTCATTAGAGGGGCTCCAGGTAGTATAGATCTATTAGGTATGGGTTTCTAGAATTTCCATTATAAATCTCTATTTTCAGGGATTTATAATTCAGCTATAAAAATTTTGCCCTAGGCTTCAACTTGGAATACAAGGTCTTAGCCTGAGAGAGTACATTGTTAACACATAAAAAAAAATCATGTTGTTTTCATCTCACCAAAGTGAAAAAAGGAATGGCATGTAACCATTTTCAAATACTTTCTAATCTGCCACTGTAAGAGGTGTTTGGAGCTTTTTGTTTGGTTTGGTTTGGTTTGGTTTTGACGTGATGTTTCATAGTATGTTTGTTTGCAATTTTACCGGCACCAATTGGTGTTTTTTTAAGTGTCAAAATAAAGACATTTTCCTTGTGCCTGACATGACAGTCCTTGAACTGGACATCTTTTATCTTTGTTTGTGGACCCTCTGATATAGAGCATTTCTGGCACTCTTGCATTGAAGAATCTAAGTTTACTAACTCCTATCAGGAAGATCCTCTGTAGGAGGAAATGCAATCCATTCCAGTATTCCTGTCTGGGAAAATCCCATGGGCAGAAGGAGCCTGGCGGGCTACAGTCCACAGGGTCACAAAAGAGCTGGACACAACTTAGTGACCAAACAACAAATCAGTATTAAGACAAAAAGTGTCATTGTTCTAACCAACTGAACCTTATCACTACTGATCTGGGCAACTGAATGCTCATTTTATTAATAATTAAAAATTGAAGTTGACAACCCAGGGAAAGAAAAAACCTTAGTGACCATGGCACCATCGAAAGACTTGTGTGGAGGAAGCTGACCCAGGCTCTGCTTTGAAACACCTGTGTGACCTTGAGAGACCTGCTTAGATGCTCTGAACCTGTTTTTACATCCTTCAAATTCCACTTAATACTGTCTAAAGGTATCAGTGTTCCATAGGATGGTAAGAACAATTAAGCAACAGCTGCTGACAGTATGATCTGGAGCCTTGGTTTATAAAAGCCAGCGTGCGTGGAAAGGACTTGCCTAGGTTATCAGGCAGCTCAGAGTGGATATAGACCAGGTCAGCCCTACAGTCAAACTTCCATAGGGCAGGAGGAGAAGGAGGCCACAGAGAATGACGTCACTGACTTAAGAGACGTGAGTCTGAGCAAACTCCAGGAGACAGAGAAGAACAAGGAAGCCTGGCGTGCTGCAGTCCATGGGGTTGCAAAGAGTCAGAAGTGACTTAGAAACAACAACAGTAACAATAACATTTCAGATGGGCACCTCCCCTCCCTGGATTCATCTTTAGCCCTTCTTTCAGTCTTTCTGTTCTGACTGTTTACACACTGCTGACGCCAGGTATTTCCATAAGGTAAAATTGCCGTATATATATATATATAGGCTTCCTAGAGGGCTCAGTGGTAAAGATCCCACCTGCCAATTTTTAGGAGACACAGGTTCAGTCCCTGGGTCTGGAAGATCTGCTGGAGGAGGAAATGGCAACCCACTCCAATATTCTTGCCTGGGAAATCCCATTGACAGAGGAGCCTGGAAGGCTACAGTCCCTGGGGTTGCAAAAGAGTTGGACAGGACTGAATGACTAAACAACAGCAATTATATATATATACATATATATATATATATTTATAAATATATAATTTTAGCAATTTTGTGTATTATACCTTTCCATAGTTAATATACTTTATAAAGAAAAAAAATGAAGGATACAATTTGACAAAAATAGAAGATTCTTTACTGGTGCAGTTTTGAGCCTTGTAGTTCGAAAAGAATGGGGATTCAGAGGTCACAGTAGCCTTCTTCAAACTGCTCAAATCATATCAAGTAGATAAGACAGAATCCATGTCCGTTTCTATTCCTTGACTGAGAAATCTGATGCCTTTAGGAAACTGGCTATACTCAGAGACTTGCTGGATGCACAGATCCCTGGTTTCTTGACTCTACCTAGGCCTTATTCCAAGGTGTCAGCGTTGGGTTTAAATCAAGGTGGATTTCAGGGACTGGGGCATGGAAAATGTCATAGACCATGAAAGAGGAAAAATACTTCTATTTCATACACATGCACATTAACGATATCATTAAAAGTTTTCGAGGTCATGTCTCATGGGAATTTGGTAAATATTATGCCGAGGGAGCTCCACAACTGAAATATGCACTAAAGTAAATGACCCATGAGTTTCCTTCCAACCTTTGGGTTCCCTTAATCTAACATTTCATTTTGGAACACATAGATAACATTGCTCCCTCATGAGGGGATTCATTTAGCACCTACATCATTGCGAGGAGTTAGTGTGATTGATTCTGTTGACCTAAAGAAGGAAAATCCTGTAGAATGGCTTGGAAGGCCGTGAGCACTGAAGCATGGTGTGTAGCAACCTTAAAGGGATTGTAAAGGAGGTGTGACTGGTCCCTGGACCAGGCGACTACCTGGAAATCTATACACATCTGAAAATCATTTGAGTCCTTTTCTTTCTCAACAGACATCCTTCAAATGAGGTAGAGGATGCCAATTTATGGCCAATGAACAGAAAAAGACTTTATTCCAGCATCTCAGCCTAGGTTTTTCCCCAGTTGTGTGCATAGAGCTTTAAAATGGAAACCATAATTTTCATGATGCTAAAAGATCTTATACTTTAGTAAAAAGACTGGGTAAAATAGCAACTAGTCACTGCCCATCTTATGTCACAGTTTCCATTTGTGTTAATCCTGTTTTCTTTAAAGAAAAGCACTTTTTAAGATAAAAATTATTCCAGATCTACTTCTGGTGTACAATAATTAGAGATATTGAAGAGGTTCAATCTTTATTATATTAACTTTATTTAATTAACCTTGTCTAAAACTGGTTGGACTCCTCTGTAATTACTCCATAGAGAGACATGCGATAATACTATGACTGTGGTTATTTCGGTAGTTAAACTCACATTAATTGTAAACCACATACTACACTCCAAGAATTGCACTATGGAATTACAAATATATGTAAGACAAGATTTCTATTTTTAACTATTGATGGAATCTATGAGGAGTCAAGATATATGAACAAAAATACATGTTAATATATATGATGAAGAGTATAAACTATAGCAGCTATTTATAAATTCTAATGGTTGTTGATTGATGAGTGAAGAATAGATAGAAATGTTTTCTGTGAGGCTAATCTCATGGATGTATCAAAACAGAAAACAATCTAAGGCAATTATGTAAATTCAGCATTATATAAGAAGACATTAAGATCAAGCAAATAAGGTAGCATTTCTTCCCTTTGTCTTTCTGCTCTCTGTCGTTAACTCAAAGGTTCAAGTTAAGATTGGTTTTGAACAGGCTGATATTTACTGAATAATTGGTGCAGTGTTAATCATTGGTTAGACACGGGTTCAAGTAAGCAGACGTTGAATTGAATATGGCTCCATCTTGCAATTTTGATCTTCAGTTTACTTTGTAGGTAGAAATTCAGATAAATCTGCTACCTGCACGTAGCAGAGGAGCTAGCCTGTTATTAGCAGTGGGGCTAGAGACCACTGCAGAGCCAGGGCCAACAGTACTGGAGCTCTTGGCCTAGGGACCTAGGGAGGGAAAAGCCATCCGATCCGCATGTCACACAGATCCTTCCCACTATTTGTATGTGTCTCATCACCATGCAGGATATCCTGTGACTGTGTAATGAAAATTACATCTGAAGTTCATCTGAAAACTTCCCTGAAGGGCCATCCCCCAAAGGATACTATTGTTGAAATACACACGCCAAAGTGTGCTTAGAATGCTTATTAAGGAAACATTTCCCAGCCCACTGACGTGAACGCGGGGAAGCATGTGCCTCAGTTACTATCACTGCCTACGTACCACAGTGCTTTTTCTTTTCCCTAATTCCTTTCCATTCCTTTTTTGGTTTGTTTGCTTTAATCCAAGCTCCCTTTGGTGGTGAGGGGAGGAAGGTCCAAGAAGGAAGGGATGCATGTTTCACTTGGGTGCACAGCAGGAGCAAATACAACATTGTAAAGCAACTATGCTGCGGTTTAGTCACTAAGCTATGTCCAACTCTTCTGTGACCCCGTGGACTGTCGCCTGCCAGGCTCCTCTGTCCATGGGATTCTCCAGGCAAGAATACTGGAGTGGGTTGCCATTTCCTTCTCCAGGGGATCTTCCAGACCCAGGGACTGAAACCCTATCTCCTGCATTGCCAGGCAAGAGACCTGCCTTTACCACTGAGATACCTGGTAAGCCCCCTCAGAAACCAAATATATTCCAATTAAACCTTATTACAAATCTTAATGATTTCCCTCAATAACTTAGAATGTATATACCTGATTGTAAAATTTAAAAAAATATATTTCTCAGGCTGTAACAAGAGAAGAGAATTCTCCAAAATTGTCATATTTATTCAATTAAACTATTTCACTGAGATTTGACAATTCGATGGCTGTTTTGATATATAATACCACTATTAGTTCACCTGACTTTTGAATATATGTGACACTGTATCTACTTTTTCTTCTAGTCAGGGACATATAAATACATTTTTTGATTAATTGATATTCATATGAAATGGGCTCATTTTGATGGAGTCTGTAGCTGTTCTTCAGGGAGAAATCAGCATTTTTAAGTGAAATTAGGTGTATACTGCTTAATCAAGTCTTTTTCAATTTGACTTACTAACCATGAGTATTCATGAGGGTTCCCTTTCCAGAGACCCTTTGTTTCATTATAGCTAATAATTTTTGATGCTCTTCCCTGGTGGCTCAGAGGTTAAAGCATCTGCCTCCAATGCGGGAGACCCGGGTTCGATCCCTGGGTCGGGAAGATCCCCTGGAGAAGGAAATGGCAACCCACTCCAGTACTCTTGCCTGGAGAATCCCATGGACAGAGAAGCCTAGTAGGTTACAGTCCACGGGGTCGCAGAGTCGGACACGACTGAGCGACTTCACCTCACCTATAGCTAATTATCAAAGAAAAACTAATGAGGCTTCTTAAGACATAGTAGGGTAACTATTTCTGTTAAGTAACTTAAATCTTGTTGGTATAGCATTTTTCAGGAAAACAAACATAATATTTAATATGCTTAAAAATATAGAAAGTATGTACCTGTTTGACAGGTGAACTCACAACTATTTTTTGAACGTAAATTTTGACCTCATTTTTTTAACCTGAATATTTACTATGGACAACACTTCCTTTTGTTAAATATGCAATGGGAAAAATTATAAATATCAGTCTTACCACTCTGTTATATTTAAGCTTTCAATGTATGTTGCAGATAAAATTTTAGTACTGAATCACCAAGGTCACTACATAAAGATATATAAGCATATCCAGAATGCATTTGAAAAGGACACTTAGGCATTAACAATTACTTTTTGTTTTCTGAAATATATTTGGACAGTAGTATTTATTTCTTTTGAAAGTGTTCTATGTCTTCTTGTACAGACAAATAGTAGAAATTAAACCAACTTGCAACCATGTGGAAGTCAAATTAAGACAGGATGCATTGCATCACTGCTATTCATAATACGTGAAAGGTGTATAGATGTCTTATGAATGTATGATTCTACTGCACTGGAGTATTTAAGTATTCACATGTTAATGTGCTATGCTTTACCATATTTACCAATGAGGAAACTGAAAATGACTTAGAGTCAAGTGAGTGCATTTGTGCTCAGTCATAGCGGAGGTGTCCGACTCTTTGTGATCCTATGGAATGCAGCATGCCAGGTTCCTCTGTCCATGGGATTCTCCAGGAAAGAATACTGCACTGGGTTGTCACGCCCTCCTCCAGAAGATCTTCTCGACCCAGGGATGAAATCAGTATCTGTTAGTCTTCTGCACTGGCAGATGGGTTCTTTACCGCTAGCACCACCTGGAAAGCCCTAGAACAAAGTAGCCAGCCCACATTCACAAGGTCAGAGAGCGTAGCAGTGTTATATTTGACTTGTGTTCCCCCAAAACTCATGTTGAAGTCCTAACCTCTAGTACCTTAGAATGTGACTTTATTGGAAATAGGACCATTCTGATGGAATGGCGGATGTAGTTAGGATGGAGTTATGCAGGTGTTATGTCAGTCTCTCAGTCGTGTCTGACTCTTTGTGACCCCATGGACTGTAGCCCTCCAGTCTCCTTTGTCCATGGGATTCTCCAGGCAAGAATACTTGAGTGGGTTGCCATTTCCTTCTCCAGGTGATCTTCCTGATTCAGGGATTGAACCTGCATCTCCTGCGTCTCTGGCATTGCAAGCGAGTTCTTTACCAGTGAGCCACGGGGGAAGACCCCATGCTGTAGTAGGATGGATCCCAAATCTAACAGGACTGGTCTCCTTATGAAGTGGGGACTTTGGAGACACACACGCACACAAAGAGATGCCGCCTGTGAACATAATCACAAAGGTAGGAGTGATGCTCTGGGTACAAGTCAAAAAATGCCAACAATGGCCAGCAAATCACCAGAAGCTAGGAGGAAGGGATGAAATAAGATTTTTCTCCCACAGTGTTCAGATGGAACCAAAGATGCGAATACCTTGACCTCAGACTTCTGGCCTCCTGAACTGTCATACAATTCATTTCTGTTGTTTATATCGCCCAGGTGGTGTTTTTTGTTGTGACAGTTACAACAAACAGACCGTCAAGACTAGAAGGTGTGTCTGCGCTGGGTCACTTACCGTTTCTTTCATTAATCCATATGCAGGAAGCTGAGCCATGCCCCTCCTGTCCAACTTCTATTCTAAAAAAGGAAGTTCAGTTTAATACCTATGAAGGTCTAACTCATGACTGAAGTCCTCTATTGGACTGAAAGTGACATTACCCAGAGGAAATAGATGCATTGTATGCATATGAGAAACAAGCACATTTTTAAAAAAGCTTACTCTTTATTTGGAGGGGAGACTTATTTATTTTTTGATGTGTACCATATTAAAAGTCTTCACTGAATTCGTTGCACTATTACTTCTGTTGTTTATGTTCTGGTTTTTTGGTCACAAAGCATATGGGATCTTGGCTCTCCGACCAAGAAACGAACAGCACCCAGCTGCATTGGAAGGCAAAGTCCCAGCCACTGGACTGCCAAGGAGGTCCCAAGCACAATTTTTGATTCAAGCTTTTATTTAGTCTGTATATTTTCATTACAAATATATTTTTTAACTTAATACTTAAAATAGCACTTTTGTTTGATACTTGAAATACTAAATAAAATCCATTGACTAGAAAATAAAATGCAAACCTTAAGGAGTTATTGATCATTTAGGGTAAAAATGGGCAGCATTTCATGAATGGTTAAGTAC
Organism: Oreotragus oreotragus; assembly: GCA_006410675.1. NCBI lineage: Eukaryota > Metazoa > Chordata > Mammalia > Artiodactyla > Bovidae > Oreotragus > Oreotragus oreotragus. The sequence goes on along the minus strand of SJYX01005671.1, from coordinate 485,199 downwards.
TTCTAAAATGAAAAAAAAAAGTTCTTAAGTTTGGCATAGCCACAAAGAAAATGAATCATATTATCATATTGAAATTTAAGAGGTATTACAAATTTCTAAAGGCTCCTTGAACTTGGCTATTAGAAATGTTAATGGTGGAGGATTTGGGTATTTATTTTCCATGGTATGACTTTAGAAAGGAAGTTTTCAGAAGCAGGTTCCAGGTGATGGTTAAGTCTAATTCTCTCAGATTTATAGCCCCACAAGTACTAACTCAACCATGACAGATCTTAGTACTCTACTAGCCCTCAGAAACTTAATTCCTCCTCAAACAAGTCACCTGATTAAACATTTCAAATGTTTTGTAATCAAAACTCTTTGGCATCTGTCATGATTAATGACCCATCTTTCTTACCAAAGGGTGATTTCAAACAACTCCTCAAAATAATTCTTTCTGAATTAAAGACAAAGTCTACCAATTGCAATGCTGCAATAATTTCTTTAATATATTTTACAAAATAGTTTCTGTGATGACTAAAGTTAATGTCTGCTAAGGACTTAATTTACATTTTAGGGGTCATTTTAATGATTCCACTATTAATCACTAGAGCTCCCTTTCCAAAAACTAGTTAAACCTTCTGAGACTTTCATTACCTCTTCATTGATTTTCGTGTCTGTATCGGAGAAGGCAATAGCACCCCACTTCAGTACTCTTGCTTGGAAAATCCCATGGACAGAAGAGCCTGGTAGGCTGCAGTCCATGGGGTTGCGAAGAGTCAGACACGACTAAGCGATTTCACTTTCACTTTTCACTTTCATGCATTGGAGAAGGAAAGAGCAACCCACTCCAGTGTTCTTGCCTGGAGAATCCCAGGGATGGGGGAGCCTGGTGGGCTGCTGTCTACGGGGTCACACAGAGTCGGACACGACTGAAGCAACTTAGCAGCAGAAGCAGCAGTAGAAAAAATGGAATGAACCAAGTGAATTGGGCTCAACAGTGGTGCATCTAACATTTAGACTCACACATACTTTGGTTTTCAGGTTTTTAAACACTGGGATGGATGGGGCTCCTTCTTCATTCATCAAACAATAATCCCAATCAGTTTAAAGTTGTGATCTGTATACCTTTTTCTTTAAACATATATGCTAACTACTTGAATCCATTTTAGGTAAACTGAATGCTTGACAGGTAAAAAATTATTTTAGGTTTCCTTTAGAAATTGGCACAGAGTCCAAAATGTCTAAATTGTTTTTCCACAGCATGCCACGAAAATGATAATTTAACTTTTAAAGCATGGAAAACTACACGTTATTCATGGATTTTCAACTGAGTGGAGTGTTGGCATACGTAATTCCTGTGTTGCACAAGGGTCAAATGTATAATTATTGGCACCGGGAGCAAAAACAGGCAACTAAAAACACAGATAAATTTGAAAGGCAAAAATCCTTTCCAATATAAGCAACTGCAACAACGGAGAAGATTCTGACCTCTGTCAAAATTTGAAGAGGTAAAATAAAAGACAAAGTAAGGGAATTTTCTCAAAAATTATAGAAAAAAGAAAAATAAAAATGAATCAATTAAAAATAAGAAACATGAAGGACAAGGTAAGAAAACCAGTATAAGAATCCTGAAAATTGCAGAAACAAAGGCCAGAGTGGACAGAAGAGAATAAATAAAAATTTTTTTTAAAGCCCAGTAATTTAGGAAAAAATTCTTTTCTGGGCTGGTTGCATCTCCCATTTGCATACTTTAAGGGCTTGTACAATATTCAGTGTAACAGACATCAAGACCTAGTGATATCCTGGAAAAAATCTCAAATTTTGAGAAACAAAACGTCTACATACAAACAAGAAGAAAAGACAGAATGCCAAAGATAAAAGAAAATTCAAGTGGCCTAAGGCTTTTCCTCTATAACATTAAACACGACAGTGGAATAGATCTTTATAGTTCTGTGAGAAAGCCTTAGACCCGGAGATTTCTATACCTAAAGTCGAGTCACGTCTGTGTAAAGGTGACAGAAAGCCATTCTTTTATATGCAGTAGTACATTTTGCCCCAAAATAATTATTCAAGGAAGTGAAAGATTGATCACATTATAGTACATCGAATGAGGAAGCTGCTACATCCAATAATTTATGGCAAATGTTGGATATACTGAAATAGATAAAAATAAATGATGCACAGGTCAATATAATTCCTAGCGTTGAAAGTGCATAATACAAATAACAAGTTAGTAATAGTTGAATCTAAAATAAGAGATTATAGCAATGAAACTGAAAAGTAGATAGTGATGGAAGGTCTTGAGCAAATATGGAAAGTTTAGACCTAAGTATTTACCTCTTCAATCTATAGTAATCCCACTAAGTAAAAGTAAATGAATCTTTAAAGATAAAAATACACAAATAAATAAGAGAATAAATATTAATAACACAACTTGCTAAACTAGGAAAAAATGTTGGAGTGACAGCTTATCAATCATGAGAAAGATAAGTTTAATCCATATGTAAGAGAAGCCCAGAATTAGTTTGATTCATGTTACAAATTGAAGAGTTGACTCACTGGAAAAGACTCTGATGCTGGGAGGGGTTGGGGGCAGGAGGAGAAGGGGACGACAGAGGATGAGATGGCTGGATGGCATCACGGACTCGGTGGACATGAGTCTGAGTGAACTCCGGGAGTTGGTGATGGACAGGGAGGCCTGGCGTGCTGCGATTCATGGGGTCGCAAAGAGTCGGACAGGACTGAACGACTGAACTGAACTGAACTGATGTTACAAATCACATGATTATTAGGAAACTGAGATCGATTTGAAAGTAAAACCTAAAAATCTTTATAAAAAGCAGTTATAGCATCTGTGTAACTAACAATACATTTTCTTCCTGAGTACAAACCATTTGGTCTCTGAGGTAAGTGGACCCGAACCAGAAACTGGATTCTGAGGACACCAGGCAAACCAAGTGTGGGCAGTATCATTTATCAGAAGGTAAACAAAAGAAACTTAATATTGAATGGTGAAACCTTTGAGATTGCTTCTAATATTTAACTCTGAGAATACTACCAATTCTCCATATTCATTATACTGTTGGATCTGGATTAATTACCCAGGCAGGAGGAAGATTTAGGACCTGCTTCCTAATTACAGAACTGACTTACAGATGTACTGATATATTTCAACTCATCTTCAAAAATCCTAGGTCTGTTAGGATCCAATCAATTCTTGATTGTTGTTAACTCAGTTCAGTCGCTCAGTCACACCTGACTCTCAATGACCCCACGGACTGCAGTACGCCAGGCTTTCCCGTCCATCACTCACTCCCAGAGCTTGCTCAAATTCATGTCCATCGAGTTGGTGATGCACTCCAACCATCTTATCCTCTGTCAGGCCCTTCTCCTCCTGCCTTCAATCTTTTCCAGCATCAGTGCGTTTTTAAATGAGTCATTTATTTGTATCAGATGGTCAAAGTACAGGAGCTTCAGCTTCAGCATCAGTCCTTCCAATGAATATTCAGGACTGATTTTCTTTAGGATTGACTGGTTGGATCTCCTTGCAGTCCAAGGCACACTCAAGAGTCTTTTCCAACATCACAGTTCAAAAGCATCAGTTCTTTGGTGCTCAACGTTCTTTTTTTATGTTGTTGTTGTTGTTTGTTTTGATTGTCTTATTAAAGACATAATGATCTTTCTATCATTTAAGAAATACAGAAACTGTAACTTGTTTGAATTTCTCCCATGAGGAAGAACTGGAGAGTGACATAAAGGAATTGGGAACTGCAGGAGAAAAGTAATTATTTATTTCAGGAGTAGAAAATAATAAATAGATTTAATGGTAGATTGAGCAAACAGAATTCCCCAATTTTTGAAAGTTGATTTCAAAATTCTCGGATTAAGAACAAATTAAATCTTGTTACAGAAACCCTGAAAGAGATGAAGTTAAAAATGATGAAAATCTTTTAAAATATATAATATTTCTACAGTTTGGATTATATCCAATGACCTAGAATAGTAGAGACTGATAAAATCAATCTAAGTACATGTGAAAAGGGTTGAGGAGCTTAGATGTTGAGACATTTATAGAATATATAGAGACACAACACCATAAAGCAAGGAGTCGTAAAGCAAGAGAATGATGCAAGCTTCTGAGAACTAAGTCAGTGTTATTAAAGCCAAGAAAAAGTAAACACTCATAAACAATGTCAAAATCAGAAGAAAAAAAAAAAAAACAGAATTATTTAAAATCTATGCTTGGAGAAAGAAAATGAGGAAGAAGAGGATGGGGATTCTGTCTGGGAAGTATAAGCAAAATAGATAGGTAACAGTACACTGGAATGAAAATATAGCATATTCAGAGACTAAAGATAGTCAAGCTTAACCAATGTGGCAGGGCAAATAAACTTGAAAAATCATTTCTGATATACTTCGTTTCCAAAGGTTGATCACCTTATTAGCTTCTTCTAGAAGATTTCTCTATAAAGCTGATTCTGTATAAAACTATTTAATTGTGTGTGTGAAACGCACGACTTAGGAAATTCAAACACATTCACAAAATAAAAATATCTTTCCCCAAGATTTTGGAATTGAGTAGCAATATTTTATTTAACTCACAGAGGTAAAGAGAATTCTTAAAGTTAGCTAACATTAGGAATACAGGTACTGTACGTGTAGGCATATAGAGAAAACAGGCACGTGAGTACATATTAACACAAGTTAGTATACGTTAGGTCAGAAGTAAGTGTGGTTTTATGTAAGAGATTAGGAGAGGCAATTTATTGGGGGCAGACAGAAAGAGAGCCATGGGATTTCCAAGCCCAGACGGAGGGGTGTGGGAAAAGGTGTCAGGCTTCTCTGAACCATCCAGGAAGTCTTTGTGAGGCAGACAACTTAAGGGATGTTAAAATGTCTACAGATGTGTAAACCTAGTCATTTCAAGCATGTATTTATCCCTGAAATTGAACCCATGTGTGTCAAATCACTGACGATAGATTTCAAAGGGAAACAAGACTGAACATTTCTGTTCCAAGCAGTTTTTTTTTTTTTTTTTGTAGTAGCAGCTGCATTGACTTTAAGATAAGGGCTTCTTTATCCAGGCAGATGCAACAGTCATCAGAAGCTAATTTGCTGGGATATTCACATATGCAAATCATGTCACAATGCTGAAATGCAACCACGTAATGACTGGAAAATGTTATACTCATAAATCATACCACCGCGATCATCAAAATTTCCACTCAGCCAGGACAAATTCAACAGCATTTATGTCTTTCCAGCTTTTAGCCCATAAAAACTCTATGTTTTTGGAGAATGTGTTATACTGGTGATCTTAAAACTCCCAAGTCTGGTATAATGAGTCCTCAAGTGCATTATAACTTACCAGTAATTACATTTCAACATATCTGCTTTCAGCAGTTAGTGTTTTATTCATAAACATTTAAACACTGAATTAGGCATAAAATAAAAATGTTGGCAACAACCCGACTTAATTTCATTAACTATTAGGTAAACTTAGTATTTCTTCTTCAAATAATCCTTGGTTTTGAATGCTAAAGATGTAATGAACTTCATGGTTCATAGCATCTGACATTGCTTAATTAATGGGTGCATTTATAGTACATAGGCCTTGGTAATTGATTTATATGCATGATTTGCACATACAGCTGTTAGTTCCTGTAGGAAAGTCATAATTCAAATGAGTGCATATTTTGCAGATATGGGAAAAAGAAAAAAATTTGAACTTGACAAGTTTCCCCAAAACATGATAGCAAATTAATAGCTCAGAAACAAACCTACAGGATGAAGACTTAAAGTTATAGTCTGAAATTTTAAGAATGTGTGCATTTCAAAATATCGAGAAAATGCTTCTGTTCCTTTGAAGTATTTAGTTCACAAGGAACAAGAATTCATTTGTATACTCCTTCATTCAAATCTATTCATTGGATGGAAAATGGAGTTAGATTATCTATTGACTAAGTTAATAAATTCACTGATTTCATTAAAATGTATCAAAGACTTAAAATATGCTCACCTACCTACATAATAACTGGTCCTTTCATTAGTATGTAGGTCAAATGACTGGATAAGCATTTAAATATGTTATTCTCTAGATAGGAAAGGTCTACGTTACTTACAACATTTGAGATTTACATAATATCTTTTCTAGAAGCAATGATAGAGTGCCATTTGCATTCTTTTGTTTTAATTTTTTGACTGCGTCATGCAGCAAATGGGATCTTAGTTCTAGACCAGGGATTGAACCACTGGTCTTAGTTCTAGACCAGGGATTGAACCACTGATCTTAGTTCTAGACCATTGGAAGTGCAGAGTCTTAACCACTGAACTGCCAGTGAAGTCCTGCTATTTGTATTCTTTTAGCTAGTTTTCTAGCAATAGCAATAATTTACAAGCAAGCTGCCCTTATAAGTGAAGGAGTGGTTATAGTAAACAGGGAGAAACAAATAGGTCTAAGGAGTAAAAGTGCTCCCTTAAACAAGGAACGGTCTCTCTACACTCCTTCCATCGCACCCAGGTACCTACACTATGGGGAAGTAACTGATTTCTCTCTATTCAGGATCTTAGGTTAAGTCTTCTTCAAATGTAAGATGTATTTTATGGGCAGGCATGGGAATGCCTGTTTGTTTTTCTTTTCAACTTTGTCCAGCAGATAATTCTGGAAGGTGTAAGTTGCCAATTAAGGGGTCAGAACTGAAGACTGAGCTTGAGCAAACTCCAGGAAATAGTGAAGGACAGCAGAGCCTGGTGTGCTGCAATCCATGGCATCTAAAAGAGTCAGACCTGACTTAGCAACTAAATAGCAACAACTTAAGACTAACTGAACTCTGATGGCAAAAGTCTGCAGCAGTTACAAAGGTTAAGGCGGAGAAACAATGGCTTCTGGACTCCACATTACCCCACGGGAGGAGCATCGTTCCCCAGATCTGGTGGCGTTCTGCATTGTGGCCCCACTCTGCACCCCAATCTTTCACTTACTGTGCTATTTGCCAGAGTCATTTAGCAACTTTCCTCGTATTATTGATGACGACTAACCCTTTCCCCTTTGTTAGCTGCTGGTGGTATTTCAGTGAGGGCTTCAGGAAACACTTGCAAACATTACCAGTTTTTTTTTTTTTTTAAGGCAGCTATCAAAGTGCTTTATTGTACATTAAAACATTCACAGCCCAGGCAACTTGATGGTTTTCACCATGCTGGTCCCATTTCCTGGCGCTCCAAGGCAATGCTTAGCTTTTCACTTTCTAGCCTCATGCCCTACATCTGCTCTTCTAATACCTTCATTCGTCAGAAGACCGGCAGTTGTAAATTGTTCCAAAGCCCTTGCCACACATGTGCGTGCACAGGCTTCTGCGCGTGCGGACTCAGGCAGGCACAGAATCACATACACGTGAGGCAAGGCTTGCACCTTCACCAGTTCCATATGTACTGGACAGGGAACAGCTGTGAAGAGCGAGTCTATCTGATTTGCTCATTTGTTGACACCCGCTTAAATATTTCGGTGGTTACTTAATTCTTTCACCGCTCTTTGAAGATCTGGAAAGCAAAATAAGTATACAGTCTTCCTGGTGGAGAATTAATTGGTTCACTCTAGCCAGGCACTCCATTTGAGAGCTGCAATGATTTATAGCCTATGGAGGAATCATTTCCCATCACTGGGGTCAACATGGTGAAAGGTATTAATAGAAGTGGACTGAGTTCCTGTGGCTTCTTCTGATAGGGTAGTTAGCCTTCAGGATGTTGGCATTTGGGGACAATCCTTATTCACACACCCTGCTCCACGTTGTTTTTCATTTCCAAACTCTTGCATTGCCAGGGCTGGAGATGATTAAATAATAACAAGTGAAATCCACCCCTGTCTTCTTTGAAGGAAACTCTAGGCTTGCAACTTATTACTGAAATTTTGCTTGGTTCACGTTTTTGAGAATTGTAATTCATTCCAAGCTCTCTCTAGCTCTCTTTTTTTTTTTTTGCTGTTCTTAATAACTGTGATTATGTAGTCAAATCGAGAGACCAGAAAGATGACTTGGGTGAGATGTTAGTACACATAATTAATATTATATCAGGGTTCCAGAGTCTTAAGAATGATAATTATTTATGTAATCCTTCCAGATACAACGTTAATCCTGATACGTCCGCTAGGGTCATCACTTGATACTTTGGGAAATGATGGATCACAATAACAACTACTCTTCATATGTATAGCACTCCCATTTAAGAACTGCTTCCCTGAGTATTATCACATTTGAGTCTCAAAATAATACTTTGGCATAAGTAGTGATATATCATAGCATTATCTGTTCTCTGTAATAGTCAGATGGTGGTGGTTTAGTTGCTACTTCATGTCCAACTCTTGCAACCCCATGGACTGTAGCCCTCCAGTCTCCTCTGCCCATGAGATTTCCCAGGCAAGAATATGGGAGTGGGCTGCCATTTCTTTCTCCAGAGGATCTTCCCAACCCAGAGACTGAACCAGGGTCTCCTGCATTGCAGGCAGATTCTTTACTGAGTGAGCCACTGGGAAAGTCCCTATAATAGTCAGAACTGGGGCTGAAAAAGCTAAAATAAGTGGAGCTAGTCCACGCAATTAAATGTTTAAATTTCAAATGTATAACATTTCTCTTATGCCTAACTACTATCTGTTGTCACCCTTGGATCTAAAATTTTAATAATAATAAATGCTTCTGGTGACTTGGACAGTAAGGAATCCGCCTGCAATGAGGGAGAGCTGGGTTCGATCCCTGGGTAGGGAAGATCCCCTGGAGAAGAAAAAGGACAGAAGAGCCTGGTCGGCTTCAGTCCATGGGGTCTCAAAGAGTCGGACAAGACTGAGTGATGTCTACAGCATTTTACGTATTTATAAATCTTAATCCTTAACCTCTTAAACCTCAAAAATAAAATTTAGTTCTCCTTCCTGTAGTGTGAGATGAAAACTTTGCCATTGCTCCATGTCCCGTGATTACAAACACGTACATGAGAGATGATAAACTCTACAGCAGAGCAGATCTGTGATCGCACACAAGCATTTGAAAAGATTACCCATCCATTCATGTGATTATCCTTTCTTCCTTTTTCTCTTCCTTGTTCCCTCTTTTTCTCCCTCCCTTCAACCTTCTTCCCTCCCAGTTTCCTTCTTTTCATTTAAAAACCTTAATTGAACACTTCAGCTATGTCCCACTGTTGATAATTAAGTAAATACATACCTCCCAGGTTGTTTTAAGTCCTATGATGAAAAATACAGTGGGATGAGAGCCCAGAGGGGACCCTTCCTGTCCAGCTCTGCCTCTTATCTTCACCTCACAACGTCTACTCTCCAGCTCCGACAGCCTCCTTCCTTGCAAGTTTACACATCATTTGGGGTCCATATGCCTGTCTTTTTATTTCCCCTCTCTACTTTCATACTTATTGTTAACATTTATTGAGTATTTAGAACATGATTATGCTCCAGTTGTTTTGTAAGTCATAACCTGGCCAGCTCAGCTTGACTGTGAAATTGTTGAGAGGAGGGACCATTACTATTATATTTTTCAGCCCTTTGCTTAGAAGCTAACACATATAAAAGCTCAATACATTCTTATAAAATGGTACATTAATACATTTTACAGGAACATGAAGATAGATCTTATGGAAAATGTAGATATAGTCTTTAATTCAGCCCTGATGTGCAAAAGAAAATGAGCATATTTTTTCCATTTTGAAACTCAGATGTCTAAGTGATCTACATTTTTTTTTGGCCATGCAGATGGCACATGAGATCTTTGTTCCCTGGCCAGGGGTCGAGTCTGCGCCCCCTGAGCTGGCAGTGCATGTCTTTACCCCTGACTGGCCCGTGAAGTCCCCAAGTGATCTGTGTTTTTACATAACCTCAAGCGGGGTTTCTTCCCCCTTCTTGAGTCATGGACTATGGCAGTCTGATGAAAGCCATGAGTTCATTCTCTGAACAACATTTTTAAATGCATAAAATAAAACACCTAAGATTACAAAAGGAGACTAATTATGCTAAAGATATGAAAATTTGAAGGACTTTGTTATAATGCGCACACTTCCTCACTAATTTATTAAATAACAAGATCAAGGGGTGAGCCACCACAATGTCAAAGGCATGAGAACATAAATCATATTCCAGGACATCTGTAACAATGTGATATAAATGTACTTGTCATTTTTACTGGTGCAAAAATCAAAACTGCTGCTAATACTACCACAGGTCTGGGGTAATCTTAAACGTGAAAGGAAATGTTGAAAATTCTTGTTGCATATTCCTGAAAACAAAGAAGCACTTAATCTCATCCGAGTTCACAGACTGTTTGGATTCTCTTGAGAGATTCTGGGGTCAGGCATGTGTGGGACTGTTAATCCCAACTGAAGAATCCAGCTCTACGGTCTTCTGTGATAGTCTTTAGAGTTCAAATTCGAAAACGGCTCACTTCTTAGGAGTCATAAGTCCACTTTCATCCACAGCATAAGATGCATAAACACAAATCACTGAGAACATTCTGACGTACTGAAGAAAAACAAAATTAATCATGAAAATGTGAACCGAAATGAAGCACAGCAGGTAGAGACGCTGTGTGGATTTCAAATGATACCCCACATCAGCACAAGTTGCCTTTCTCTTTCTGTTGCAGAGAGGTCTTATTGGGAACAATTAAATATGCTAATGAGAACTAGAACTGAGAATTTAGAGATTATTTAGCTTTTTGCTATTTTATAAAATCTTTCTAAGTTTTGGCTTCTTAACAATAAGACCTACACTGGATTTAGATCCAGAGTTTTCAGCATAGAAAGAGATTACTTAGTATGATCAAATATCTTATTCAGAATGATAGAAGTTATCTGTTTTGGAAATTTCTCTAGCTTTGTTCTAAGTCACCCACCCACTTGAGTCTGGCTTAATGCATATCTTACTATTTATACATAATATGAAGACCGAGGCTCAATTTGAAAAATTAGAAGCTATAAAGATGGTGAAAGTGAAGAAACCAGCACAGAGACCAAGAGAAGCAAATTAGGATAATCCATAGAGTTGGCCAGACTCCTCCCCTCATAGACTTTGGAGGTAGCACTGTGTGAATTTAAAGTCTGGAAACTTCATTTTCATTCATTCTGCAAGATAGATCAGCTTTCATAAAGTGATTATATTTGGGTATTCTTTTGGTGGGAAAGACAGCTTCCTTTCACACATCCTGAATGAGGCTGTAACTCTACAACAAACACATCCTTTCAAGCCATATTGCCTAGAAAAGGTGAGGAATATATGAGAAGCCAGGAAACAAAGGGAAATTCATGATAAGCCCACTGTAGGTTCTCCCCCAGAAGCTGTTCGACCTCAGATGGGCTGGGAGACAGAAGGTGACTCACTCAGAGGCATGTGAGAAATCTTATCTTCAGGTGAATCTATGTGTGTGTGCATGCTAAATCACGTCAGCTGTGTCCCACTCTGGGTGACCCCATGGACTGTAGCCCCACAGGGTCCTCTGTCCATGGGATTCTCCAGGCAAGAATACTGGAGTGGGTTGGTGTGCCCTCCTCCAGGGTTCTTCCTGACCCAGGAATCGAACCTGTGACTCTTGCATCTCCTGCACTGGCAGGGTGCCATTGATCTATAGATAAGATTTAAAAAAAAAGAAATAGGGGAGAGTGTATAAATTTCAAAATAATCAAAGGAAGATATGTTTCTTCCTCATTACCAGTTTTATTAATTAAATGAATCATGCAACCATTAAGGTGGTACCAAAAAATGTAAGTCATATTTTGAAAATGCATGTAATTTATTATCATGTGAAAAAGGAATTGAATCAACATATTGTAGGTATACATAAAAAAAATCTAGAAAAACCCAAACTAAGGATTTAAACTGTTGTGATAGAAGACAACGGAAACAATTTTGATTTTATAGAATTTGTGACCTTGTAACTCCTTGGCTTCCTTCTAGAGTGGGCCAATAGAAAACGCAGGCTTTTTGCTGAAGCTCCATGGAAGCTTGGACAAATTCCAATCTGGTGGGGACAGTCTAACTATTAGGTGAAAGGCATAGCTGTTTAAAGTATTCCGCCCCCGCCCCCCCAATCTGGCTGTACAGAGTGGGCAATACTTGCTTGTTTACGGAAGCCAAACATCACGTTTTCTAGTCCTAGAAAATATTGTCATTTTATTTAAAAGGAGAGTGGGTTGATATTAAGTCTGTGATTAAAAAGAAGTTTCAAGTAAACAGGTTTCTGGGGAAGAATCCCCATGGCTAGGCAAAGGGATTACAATTAATTCTACACATGCCATACTTTAAAACTATTATGAGACAATAATTTTAGCAGTTCTACAGCTGTCTCTTATACACATCTAGATGTGTATAAGAGACAGGTTTTCAGCATAGAAAGAGATTACTTAGTATGATCAAATATCTTATTCAGAATGATAGAAGTTATCTGTTTTNGTCTGTGATTAAAAAGAAGTTTCAAGTAAACAGGTTTCTGGGGAAGAATCCCCATGGCTAGGCAAAGGGATTACAATTAATTCTACACATGCCATACTTTAAAACTATTATGAGACAATAATTTTAGCAGTTCTACAGATGATTAAAAAGTCATTTTGTAAAATATTCTCACTGGAGTTATTTTTTTTTAAAGAAAACATTTAATTGCTCCAATCAAGCATAACTACTTTCTGCTTATGGTATAATTTGTATACACTGCTCACCACGCGGTGTGTGGCTATTTGTCATCATTTTATAAGTGTATATTCCCCACTGTAGTGATTGGCTATCATTAATTGTGAATAATTCCCTGCTCATTAAAATATTGCAAAAAGATGGAAAAACAAGATCCAGCAAACAAAAGGAGGATAGGAAACCTCTGAGTTCTCTTTGAAAAGATACATTAAGTTTTTTGAGACTTTATAAATGATATCTGTTTGGAAGACTTTAAAACAAGGGCACAAAAAACTTTACCAAAGCAACGCTTTTCAAGATTTCTCAGTAAAAACTTGAGCATGCCTGATGCTTTCTCCGCTTCAAGTAGCAATTGCTTTATGCAACCCAAACGAGCTTTACTTTGAAACATTTTAGTCTCTGCAACCCTTCTCTTCACTGTATAGGTTAAACCACACTGACAGGAAACAGGAAACTCCCTAAGTGTTGTCCCAAAGGGGCTGTTTCAGAATATAGAAATACCATTACTCAGTTAGGGAACGTCAAAACCTTACAAAACGCAGACATCTTAGAAGATATACTATCTAGAAGAAACATCTATCTAAGTTGCTTAATAAGCTCCTGAATGTAAGTTGCATAACTCTAACAAGATCAGAAACAATTCCGGTTCATTTAGAACTGAGCACAACTCAGGACAAGGGGAGCAGAGATCACGTGCTCATTGGAACGTCTGCAGTTATCTGTTGTCTTGGTGAAATGGAAACATCTCACGCATTTAAACTTTACATGGAGTTGCCTGCTCCCCGATCCAGCGTCTCCATTCCTTTCAGGTGAGCTCTTGTGTCCGCCCTTTCTGCCGCTGCTCTGCTCTCTGGGCGTCTATGGAATGCATTCTTGTTCTCCAAGCTCTCCCACCCATTATTCAAACAAACAGCTCCCGAATTCCTACTGCTTTCTCCATCAAACCTGAAAGAAATCAATCCAGAAGAGCTCACAGAACGCTCTCTAGCCCTCCCAATGGAAGCACAGGGACAGTGACCCCAGTCTTCCAGCCCCATGCCCCTGACTTGACTGCCTCTTCACGTCTCAGACCAGCAAATGTATCACTTCCACATGCACCTTCAGAAACACTATGCCTAGGCATAAAATTCATGTATCTGTTGACCTTTTCCTTATTTATATGTTTGTTGATGCTTTCTTATTTTTCAAATCAAATCAATAGCTATATGTCAATCTCTTATTATCTGCAAGGGACTTCTATCTAAATCAGTGTTGACTAGTACTATATTCCTACTTAATTTCCCATAGCATCTTGAGGAAATAGGCTTCAATTATTTGCTAATAATAATGACTATTATTATTATCAACATCATCATCATCGTCAAGGTATCCTGGACTTGGATTAGACAAAGAATGCCACCAAAGGGCTCATCTGTGTGCTGTGTGCTAAGTCGCTTATAGCTGTAGTCGTGGCTGACTCTTTGCATCCCCATGGACTGTAGACCTCCAGGCTCCTCTGTCCATGGATTCTCCAGGCAAGAATACTGGAGTGGGTTGCCATGCCCTTCTCCAGGGGATCTTCCCGACCCAGGGATCAAACCCACGTCTCTTATGTCTCCTGCATTGGCAGGCAGCACCACCTGGGAAGCACAAAAGGGCCCATAAATGGTGCCAATTAATCTTACATATGTTAACATAAGCTTCCTATATGTCTGCCTTTCCCTTTCTGTCTGTGCACGTGTATACATGTGTGCCGGTATGATTCTTCTTGTTTTCACCCACCGTGAAAACCTGCTTAAGGTGAGCCTCCGAGTGTCCCAACACTATAAATATTCACATTTCTTCACTCTCTCCCTTCATCTGCCCTCTGCATCTCACCATCATCTCGTCATTGCATTTACCTGACTTTCTGTCTCTTGTTTTGGCTGCTGTTATTGGTTCCACACTTGCCTTTTGGAACTGACACCTGGATATGGTTACTCTCTGGTTTAACTCCCATTTCTCCTTAAACACAGTTGACCCTTGTGCGCTGATTCAATTTCTTTCTGGCTGTTTCTGGTCATTCCTTGGCCTCAAGTATTCTCAGCTCTCAGGGGTCCATACTGGTCTGAATTGCAATTCTAAGGAGGTAGAGAGGCGGTGGTTAGACCTTACCCACTAACTAGTTGATGAGTACATAAATATGAATCAAACCCCATCCCTGTTCCTGAGGAGTTCACAGTCCATTTGCAAGGGTAAATTTATAAACATTGTTTATTCAATAGTATGAAAATGTTACAATGAAACAATGTGCAAATTATTATGGATGTCCAGTTAAAAACAAACAAAACGTAGTGTCTCAGTGAAGCATATCTTAAAATATTTGATTACACTAAAGAGAAAAAACATTTCCAAATTGAAAAGCTATCTCAATTATGTCAGTGCATAAGCAAACTGAAAAGTTTTAATGTAACATATAATTGTACATTGCACTGCTTCTTCCTCATCAATGTATTTGCAGAATATATTTTATTAACATGTGACTAGAAGACGCTTACTCCTTGGAAGGAAAGTTATGACCAACCTAGACAGCATATTGCCAACAAAGGTCCGTCTAGTCAAGGCTATGGTTTTTCCAGTGGTCATGTGTGGATGCGAGAGTTGGACTGTGAAGAAAGCTGAGCACCGAAGAATTGATGCTTTTGAACTGTGGTGTTGGAGAAGACTCTTGAGAGTCCCTTGGACTGCAAGGAGATCCAGCCAGTCCATCCTAAAGGAGACCAGTCCTGGATGTTCATTGGAAGGACTGATGCTAAAGCTGAAACTCCAATACTTTGGCCACCTCATGCAAAGAATTGACTCATTGGAAAAGACCCTGATGCTGGGAGGGATTGGGGGCAAGAGGAGAAAGGAATGGCAGAGGATGAGATGGCTGGGTGGCATCACTGACTCGATGGACATGAGTTTGGGTAAAATCTGGGAGTTGGTGATGGACAGGGAGGCCTGGCGTGCTGCGATTCATGGGCTAGCAAAGAGTCAAACATGACTGAGCGACTGAACTGAACTGAACTGAGAAGAATGTCTTTAGTTTCACAAAAATGATTGACATTTTAAAAGTTAGTTTAAAGGAAAAGAATCTGGTGACAAGTTTATGGGAAGTGGGAAGACAGCTGAACGTGTAAAGATGTGAGAATTCACTTGAGTATTTTGATCTCCCTGGCTGGTGTCTCCCCTTACAGGCATCTGAATTTTCTGGTGGATTGTATCCACCAGACTTCCCTGTCCTTCACCATCTCCTGGGGTTTGTTCAAACTCAAATCCATTGAGTCAGTGTTGCCATCAAACCATCTCACCTTCTGTCTCTGCCTTCTTCACCTGCCCTCAGTCTTTCCCAGAATCAGGATCTTTTCTAATGAGTCATTTCTTTTCATCAAGTGGACAAAGTATTGGGAGCTTCAGCATCAGTCCTACCAATGAATATTCAGGTTTGATTTCCTTTAGGATTGACTGGTTTGATCTCCTTGCTTTTCCAAGGCACTCTCAAGAATCTTCTCCAACACCACATTTCAAATGTACCGATTCTTTGATGCTCAGCCTTCTTTATGGTCCAACTCTCACATCCGTACATGACTACTAGAAAAACCATAAC
This sequence comes from Oreotragus oreotragus, assembly GCA_006410675.1. Classification (NCBI taxonomy): domain Eukaryota; kingdom Metazoa; phylum Chordata; class Mammalia; order Artiodactyla; family Bovidae; genus Oreotragus; species Oreotragus oreotragus. Next base: position 468,949 of record SJYX01005671.1, on the reverse strand, counting down.
ATTGACTATATGGACCTTTATTGGCAAAGTGATGTCTCTGCTTTTTAATACATTGTTTAGCTTTATCATATCTTTTCTTCTAAGGAGCAAGTGTCTGTTTTGGGACTGCACTCACTGTCTGCACTCACCGTCTGCACTTTTTGATCCCAAGAAAATGAAATCTGTCACTGTGTTCACTTTTTCTCCATCTATTTGTCATGAAGGGTTGGTATCAGATGGGATTTGATGCCGTGATCTTAGTTTTTGAATGTTGAGTTTTAAGCCAGCTTTAATACATAGCACTGTAAGCGGGTATCTAATTATACAAGTGATTTAAAATATTTACAAATCCAACCAAACTGCCTGATTCTTCAAGTACTTTTTTAAAAAGAGAGAGTTCACACAAACATGGAGGAGGGAGAAATGATACTAAGAAATCACAGAGCATGATAGCGTCACAGCAAAAAATGTTTATATCAATATAAGGATATAATCTGAAAAGACTCAGTATAGTTTAAATAGGGCATGTAATTCACTGAATGGAACTCATTGGCTTGAAATAAGTTTAAATGTACATGTGAATTAATGGGAGCTATTTGGAAACTGAGTCACTATAAAAATAAATTGATGTGTTACTCAAATAATTAAAATATGATTAAAAAGACATAAAATAAAGCATCCTTGTCTAACTGCCCAACTTGGTTAAATGGTCAGTTTTGGAAAACAGGGATGTATTCTACTTTATCCACAAATCAAACAGACAATGAATTCAGTTGGCTCCACCAAGTTCAGTTAAAATGATACTGAGTCAAGCTCTTTATCTCAAGTAATAGAAATATTCCTTACAGAAGAGTCAGGATGAACTAAGTTGATATCAACTAAACCATGTGCAGAATATTAAATGACAACAGCAAATGCATAAAATATTTCGGTTGTGATGAACATTTGCTATGATATTCCTTTCTCTTTAGTTATGGCTATAGCCCTTATCAAAAAGTTCGTGTCACTGACTGGGATTTTGTAGCAGTCCAGTATCCATTCAATGACTAGAGCCGTTTATTCTCAAGTTTCACAAAACTTCTATTTTGACTTCTCTTTTTGGAGAATATTCTCGGTTTCATGTAACATGGATTCATGGATATTATCACCAACTCAATGGATATGAGTCTGAGCAAACTCTGAGAGACAGTGAATGACAGGGAAGCCTTGCAATAGACTCAATATATGCCTTTCTCTTGCCAAAACAGATCAAGGCCATTCACCCCATCAAAGATGAATCCTTCTTTGAGCAAATAGTGAGAGTTAGGATGGAGCAATGTTGCCAACGATTAGTGTGAAATCTGGAATGTCAAACAGGGAATCGGGTGAAAGAATACAGTGATGATATGAGAGAAGACTAATGGGGCCATAGAAGACGATATCACCCTTCACCAGACAGGGTCCTTAACAATCAAACAATAGGTCACATGAGCAGCATAATCTGGGGGAGGGATTATGAACACAAATGAACAAGTTAAGTACTGCATCCTCTATTCATAATTTGGAATACTATGCAATAATTAAGAATCAATTTTCAAGCATATCTAATATTTATAAGGGTATATTTCCAGTGATGTACAAAGAGGGAAAATCAATAAAAAATAATATAAGATGATCTTAATTTTATAACTTATAGATACAATACAAATAAGATATTTTATATTAATTTTAATAAGTAAAGGGGAAAAAATAGAAATTTAGAGCTACAAAATAATGAAGTATACCACATATATTCTCTATGTGTTTTTATATTTTTCTTGTATTCTGTAATCTAATACAGAATGCCTTACATGTATGACTTCAGAAAATAAATGCTATTAGATATAAGCTGGTCCTGGTGACAAATTCAATTAATAACTAAAAAAACAAGTAGATTATGTGTTTCATGGATTAGATATTACATGGATCATAACATGTAAAAATTGCATTCATAATTTAATTTTGTGGTTTATGTTTTCTGCACTTTTTGATCCCAAGAAAATGAAATCTGTCACTGTGTTCACTTTTTCTCCATCTATTTGTCATGAAGGGTTGGTATCAGATGGGATTTGATGCCGTGATCTTAGTTTTTGAATGTTGAGTTTTAAGCCAGCTTTAATACATAGCACTGTAAGCGGGTATCTAATTATACAAGTGATTTAAAATATTTACAAATCCAACCAAACTGCCTGATTCTTCAAGTACTTTTTTAAAAAGAGAGAGTTCACACAAACATGGAGGAGGGAGAAATGATACTAAGAAATCACAGAGCATGATAGCGTCACAGCAAAAAATGTTTATATCAATATAAGGATATAATCTGAAAAGACTCAGTATAGTTTAAATAGGGCATGTAATTCACTGAATGGAACTCATTGGCTTGAAATAAGTTTAAATGTACATGTGAATTAATGGGAGCTATTTGGAAACTGAGTCACTATAAAAATAAATTGATGTGTTACTCAAATAATTAAAATATGATTAAAAAGACATAAAATAAAGCATCCTTGTCTAACTGCCCAACTTGGTTAAATGGTCAGTTTTGGAAAACAGGGATGTATTCTACTTTATCCACAAATCAAACAGACAATGAATTCAGTTGGCTCCACCAAGTTCAGTTAAAATGATACTGAGTCAAGCTCTTTATCTCAAGTAATAGAAATATTCCTTACAGAAGAGTCAGGATGAACTAAGTTGATATCAACTAAACCATGTGCAGAATATTAAATGACAACAGCAAATGCATAAAATATTTCGGTTGTGATGAACATTTGCTATGATATTCCTTTCTCTTTAGTTATGGCTATAGCCCTTATCAAAAAGTTCGTGTCACTGACTGGGATTTTGTAGCAGTCCAGTATCCATTCAATGACTAGAGCCGTTTATTCTCAAGTTTCACAAAACTTCTATTTTGACTTCTCTTTTTGGAGAATATTCTCGGTTTCATGTAACATGGATTCATGGATATTATCACCAACTCAATGGATATGAGTCTGAGCAAACTCTGAGAGACAGTGAATGACAGGGAAGCCTTGCAATAGACTCAATATATGCCTTTCTCTTGCCAAAACAGATCAAGGCCATTCACCCCATCAAAGATGAATCCTTCTTTGAGCAAATAGTGAGAGTTAGGATGGAGCAATGTTGCCAACGATTAGTGTGAAATCTGGAATGTCAAACAGGGAATCGGGTGAAAGAATACAGTGATGATATGAGAGAAGACTAATGGGGCCATAGAAGACGATATCACCCTTCACCAGACAGGGTCCTTAACAATCAAACAACAGGTCACATGAGCAACATAATCTGGGGGAGGGATTATGAACACAAATGAACAAGTTAAGTACTGCATCCTCTATTCATAATTTGGAATACTATGCAATAATTAAGAATCAATTTTCAAGCATATCTAATATTTATAAGGGTATATTTCCAGTGATGTACAAAGAGGGAAAATCAATAAAAAATAATATAAGATGATCTTAATTTTATAACTTGTAGATACAATACAAATAAGATATTTTATATTAATTTTAATAAGGGGAAAAAACAGAAATTTAGAGCTACAAAATAATGAAGTATACCACATATATTCTCTATGTGTTTTTATATTTTTCTTGTATTCTGTAATCTAATACAGAATGCCTTACATGTATGACTTCAGAAAATAAATGCTATTAGATATAAGCTGGTCCTGGTGACAAATTCAATTAATAACTAAAAAAACAAGTAGATTATGTGTTTCATGGATTAGATATTACATGGATCATAACATGTAAAAATTGCATTCATAATTTAATTTTGTGGTTTATGTTCTAGTTAAAAAAAATTACAGAATATCCAACATAAATAAATAAAAGTTGATAGAATTTAACGTCTATCTTTATGAAAGAATCATCACCTATCTTTATGAAAGAAGTTCCATCCCTGCATCTCCTTCTTATAATATAGCCCAATCATTCAAGCATACTTTTAAATAGCATTTCTTGTATTTGAAAAGTTATTGAGTAATCAAACAGTGACCTTTACTGCTCCACCAAGAAATGCAATTCAGCTTTGTATGGCATCCAAAGTAATCAATATCCTATTATGATCTCAAACGGGAGTTTACAACTGAGACACAGCAGCCAGGATATCAGAAGTACCTTTGTTCTCTCTAGTGCTAGAAATCTGGTGGCCTTGCATAGGAAACCATTTAAGTAAGGACCTCAGTTCTTTTCTCCATTTCAGCTGGACAATGAAGTTTTAGCTTTTAATTCTATCTTGATGTTAAAAGACTAAGGCTGTGTTAGGTTTTCTTTCTTCGTATAGACTTGTTCGTTACAAAGAGCGAAAGTGCAGATATAAATCTCTCTTCAGCTTGTCTGTTCCCTCTAACTGAGCATGCGTGTGTCTGCACGCCCGATTTCTCAGCCGTGTCTGACTCTTTGTGACCCCATGAACTGTAGCCTGCTGGGCTCTTCTGTCCATGGGATTAGCCCTGTAGGAATATCGGAGTGAGTTGCCATTTCCTCCTCCAGGGGATCTTCCCAACCCGGGGATTGAACCCACATCACTTACGTTTCCTGCGTTGGCAGGTGGGGTCTTTATCACTACACCACCCAATCCGCAGTGTGCATCAACACAGATATATTTGAAATTCTTACAAGATATCTGAAAATCTGGCAGTCTGGCAGTTTGAGAGGTGCAGTCCAGGCATAGGTTTGTTTGTTGACGACACCCTGAATGGCCTTCCAGGGCAAAGTCAGTTCTACTAAAGGTTATAAAAAAGACTATAAGTTGGCTTATTGATGAGTTCCTATCACATCCAGGCTCATCAGAGACAATTGATTTTTAATATTTATTTGAACATTTACACAACCCAAAGCGCATAGAGTTTCTTGCAAAGTTGCTTGGATAAGGCATGCTTGGGAATTCATCGTTAGTGTATATAAGTTTCAGAATGGGGGTCAAGAAGTTCTTAAGAACATTCAGAAAATCTTTGATAAATTTACCTCAAAAACTATACAAATATCAGAAAGAGTAAAGAAAGAAGAGTGTTATCATGACTACTGTCAACAAAACAGGTATTTTGATAAAATTCTCATGCCACCAACTCAGTTAAACAAGAAAAGGAGCCTACAAAGACTCATGCATATCCCTCCAGAGATTAATCTTCACAGAAGCTCCTTAACTCCTAGATACTAAGTTTATTGATTTATTTTTTTTTGGTGGGGGAGGAGTCCTAATGAATCTCCCTATAAATGACATTTAAATAAATCAGACAAAATAAACAAAAATCTTGTCTATGTACTGAAGAAGGGCCATATTTCTATCACATATATTCATTTCTTTGGTGTATACATGTTCCTATTGCCTTTCATTATAACAAACTTTAGATGTCTTGGTTTGCAGTTTATCGGCCAAAATGTGACCAAGAAAGTAAAATTATGACGTTATTACATCATTGAATTCAAAGAAACTTACCCTCTCTTCTGACGTCTATTACATCAATAGCACACGGTTCAGCTCAGTTCAGTTCAGTCGCTCAGTCGTGTCTGACTCTTTGCGACCCCATGAATCGCAGCACACCAGGCCTCCCTGTTCATCACCATCTCTCGGAGTTCACTCAGACTCATGTCCATCGAGTCCGTGATGCCATCCAGCCCTCTCATCCTTGGTCGTCCCCTTCTCCTCCTGCCCCCAATCTCTCCCAGCATCAGAGTCTTTTCCAATGAGTCAACTCTTCTCATGAGGTGGCCAAAGTACTGGAGTTTCAGCTTTAGCATCATTCCTTCCAAAGAAATCTCAGGGTTGATCTCCTTCAAAATGGACTGGTTAGATCTCCTTGCAGTCCAAGGGACTCTCAAGAGTCTTCTCCAACACCACAGTTCAAAAGCATCAGTTCTTTGGCACTCAGCCTTCTTCACAGTCCAACTCACATCCGTACATGACCACAGGGAAAAACCATAGCCTTGACTAGCTGGACCTTAGTCGACAAAGTAATGTCTCTGCTTTTGAATATATTATCTAGGTTGGTCATAACTTTTCTTCCAAGGAGTAAGCGTCTTTTAATTTCATGGCTACAGTCACCATCTGCAGTGATTTTGGAGCCCCTCAAAATAAAGTCTGACACTGTTTCCCCTGTTTCCCCATCTATTTCCCATGAAGTGATGGGACTGGATGCCATGATCTTCGTTTTCTGAATGTTGAGCTTTAAGCCAACTTTTTCGCTCTCCTCCTTCACTTTCATCAAGAGGCTTTTTAGCTCCTCCTCACTTTCTGCCATAAGGGTGGTGTCATCAGCATATCTGAGGTTATTGATATTTCTCCCGGCAATCTTGATTCCAGCTTGTGTTTCTTCCAGTCCAGCGTTTCTCATGATGTACTCTGCATATATGTTAAATAAGCAGGGTGACAATATACAGCCTTGACGTACTCCTTTTCCTATTTGGAACCAGTCTGTTGTTCCATGTCCAGTTCTAACTGTTGCTTCCTGACCTGCATACAGATTTCTCAAGAGGCAAGTTAGGTGGGCTGGTATTCCCATCTCTTTCAGAATTTTCCACAGTTTATTGTGATCCACACAGTCAAAGGCTTTGGCATAGTCAATAAAGCAGAAATAGATGTTTTTCTGAAACTCTTGCTTTTTCAATGATCCAGCGGATGTTGGCAATTTGATCTCTGGTTCCTCTGCCTTTTCTAAAACCAGCTTGAACATCAGGGAGTTCACAGTTCACAAGCTTCTTAAAAGTTCCAATAGCTATTCTATGTAAGGAAGTTGCCTTTTCCTCTCATATGTGCATTCTGAGTCGCTTCAGTCGGGTCTGACTCTTTTCGACCTTATGGACTGTAACCCACCAGACTCCTCCGTCCATGGAATTTTCCAGACAAGAATACTGGAGTGGGTTGCCATTCCCTTCTCCAAGAGATCTTCCCAACCCAGGGATCACACCTGTGTCTCCAGAATTGCAGGTGGATTCTTCACTGCTGAGCCCCCAGGGAAGCCCAGCCACCCGTCCCTTTTGAGCCTCCTCCCCCCCCCCCCCCCCCTCCACCCCCATCCCACTCCCCCATCCTACCCTGCTAGGTCCTCACAGAGCCCTGAGCTGCTTCCTGTGCTCTCACAGAAGCTCCCCACTAGCTATCTATTTTACACATTGTAGTGTATATATGTCAATCCCAGTCTCCCAATTTGTCCCACCTTCCCTTACCCCCCACCGTGTTATTTTCAGTTCTCACGACCCACTGTGGGGTAGGTGTTACTCTAATCCTCATATTCCAGATGAGGAAACTGGGGCACAGAGCTTTAAAATAATTTGCCCAGCATTATGTGTCTAGGAAGTGCCTGAGCGATGTTTGAACTTGGGCAGTCTGTCTCCAAAGCCCACATAATGCCCACCGTCATCCCCTTGTCGCCATGAGGACAGTGGGTGCCCTCTGTCCAGAAGCTATACAGAGAGGACTAAACCACCTGCTTCTCACAGTTGTTGGTTCCCTTAGAAAGGAATAATTTTCTCTCTGGAGATAATGATTCAAAAGAAAAATTTACCAGCAGCAAGGAGGGCTTAGATTCGATGCCTTTTATCTGCAAGAGTGTGATCTAGTGCCCTCTAGAGGGGAAATAAAGGAGATTAGAGGCTACATAGGATTTTTTTTTTTTTTTTTTAAATGAATGTAAGCAAGGAAACTGCATTAAGAAAATATAAACGTCAGTGTTTGGAAAACCTACACACCTATTACTAAATCAGTTGCACTCTCTCTCTTTGGTAAAATTCCTCATCTTTCTGTAATGTGGAAAGGATGGTGTGTACTAAGTGTTGTACAGATGGACTGCAGCCAACAGGATAATGTTAAAATAAAGAACATTAGAAAGTAGATAGCAAAATATCAGACATGTCAACAATAATTATTTAGGTAGTACAATTTCACAGTTGTATGATTTGAAGACACTGAAAATCACCTTCAGCATGCTCGAATAAAAGGGAAGATAATTAGTGAAAAATCCGTTGTTCTCGTGCCTGAAGCCTTGGTGTGACTCCAGTCGACATGAAATCAGGTCACCTGCACTGTGCATCGACACATACCTCAAGCACCAAAAACCCGTCCTGGTTCTGAAGAAATCTGATCTCTCTAGAAACCAGTGTTTGTGGATGCTGAAAATAAAGAGATTTTTAAAAATCTAAGGCAGAAAAAATATACATATGACTAATATTTTAGATAATTGGTACTCATTAAATACTTGATAAATTAATGAAGGAATTCTGGTTGCAGTTATACTATAAAGGTCAAATACTCTTTCGTTCTTTCTTCTTTATGTATTGTCTAACTTTTCACCCATCTTTGTTGTACTAATGAAATGAAGATATCCATCATGATGTAACTGTGAGCTGGGGGGATCTAAATTACCTTCATCTGGCACCATTCCAATATACTATAAATGAGGTAATTGTCCTTGACTATAAAATTTGCATTTTCAAGACTTAATTGCTATCATTACATCTTTTTGTAATTCTATTAATTTAACTGAATGGAGCGTTTGGTTTTTTATGGTTAAAAATTTGCATTAAAACATTGTACATCTAAATAGAACTTTAATATTTTTTATCAAAAGCTCTGTACTGTTATCCCAGAGGAGCTAAATAATTTCTCAAGAAAAAGTAAGAGACGGCCAACTGGCAGGTTTTACCTTCCGTGATCATTAACAGACCTTCCAGTCACCTGACCCATACTTCATTCTGGGACTGAGAAATTGCACGAGTCCTCCATGGCATTGTCCTCGCTAATCATTAACAGGAAGTCTACTAGCCGTGACCAGTGCATGCATGGGTGCCCTTTCCTGAGATCATCTTGGTGTTTGAGGCCTTTCCCTCTTACTTGCAGAGAATGGGTCAGCCCATGTCTGCCCGTGTTTGGGTTCTGTTAGAATATTCTATCCTGACTGTCTTTCCCCTCCAAGCTCCCTGCTTGCATTCACAAGTCTGATCTTCCAGCCACAGTTCAGTGCACAAACTAGTTGAAAAATGTGACAATTCTCACTCCCACTGCAGGGTGCAGTTGAGAAAACTTTTCACCTTAGCCTTTGGAATCTTTTTGCTCACTGTTACAGCCATGGCAGCAATTTCTAAATGAATTTGAATGTGGAATCTTTCTAGCAGATTAGCTAAAGCACTTTCTTAAGTGAAGTCACATATAATTGCAGTTAATAAAGTTGACTTGTTACTTAACAATTCGCCAGTGCTTTAGACCTTGGAAAGCTGCCAGTGTCTTGATTTTCAGGACAACCAAGGTTGGTTGAAATCAGAAGAGAACTGGGGGGAAATTTCACAATAATGTTTGGAAGGAGGGGTAGAAACTCAAAAGGAGCCTTTGTTTGGAACAATTTGGGGTTGTAGGGAATTCTCTTTCCACTCGCTGTGCGAATGGGTTCTCACAGACCAGCATTTTACACCTTCATTTTCATCATGGAAAGATGACAAATATTTGTAGAAAGTGGACCGGGAGAGGGAAGCATCCTTAGAGACACGAAGAACCTCAGGCATACTCTTCGTGAAGCGCTCACTTTGAAGTTGAGGAACTGTAGTCCAGAAAGCTCTGAGAATTGTCCACAGACTTACATCTAGTCATCAGCACAGACAGATCTAGAAGTCAGCATTCTTGATTCCAGTATGGACTTCCTCTCCAGTGACCAAAGCTCTTCACCAGAGGGCCAGCCTTACAGACGGCAAATTAAGCAGTGGAGCTTGGGAAGGATTAATGAGAAGTGGTTGCTGTGAGCCCTGGAGGCCAGGATCAGCTCCTCAGTGGACAATCTTTCTACCTCATGGATCTTTCTCTAAATAGTCCCAGGCCCAACCCCTGAAGCCCAATAAATGGCAGGGCGTGTGTCTCGCCAAGCACAAAGCCCTTGTGCCTCACCCAGGTTTCTTTCCCCACCAAACCGACACACCCACACGTTGTATCCATGACATCACTTTGGATTCATTCAGAGGCACACAATGTGGCAACTCCCACCTCAGAATAAATTCAAGGTGCACTCCTGGGAAATACAGGGCTGAATTGCGTTGCTGAGCACACTATAATGTATCTACCTAGCAGTGGCATCAGGTCTGAGTCATTCAAGAAAAGAGAAACACCGTATTCATCAGCATATACAAAACACGTTGCTATGTCTATTCAAGGTTGCAAGATGGGCTGTTTTAGTTTAATTAAACCTAACCTATGATTTCAATTGTATTTGACCAATATTCATGAAATCAGCCAATTATCTGGTAATCTTTACAACAAAGATATTTCTTGTCGGAAGAGGGAAGAGGAAATAAATATTCTTATCTCTGCCTTTTGCCCCAAATCCTCCCTCACAACATGATTAGTCATAGCTTCATATTCCCTGTGCTTTATATCCTTAATGCATGATATTTCAAGTTTGCCCGTTTAGAAAAGGGCAGGTAATAATCACAAATTTGTTATGACCATGGGTCAAGTGAAAAGACTGTGTGAACTTTGTATCTCATCCTCTACGTTTACCTAATACCTCAACTCAAAGAAATCCAAGTCAATTTAACAAACATTCACTGAGTTTCTACTATATTCTAGACATTATACTCAGTGCTGGGATCTTAGAAATGAATGAAGCATTTCTCTTTACCTACAGAATTTATTTCTCCCATCTGAATGGCTTCCTGGCAGCTCAGACAGTAAAGGATACGCCTGCAGGGAAGGAGATCCAGGTTCCATCCCTGGATTAGGAAGATCCCCTGGAGAAGGGAATGGCAACCCACTCCAGTCCTCTTGCCTGGAAACTCCCATGGACAGAGGAACCTGGTGGGCTACAGTCCATGGGGCTGCAGAGAGTTGGACATGACTGAATGACTAACCCTTTCTCAATGGCTATAGCTATTATCATTTACCTCTTTCTATGCTACTTTACGGAGAAGGCAATGGCACCCCACCCCAGTCCTCTTGCCTGGAAAATCCCATGGATGGAGGAACCTGGTAGGCTGCAGTCCATGGGGTCGCTAAGAGTCGGACACGACTGAGCGACTTGAATTTCACGCTTCACTTTCATGCATTGGAGAAGGCAATGGCAACCCACTCCAGTGTTCTTGCCTGGAGAATCCCAGGGACGGGGGAGCCTAGTGGGCTGCCGTCTATGGGGTCGCACAGAGTCAGACACGACTAAAGTGACTCAGCAGTAGCAGCATGCTACTTTAAGGGTTTTGTTTTCATTATATTCTAACTCCTCAGCGATTTTCCTAGGAATAGTTGAAAGCACACCTTTCTTTATATCCTGACCATTGTGAACCTGGATCTTGCTTGTCCTGGTTTAGTCTGCTTGTCACAGTGCAATTAATAATAGCAGCGTTTTCACGCACAAAATGTTCTTCCTTGGATGGCATATTTGGTCTGCATAACATAGCGCTCAGCTTGTGGCTGGCTCGGAGACCAGATAGATGAAGGCAGGAAGAAGAGAGCTGTGTAGAATGAACCTTGCATTTGACCGCTGGTCCAGCATTGGCCAAGGGGTCACTGGTCAACCCCTTGAACACCCCTGGCTTCAGCGTCTTAACTCCAGGAGATAGGCAGAGTGACACAGTGCCATAGGATTGCTCTAAGACTGAAGGGTTTCAAATGTTGTAAAGCAGTTTGTAAAAAATAAAGAACTGTATAACCGTTCCAGTAAATAACTGTGGTTGATGACAATGACACAAGTAGTGTGAAGAGGCAGAGACCTCAGGAACAGAAGTACACTGAAGTGTACTTAGTTTAGCCCTAGTATTTAGGTCTTTTCTCTCCAAGACTTACCCAAATGTAACTAGAAACACCAAAACTAACAATGGTAATGATCACACCTGTCATTTCCTGTATCAGGGGTTGTACATGTGCTATTATTAACTCTCCTCTTTTTCCCATTTTACATATGTAGAAACTGAGGTTCAGAGAGTTTGAATAATTTATAACAGGTGTAGGTCAATGAATGGCTGAGTTAGGTTTTGAATAAGCACTTCCTATCATTCCCAGCTGGCTTTTTTTTAACTTTGTGTTTTGTATTGGAGTATAGTTGATTAAAAACGCTGTGACAGCTTCAAGTGAACAGCAAAGGGACTCAGATACTTATACAGGTATCCTTTCTCCCCCAGACACCCCTCTCATCCAGGTTGCCACTTAACACTGAGCAGAGTTCCACATGCTATACACAACTGACCTTTGTTATCTGTCTTTGTGGGAAATTCCCAATGCACAAGTAGTAGTATCAACATGTGATTTCATGTATACACACACACACACACACACACACACACATCTTATACAGGTATCCTTTCTCCCCCAGACACCCCTCTCATCCAGGTTGCCACTTAACACTGAGCAGAGTTCCACATGCTATACACAACTGACCTTTGTTATCTGTCTTTGTGGGAAATTCCCAATGTACAAGTAGTAGTATCAACATGTGATTTCATGTATACACACACACACACACACACACACACACACATCCATGTAAACTAAGTAGCTAGACAATATATTAATAGCAAAGAGTGCATGCATACACTCACTGTCCATACAGCCCTCTGTCCAAACTTAAGCTTTGTAAAGTCTTGATTTCCTTTAAGACATCTTTAAAGGCAAACTTATTTTTTTTGGGGGGTGAGGGGTGTTCTACCTACAATCACAGTTATAAAATATAACTAAATGTTTTCTATAAATATGTTTATTTTTAATACTTGTTATATATTTAAAATAATTAGTTGTTAATTTAGGTAATTTCTATTTATAACCACTAAATGANGGGTGAGGGGTGTTCTACCTACAATCACAGTTATAAAATATAACTAAATGTTTTCTATAAATATGTTTATTTTTAATACTTGTTATATATTTAAAATAATTAGTTGTTAATTTAGGTAATTTCTATTTATAACCACTAAATGAACATAATTAATTTTCAATTCAATAGTATGTGTTAACTTCTCATTAAACCAGAGAATTTACCATTATTTGCATGTTTCCACTCTTGTGTTGACTTCTTGATTATTGTTTCCTCCTCCTTTAAAAAATTCATTGTTTTTAATAGTACCTTTTATTAAGCAAGAGAATATGAATTCTATACATTTTATTTTATTTATTACGTACTTCAATTACTTTATTTGAAGGTTAAGCTGTCAACATTTGGTGGAAAAAAACATAAAGACATCATAGTAATAATTTAAACTCTTCTCTGCATGGAATAACTTTTCTTAAATTCTTAAAAAATTGCAAATTATCCACAATACATCACACAGTTTTGCACTTCATACACTATGTGACAAGGATCATTTTAACCTACTTGTCCTGAAATAATCTGTTTCAGTTCTCCCTTCTCTCAGCGAGCCAGCTGTTACTGAGACCAATGTGGCTAAAGACGGGGAGGTACATTCTGCTGTGGACTGTCCCTGTGCTAGTGACAAGGTTCAGGAGGAGATAGCTGTTCATCACGAAATGCTGAAGGTTAAATACAGTAGTATTGTAAGAGTCATTTCCAACTGAACATTACAGATTTTTCCCACGAATATTTAGTGAGCAATTTCTCTATGCCAGAAACTCTACAATGCACTGGGGATAGAAGGAGCCATTTAAAAAGTAATTATTTTCATCAATATCTGTGCCTTCAACAACTTTTACTTCAGGGTGAAGATGCATAATATAGAATAGTGAATTATGAAAGCGCACTGTGATAAATGCTATAATGGTGGTAGGCATGAGATTCTATGCAGCTGTGTATGTAGCAGAGGTCTCTAACCTAGACTGCCAGGGACACAGCTGGGTCACCTTCCTGGGTGTGCTGATTCTTAAAAATAACGGGTGGAAGGTAGAGTCTGGGGCAAAAGGACAGACCAAGATCCAGGGGTAAGAGTGACAGTGGGCAGGGTAGGATTCGTGCTGTTTTCCTTTAAAGATGTAATAAGAAGGGTTTGTGATGCAGTCCGTGGCCCTGGATATCGTGTTAACCTCTTAGCTTTTACTTCACTTAGCAGTAAGCTCTTGATGTTTTGAAACATTTCTGAAGTCCGGTGTGCTCCTCAAAAAATTGAAAACCATCTTTGCTCCTTACCATTCAAACTATGAGGATAAGATGAAGCAATGCAAATGAGGTAGAAGACCCTTGAAAAATTTTATACCAGCTAAGAACTGGGAGGAGAAACAAGACCTCAGTATTAGAAGGACTCAAGTAGCAGGCAAGGATTGACATAGTAGTCAGAATCACTGAAACACAGTATTTTACACTATGCCAGAATGCTAGGATCCATCCCTGGCTGTAGGCTGCTTACCTGCATCTGTGATGCAATGCCTATCCACCTGAAGATACCTCAGCCCCTTTCCTGTTGAAAAAATGTCACGACTCTGCTACTGTATCTTCTGAAACCTCCACAGCTTAGCTATTGTCAAGACCCATGAGGCTAACATTTAGGCATTAATCTCCAATACCATTTTATTTTCAGACTGAACTCAAGAGCGGTTAAAGAAAAGCAAAGGATTTAATAATTGTGCTAAACTATAATTGTGAAAATGCTACACTTAATTAAAATGACTGCATACTATGGGGCTTCATTGAAAATGGGCTTGCCTTTTCTCTACTGATGGTATATGACTGCTTTTTACAACAGGCCAGTTAACATAACTGCTGGACGTATATTCTCTGAAGTTGGACTAGCTTTAAATCTTGGTTCTCTCACTTGTAAACTGAGTGATGCTTTAACCTTCCTTTGCAACTACTTCTTCACCTGTAAAATGGGATAATGATGACATCTACTGCATAGAGTTCCTGGCAAGAATAAATGAGGTAATTCACATAAAGCTGTCAGAACAGTGCCTGGCACATAGTAAATGCTCAACAAGTGCTGATGGTTATTATATCCAGCACCACGGTCAAGACACGTTACCTTGCTGGAACTCAATAAAATTTGCAACCAAAATGAATGAACATTTGACTCAGGTCAGTAGCAAATAATGACATAACACTTCACATCACTTCAGTTCAGTTCAGTTGCTCAGTCGTGTCCAACTCTTTGTGACCCCATGAATCTCAGCACACCAGGCCTCCCTATTTATCACCAACTCCCGGAGTTTACTCAAACTCACATCCATCAAGTCGGTGATGCCATCCAGCCATCTCATCCTTGTTGCCCCCTTTTCCTCCTGCCCCCAATCCCTTCCAGCATCAGAGTCTTTTTCAGTGAGTCAACTCCTCTCATGAGGTGGCCAAAGTATTGGAGTTTCAGCTTTAGCATCATTCCTTCCAAAGAACACCCAGGACCGATCTCCTTTAGAATGGACTGGTTGGATCTCCTTGCAGTCCAAGGGACTCTCAAGAAGAGTCTTCTCCAACACCATAGTTCAAAAGCATCAGTTCTTCAGCACTCAGCTTTCTTCACAGTCCAACTCTCACATCCATACATGACCACTGGAAAAACCATAGCCTTGACTAGACGGACCTTTGTTGGCAAAGTAATGTCTCTGCTTTTCAATATGCTATCCAGGTTGGTCATAACTTTTCTTCCAAGGAGTAAGTGTCTTTTAATTTCATGGCTGCAGTCACCATCTGCAATAATTTTGGAGCCCAAAATGATAAAGTCTGACACTGTTTCCCCATCTATTTCCCATGAAGTGATGGGACCAGATGCCATGATCTTTGTTTTCTGAATGTTGAGCTTTAAGCCAACTTTTTCATATAAGTTCATTTTAATAAGAGTACTCCCAAGAAAGCCTATTTGAAAGAAAACTCTGACTAGTGTGAATGAAAAGAACATGCATGAGAATGACAATATTCAAAAGCAAACATTGCTTTTAATGAGGGCAAATTTCTGTCTGTGGGTTGTTGCAACAAGACGTCTGTAAATAGCTTGCTTGTTACAGAGTAAGAAACTGTCACAAAGGGAAAACTTCAAGGTGTTGGAGAGCATTTAAAATATTGAGTCATGAGTGCTACTTCCAAAGAAACAATACCTTCTGCTGTTTTTCACTTGTGCTTAAAATACCAAAACAAAATGGCAATGATAGAACTTATTATTATAACCAAGCTTCCATGTTAAAATCCCGCCTCTCATCACTCTGGGCAAATGTCACAGAAAGAGTGGCTTTGATATTCTGCCACCACAAGTGTTGAAATAGTCTGACAGAAAACTGCATCCCAGCAAACAAAGGTTTATATATTTGGAAACAACCAGGCGGCTTGCTGAGTTGCTGGCTCGTGTCTGCTTATCTGATGTGTGTCTATTTGATGTGTGGATCCAGTGATTGGGGCAGTTGTTCAAAGCATCTATGCTGTCCTGATGGACTGCGACAGAGGGTTCAGAAAACAGCCAACATCCAAAACTTGCTCCAGAGGGTCAACCCAGAGAGTTGGCGCTTCATTTTTGCAAATAGGCATGTTCCTCTTTTTAAAATGTCTGAGGCATTTTTCTGGAAATGATCAGTTGCCGCCTTCTGCAAGTGCATGTAATAAATTGTTCCCAATGTAGTTGGACTGATTTATTCCTCTATTAGGAGTGCATGGGGTTTCCCAGGTGAAGAATCTGCTTGCCAATGAAACACGAGTTCCATCCCTGGGTCAAGAAGATTGCCCTGGAGGAGGAAACAGTAACCCACTCCAGTATTCTTGCCTGGGAAATCCCATGGACAGAGGAGCCTGGAGGGCTACAGTCCATGGGGCTGCACAGAGTCAGACAGTACTTAGCAACTAAACAGCAACAACAATGAAGAGTGCATAACTTTTCTTCACATTTCTTCACTAATTTTGACATTCTCTTTTCCACCATGCAACTTTTACTACTGTAGTGGGAATAAAAGGTTTCTTCTTCTAAAACCTTATGTTTAGTTAGACTGACCACCTTTTCATACCCTTACTGACCATTCTGTTCTATCGTTTGAATTTTTGAATGGCCTGTTCATATGGTTTGCTCATTTTTATAGTGGGCTTTTTTTTCTTTCTCTTAGTGACTAATTAATATTAGACTTCTTCACATTTTCTAGGTAATAAAGTGAAAGTGAAAGTCACTCAGTCATGTCTGACTCTTTGCAACTCCATGGACTATAAGGTCCAAAGAATTCTCCAGGTCAGAATACTGGAGTGGGTAGCTGTTCCCTTCTCCAGGGGAGCTTCCCAACTCAGGGATCCAACTCAGGTGTCCAGCGTTGCAGGTGGATTTTTTTTTTACCAGCTGAGCCAAATAGTTCTTTCTTTTTTAATGTTCTTTCTTCCTCAGCCAGCGGCTACTCTTTTGTCCCTTATTGTCTTTAAAAGTACTTTTATTTGATGATCATCTCAAACTCAACATTTCTAAGAGGAGTACAAAGAATACCTGTGAATATTATCCCTAGATTATTTTTTTGATGGTTAATATCCTACTTTTCTTCTTTATATGTATGTGCACATGTGCATGCTAAGTTGCTTCAGGCGTGTCCCACTCCTTGCAATGCTATGGACTGTAGCCCACCAGGCTCCTCTGTCCATGGGATTCTCAGGGCAAGAATACTGGAGTGGCCGTGCCCTCCTCCACGGGATACTCACCCCCTCCCCCCAGGATTGAATCCACTTCTCCTGCAGCTTCTGCAGTGTCGGCAGATTCTTTACCACTGAGCACTGGGGAAGCCCTTCTGTGCATGCATGTCAGTGTTTATGTAACATAATGATAAAGTTTTTTCTTTAAGACAAAAACCCACATTTTTTGTCCACATAAACAGCTCAGAGAGCTAGATTTTTAAAATCCGTTACAAAATGTTTGCTTTTAAGTGAGTTTAACCCATTTACGTTTTTTGAATGATAAATATATTTTGCCTTAATTTTCATTGTTTTGTGTTAGTTTTCTCATTAACATCCTCTTACCTTTTTTCTCATTATCTGCCCCCCCTTTTTTTACATTGATATATTTTTGATATTGAACCTTATTAGGCCAAGCTATTTTGAAGAATGTCCTTAATTTGGGTTTGTCTGAAGTTTTCTCATCAATAGATTTAGGTTACAATCCTTGGCAGGAATGCTTCAGGATAGATACTGGGTTTTCATCACATCCTATCAAGTGAAGTGAAGTCACTCAGTTGTGTCTGACTCTTTGTGACCCTTTGGACTGTAGCCCTGTATCCCACCAAGCTCCTCCATCCATGGGATTTTCCAGGCAAGAATACTGGAGTGAGTTGCCGTTTTCTTCTCCAGAGGATCTTCCCAACCCAGCGATCGAACTCAGGTCTTCCACATGGCAGGCAGACTCTTTACCCTCTGAGCCAGGAGGGAATCCCACATCCTATCAGGGGACATACAATCTCAAGTTTATTCCAGAGGCAGTGAGAGGCAGACGTGTCTCCATCTTTCTAGGTTCCAATTTTGCCTTTCCTTCCTCCCCCACTTCACAACTAGGCTCCTTTCTCGTTCAGTGCTAAGTTGTGTCTGACTCTTTGCAACCCCACGGAGTGCAGCAGGCCAGGCTTCCCTGTCCTTCACTATCTTTTGGAGTTTGCTAAAATTCAACACGTAAATTGTATAACCCAACCCCACAATTGCATAAGGTTAAATCTTTACAGTAAATTCCTGATTCTACATTATTTCTAGTATTTTTGTTTCTTTGATAAAAATCATAGCTGGTAGAAATATTGAAACATTTATTTATGAATCTATCTAGAAAACCAGGAGTATAGCTTCCATTCTAAGCCAAAACCATGAAGTTCATCCTTGCCTTCTTTCCTTCCATGTTTAAAACTCTATTAATGCGAGAAACATAGCTTCTATTAGCATTAATAGACTCACTTGTTTGATCAATTCCCAGGGGCTTCCCAGGTGGCACAGGGATAAAGAATTTGCTTGCCAATGCGGGAGATGCAACAGACACAGATTTGGGGTTGGTAAGTTCCCCTGGAGAAGGAAATGGCAACCCACTCCAGTATTCTTACCTAGGAAATCTCATGTACAGAGGAGCCTGACGGGCTACAGTCCATAGGGATGGAAAGAGTCAGATACAACTGAATGACCGAGCTCACACACCTGTATACATACATAAGCAACCTCCCATAGCCTTCCAACACAGACGCTTCTATGCGGGCATCTTCCTTCCTCTGCTGGAGTCTTCTCATCCTGCTGGGCCCCGGTCCCTTCTTCCTGAGTCAGCCGCCACGCCCTCCCCGGCCCACACCGCCCCCCTCACTCTGCTCTACCTCTGACACCCTGTCCCACCCACCTGCATTCTCCACCCCCCACCTCTTGCCTGATGTGGACGCCTGTGATGTTCAGCTCCACCTAAATGGCTTTAGGACTGACTTTCTCAGGAAGAGGAAGAGGAAAAGTTTGTGGAAGGGGAAACAAAGCTTGCTCTTAGGTTTTTATGATATTTCATCCTAAATAGCTTTCTAAATTAAGTGGTTATCTTTTTGTTTTGTTTTCTGATCATTTTAAGATATGTTTTCTTAATTTCTGATTTCTCTGGTTACTGAGAAGAGAGATAGTGATTCGAGTCACCCTTCTACAGGTAATGTAATTCACCTTGATTGTCTTAGGACATTCGTTTGTTTTCCTTCCCACAAGTTCTACAGTTTTGTTCAGTGTGTCTATTTGTAGATTTACTTTATTTGTTTTCTGTTGAGAACTTATCAAGGCATTCTGTTCTGAAGACTATGCATTTTTAAAATATTGAAAATAGTCAATAGTTTCAAGAGGTGATAGAGGTTGTTAACTAAGCCTGCCATGGTAATAATTTTGCAATATGTAAGGGTATCACGTAATCAGCCTCCAAGATTAAAACACCACACGGGCCACCATCTTGAGCCTGGGTAGTTGATTCATCTGTCTTGCTCCTTGTTTATTTATTCAGCTACAAATTCTTGATATTTTCCATGCCAGTCCCTGAGAAAGAATCTCAGAAGTCTGAGGAGAGGAGATAAATACTCCTGATAGAATAGTGGCTCAATGTTAAGTTAAAAATTTCCCCCAATGGTCCTTTAAGTTTCTTGCTTTCTGAAGATTCTTTCATGAATGCGTGGTATTTAAGGATATGAGTCACATTCCTGGCATGATTGTGGATTTGCCACATGAACATAAAGGGATGTAATGAATGCAGAACAATAACAGGGTGCTGATGAAGAAATCTGTGAAATAACCCTGGGACTGTTTCTATGGCAATATGCCTATGGCTGTGGTGCCGGCCATGTCTTATGTTAGAGCCAAAATGTTATAGCTAACCACAATAACGCTCTGATCTGTATTTCCCCAAAACATCCAATCCATTCACTTCGTGTTTGATTTTTTTTTCTCTCACATACATAAAATATTTAGTTAACTGAATTCTGTATTGAATCAATAGATGTTTGATGTCATTTGGTTACAATCAAACATCTATCAAGTTCATTAGATTTTTCAGTTCAATTACTCAAAAGGACATTTTCCTTTTCAGCATAAACTTGGAAGTATGAGACACTTAGGAAGTAGCTTTGTTGTGTTGATTTCAATTGCATAATGTCTTTAAAATCCTTCATTTACTTTTCTTCCAGGAAGCAGTGTACTTAGGGCAAAATCAAGCTATTTTCAGTCTCCCTCTCTATATATGGTAGGTGTTACGTTTATAGCAACCATCTACAAATAAGCCTTTGGTATTTATGTCTGCTGTTCTGCTATATTGTTTTCCATTGATCTGTTTTTACTGAGACTGATGGGAAGGGCTATGGGATATTGAGATTGTTTTGAACTTCTGTTTACTTAAAATATATCACTACATTTGGTCATGGTTTGAAATATATGTCCAAGTGAATTTAGTCAATGTTTAGGGGTTCATTTTCTCACAAAAGAGAAAACAATTATTTCTATAAGAACTTTTACTGAGAAGAGTCAGCATAATCTGAATACAGTAAACTTGATGATATTTGAAAGAGGGTGGAGTCAGGCAAGGTATGATATGATAGATCCATGAATATTACCAGAAAAGGAGATAATTGAATAAGGGTATAATAAAGCCTCAAACTTCTGTGATTGTGCATGTGACTTACCGTAGCAATCACAGTACACGTATTTTTTTAAAATTTTTTTTCAGCTGATCTGCAAGGAAATTTCAGTTCAGCATTTTCCTTAGGACACCTAATTATATGCATGCTAGTTTTATTTATTCCTTGTATAAAAACAAGCTGTACAATGAAGGTGAGTAACTGTTTAGAACCAATCCCAACAACTGCTATTACTTATAAATTAGGGAAAGCGATACTTGGAATAAGATTAAATTTTTTACATAGTTTTAAAATAGAGCTCCAAACAGGAAGTATCTTAACAGACTAGGATACTGTAACGCATGCATTTTGCTTTATTTTGGATTTCTTATGCTGATGCAATGTCATAATGTCTGTTCTGAAAAGCATACTATTTGTTTAGTTACTGGGCTAAGCAATTTACATGAAAATAGTTTGTCTAATGCCAAAAAGAAGAAGCAATGTCCTTGCCTTATGAATATGTGGGCACTGTTTTAAAGCTGTTTTGTATATAATTTTGATATCATTACACAAATGACAGTTTTATTTGTCCTTCAGAATTGACTTAACCCTAATTAGAATATCCTAGAGAAGATCCTGATAGGCAGTAGATCACTCAGTTCTTCATCACTCCAGTCCCTACGTGTTATTTTTTAGTCTTTTTTCTTGTCTGCTGTACACTACTCTCTTAAGTCACATATTACACAACCATCTCCACCTGCATCAGGCTGGTGGAATCCCTAGTGGAAAGCTCATGAGTCTCCTTTGCTTTGCTATGCAAAGCAGCTGACAGGGAAAGCTATCTGACTTAAGTCCGGATTTGACCACTTCCTCCAGTATGTGAACATGGCCACCCTGACTGCTCTAACAGTTTGAACTATTGCAGTTAGCTCTACTCTGATCGTAAAGGATCATCCAGAATGCATTTATACAGTACAATTGGAGTTTGATCCTGTATTATTCATCTAATTACTGCAGGGCTTCTGTTTGGTGACCAGCTTACGCTCCCTTTGGGCAAGCTGAGGCATTAAGGAGTGGTGTGTTAGGACACACCCGAGGCTTTTAGCATATTGCCAGCTGACTCATACTCTGGAGCATGGTATGCTTCATTATTCTGGAGCACTGTTCAGAATGAATAGAAATTTTAGGCTTCTATTGTAAAGCAAAGGGGATAACTCAGACCCTCCTCCTAGCCAGACATAGGTTTTAAAAATAGCATTTTTGATACCCAGATACCCAGAGGAGCTATCATCTTGACCCCACAGCTACGTTGCCTCTTCCATGATTTTAACCTTTCGGCAGAGATCTGATTCTTTTTCTGGTATCTTATTCCTAATTCTACTTCAGACTCCATCCAGGGAAACATTTTCACTTGCCGTCTAATCTCAGGAACCTAGAGGAAGAGCAGTGGTGTAGGACAACCTAGTTTCTACAGCCTAAGTTTCCTTACATTTTTTGACAAAATTTTTTAAATATTAAAATTCAAGTTTAAGACTCAAGAGAGATTACCAGAAAGTTTAAGTTGACAGTAACCCATTCACTCACTCACTTACTCACTCTTCCGTTCATTTATCATGTACTGACTCTGTGCCAGGCACTGTGATTGTAGCCAGACCATTTTATATATCCCTGATACAGGGAAGATCATGTTTGATGGTGTAAAGGACACTGGAGAGCGAACGGGGCTTGGAAATGAAGAAGACAGTGTCACTAAGTTCACTTGCAGTGTTTTCCTAAGGCTAATCACATTTACCTGAGGTCTTCTCTGTGGGATTTTTAAAAAGGTTACCACTCCCTCTCTGTGAATGTAGCTGCCTCTGCATTTTTACTTCCATGTCAAAGAATTAAAGGCATTTCAATATCGCTTGCCCTACAAAGCAAGGAAAGGTGAGTGTAAAAATCTGAGAATTAACTGACTTGGATTATTAGCAGTGGGACAGATGGGGAAAGGACTGGAGAAGCAAATAATTTAGCTCTAATTCCAGAGGGAGAGAGAGTGGAGACAAGTCCTGTTGTAGTTTACACACCCAAATCCCTTGGCTCAGGAAGGAATCACGGCGTTTAGAGGCTGCAGGCGCTGGGGAGCCGGTGTGCGCCTGTTGGACGGCTGGGATGCTGACTCACGTGTAAAAGAACCAGGACGGACTCCCAGCCCGCAGCGCGGCAGCCTCGGTCCTGCAGGGGTCTGGCTCCCTGCCGCCCACGGCCCGGCCTGCAGTCAACAGCAGGCCTCTTTGCGGCCAAGGCCTCACACTGGCAACAAAGCAAGAAAACCAGTCTTTCAAGGAAAAATTCCTCTGTGTGCCCGCTCGCCCTCTCTGTGAAACTGATCAGTCCTCATAGCGCCTCTGTCACTAAACTGCACTTCTCAGAGCTGTATTTTTAAACAGGGAACTACTTACAATAGCCATTTACAACTGTATGCTGTTTAATTAGCCAGCCTGGGCAGTGCTACAGGCATAGATCACTTTGCTTTAAAGATCTGAGAATGTTAATAGCACAGTATATCATTTTCATTATTCCTGGATTAATGTTGTGTCTCAAAGAACACCTAATGCCGATCATGAGACATGGCCTGGAGTGACCCAAGGGCTGCGCGTTTATTAGAAAAGTAATAGTTCCGATGCTTAAATAGAAGGACGTTTTCTTTGTTCAAATGTCAGTCAGCATTCAGCAGTGGGGCTTCGTGAAAAGAAAGATTTCACTTCATTTATTGGTAGCAGCCTTAGACAGTTCAGGCTGAGAAAGGGCCAAGAGTTGGGTTAGAGTTGCTTTGTCCAGTATGGTAGTCATGGGGCAGCCACACGTGCTCATTCACACTGGAAAGGTGACTAGTTTGAAGTAGAATGTGCTGTAGGAATACACTCAAGATGGCAAAGACTTAGGAGAAAATATATATCTCATTAACATTTGTTTCATACTGGACACACATTGCAATAATAACATTTCTGATATGTTTGGTTAAATAAAATACATCTTTAAAATTAACTTCTGTTTCTTTTTTTTTTTTTTTTTAGTGTAATCCCTAGAAAATTTCAGATTACATAGGTAGTTCACAGTTGAGACTCACATTTTGTTTCTTATGGATGGTGCTGGGCTAGACTTCCAAGAGAAAAGAAAAAAAACTGGCCAACAGTGAAAGTGTATTTTAACTTTTTTTTCTGTTACTACTAGCTNTTCTTTTTTTTTTTTTTTTTTTTTTTAGTATAACCCCTAGAAAATTTCAGATTACATAAGTAGTTCACAGTTGAGACTCACATTTTGTTTCTTATGGATGGCGCTGGGCTAGACTTCCAAGAGAAAAGAAAAAAAACTCTGGCCAACAGTGAAAGTGTATTTTAACTTTTTTTTCTGTTACTACTAGCGGACTATATGTGGAAGAGACTGTTAAGAAGACGATTGAACCCATGGTGGATTCATGTCAATGTATGCCAAAACCAGTAGAGTGCTGTAAAGTGAAATAAAATTAAAATAAATAAATAAATAAAATAAAATTAAAACCTCAAGAAAGAAAAAAAAAAAGAAGAAGAAGACAATTGAACACAAAGAGAGAGAGCCTCATGGTGTGACAATTTCACATAGTAAAGCCAGGAAACATAAGAAGCCAACTCAAACAAGATTTTCTCAGAGTACTATAGCACACTGGTTGAAACGCAGCCACATTCTACACACAGGGTTTACAAACATCACTGAACAGATGCAAAGGTACCATTAGCTGTCTCACCTCTCTGAGAAGAAGCTATGCCACGCACCACGAGGTGGCCTCTCCCAGAACATTAAAGAGTCTGGAGCTACTAAGAAGCATAGGTTATCCAAGGGTAACTTGAAATGAGGATGTGCACAGAATAAAAGAGCTTAGAAAGAGTCTGGGATTGACATGTACACACTGCTATATTTAAAACAGATAGCCAACAAGGATCTATACTGTCTAGCACAGGGAACTCTGCTCAGTATTCTATAATAACCTAAATTGGAAAAGAATGTGAAAAAGAATAGATACATGTCTGTGTATGACTGAATCACTTTGCTGTACGCCTGAAAGTAACACAACATTGTTAATCAAATATACTCCAATATAAAATAAAAATTAAAAACAGAACAGAAAACATATATACATAATAACTATATATATAGTTATATATATAAACTTATATGTATACAAACATATATATATAAACAATAACTACATACATTGTTTAGTCCATAAGTCGTGTCTAGGTTTTTGTGACCCCCATGGACTGTAGCCTGCCAGGCTTATGTGTCCATGCAATTTCCCAGGCAAGAATACTGGAGTGGGTTGCCATTTCCTTCTCCAGGGGATCTTCCTGACTCAGGGATTGGACTTGCGTCCCGTGCATTGGCAGGTGGGTTCTTCACCACTGAGCCACCAGGGAAGCCCATATATATCCAAAGAAAGAAGGAAAGACTCTAGAGTTGGTGTCCCCAGCCCATGAGATAATTCGTAGAGAAGTTATAGAAGCTTCTAAATTCCATTACTACTACTATTTTCTTTCAGTACAACAAACCTGGAAAAATTAGTTTCTAATTTGCAGGTTTTTAAAAATATATACTCAAAGTTTGCATAAAGTTTGGCAACCCACTCCAGTGTTCTTGCCTGGAGAATCCCAGGGAAGGAGGAGCCTGCCATCTGTGGGGTCACACAGAGTCGGACACGACTGAAGTGACTTAGCAGCAGCAGCAGCAGCAGGGAAGCCACGGACAAGCTTGTCAGAAAGTCGTGGTGCTAATAAAATTCCAGGAAAGATCTCCTTAAACCTCCTCCCTGAGCGTCACCTTTGTCATCATCGTGTTGCTACTTGTTGAGAAAAGCCGCATCATATCAGCAGTGCACTAGAGCACGTTGCTNAGCAGCAGCAGGGAAGCCACGGACAAGCTTGTCAGAAAGTCGTGGTGCTAATAAAATTCCAGGAAAGATCTCCTTAAACCTCCTCCCTGAGCGTCACCTTTGTCATCATCGTGTTGCTACTTGTTGAGAAAAGCCGCATCATATCAGCAGTGCACTAGAGCACGTTGCTATAAATGCTGTACAAGAAACCATGATTAAGCTCATTGAAACATATGCCTATAAGAAACACAGGAAAAAAATAGCTTTGACTTTACAACACTTAAATCCATGATTCTATGCAGATTTTAGCACTGGACACTGTGGCCCCCCACCNTGTACTAGTTTGCATTCCCACCCACAGTGTAAGAGGGTTCCCTTTTCTTCACACCCTCTCCAGCATTTATTGCTTGTAGACTTTTGGATAGCAGCCATTCTGACTGGTGTGAAATGGTACCTCATTGTGGTTTTGATTTGCATTTCTTTGATAATGAGTGATGTTGAGCATCTTTTCATGTGTTTGTTAGCCATCTGTATGTCTTCTTTGGAGAAATGTCTATTTAGTTCTTTGGCCCATTTTTTGATTGGGTCATTTATTTTTCTGGAATTGAACTGCAGGAGTTGCTTGTATATTTTTAAGATTAGTTGTTTTTCAGTTGCTTCATTTGCTATTATTTTCTCCCATTCCGAAGGCTGTCTTTTCATCTTGCTTATAGTTTCCTTTCTTGTACAGAAGCATAGGCCCATGTGAGCTATAGCAGTTTATTGGTGAAGACCTAGGATAATGAATCGAAATGGAGTATATACATATTTGCTTATTGTCAAATCAATAAACATGAAGACTCTTTTTCATGTCCAGCTATAATCTCCACTTGCTCAGGTCTAGGTACCATCTATTAGTGTGTTTTATTGTCAGATACACCATGTCTGGATAATATCACCTTCCCATCCTCCTCCTCCCTTCACAAGAAAGAGAGACTCTGAGTGCCATGACTCTTTGGAACCTGTTTATACTGGAACAACTTAGATCTTACTGGCCTGTATTTCCCTCCCTAGAACCCTTTACTTAATGCTGGTTATTTCCTTACCCGTGATGCTGCATCAGCTGTCATGTTGCCATAAATATTGGCTTCCAGTGACTCTGTCATATGTTGGGTACCATCTTTGTTGATGCTGAACAGACTTATTCAAACTATGCAAGAAAGTGTGAATAACGCACTTTCTGCTCATGTCAAATTTACTTTTCAGAATTTTATAGTATAAGGGCACAAAAACACATTGTCCAACCATCCAGGCCATAATCACTGCATTACTAGAGTAATCTCTATCAATGTTGATGACATCTTGGATGTCAGTGGTGGGGGTGGAGAGGACAGAGTGTGCCTGCTGCTACCCTTGTAAACCAGATGTAAGTCAGGGATCAGGGAGGACACATGTACCCTCACATGTGGCTCAAGCTTCTGTGATACCACTGACTTGGGATTTTATTAAAATATAGTGAAGGGATTGAGAAGGAAGTCATTTTAGAAACTTAAATGAAAGGAGGGTGTGTTTTTCTTGTTAGCACTTGGCTGTATTAGCTATTTGAGGAAGGTAACTGGTTTGTTCTGGTGGTATTGCTTCTTAGAAGTGGTCTCCATTGCTAGAACTCCTATTTCTATTTACTTTTGGTAAAAAAGAAAAAAGAAGAAACAAATTAAGCTTTCCTAGTATTTAGGGTTTCCAGATGGGCTTCCTCAGTGGCTCTGATGGTAAAGAATCCAACTGCAATGCCGGAGACCTGAGTTCAATCCCTGGGTCGGGAAGATCTCCTGGAGAAAGGAATGGCTATCCACTCCAGTATTCTTGCCTCAGTAATTCCATGGACAGAGGAGCCTGGCGGGCTATAGTCCATGAGATTACAAAGAGTTGGACACAACTGAGCAACTAACACGCATGCATGTGCGCGCACGTGCGCGCGCACACACGCACACACACAGGGTTACCAGATAAAACAGGATGCTCAGTTTAATTCAAATTAAAATTTGAATTTCACATAAACAATAATTCTTCAGTATAAATAAGTCCCAATGGGGTAAAATAGTTGTATTGCTTATCTGAAATTCAACTTTAGCTAGGCACCTGACAATTTTATTTTCAAAATATGACAACTTTACTAGTATTTAATATTTAAATGGACATAGATGCCCATACTCTGCCTATATGTTACTTGGTCACTTATCATATGTCCTGAAAGGAAAGAGGAGTTGAGAGTGGTCCCATGATTCATGTATGTTTTTTCAGGAGTTATCACTTACTGACATTTATATGTACCTTGTTAAGGGATTTACAGATATTATCTGTTCTCTAAATGTATTATTATTATACATATTTAAATATAAAGTTCTTAGATTTTTACAGCTTGCATTATCAAGTTTTATTATACAGTTACTCTTCTTTCCTTTGGATCTATGTATCTCTTTTGGATCTTTCTCTTTCTCTCTTCTTTTTTAGCTGCCATAGCTTTAAAATCCAAGTATCAAAATCAACTGAACTCAGCACAAGACTTTTGAACTAAGCTAAAAAAAAAAAAAAGTTTAAAAGCATGCTTGATCATATTGCTCTCCAAATTTTCATATTTTCCCAGTAATAGTAAAAGCAACTTTTGTACTTTTAATAAATGAAACAAAATTGAGCTTAATTTTAAAATAACATTGCATTTTCATTTTTAATGCTTTTAAGATTTAAATTTTGGGAGCCTGCTTTGTAATGTGGTAATATATTAGTGTAAGTACTTAATAAATAAAGGNCAAAAAAAAAAAAAGTTTAAAAGCATGCTTGATCATATTGCTCTCCAAATTTTCATATTTTCCCAGTAATAGTAAAAGCAACTTTTGTACTTTTAATAAATGAAACAAAATTGAGCTTAATTTTAAAATAACATTGCATTTTCATTTTTAATGCTTTTAAGATTTAAATTTTGGGAGCCTGCTTTGTAATGTGGTAATATATTAGTGTAAGTACTTAATAAATAAAGGTAGATATACTTGAACACGATTTAGTAACTAAACCACCACCATACTTGAAAGTGAAAATGTTAGTTACTCAGTCATGTTTGTGACCCGAAAGACTATAGCCCATCAGGCTCCTCTGTCCATGGGATTCTCCAGGCAAGAATACTGGAGTGGGTTGCCATTTCCTTCTCCAGGGGATCTTCCCAACCCAGAGATCAAACCCAGGTCTCCTCCATCTCNAACCACCACCATACTTGAAAGTGAAAATGTTAGTTACTCAGTCATGTTTGTGACCCGAAAGACTATAGCCCACCAGGCTCCTCTGTCCATGGGATTCTCCAGGCAAGAATACTGGAGTGGGTTGCCATTTCCTTCTCCAGGGGATCTTCCCAACCCAGAGATCAAACCCAGGTCTCCTCTGTTGCAGGTGAATTCTTTACCAGATGAGCCACCAGGGAAGCCCACACTGTGTAAATAATTTTTGTATGCTTGATCCAAGTAGTTTGGAGACCTCTGGCTTAAAGTACTATTTTAGAAAAGGGTGGTGGTAGTGTGGGTTTGTCTTAGTGGAAATACTAATAGTCTTAGTGGAAATAGCTACTAGCCTTAGGAAAACTTGCTTATTTTTTATTTAAAGCAAATATTTATTTATTTATTTGGATGTACCAGGTCTTTGTTTCAGTACATGGGATCTTCAATTTTCATTGAGGCATGCAAACTCTTAGTTGCAGCATGTGAGATCTAGTTCCCTGATCAGGGATGGAATCTAGGCCCCCTGCGTTGGGAGTGTGGAGGTCTTAGCTCCTGGACCACCGGGAAAGTCTCAAGCTTGCATATTTTTAATTTGCAATCAATAACATTCTTGTGGTTGGACCAACTAAAAAAATTTCACCAGATTTATTCTTGGATGCCCCAAAGAGAGAAATTTGAAAGCCCTTTAATATCTATGTAAAATCTCCGAAAGAGAAGCCAGGCTGCTTGGAAGAGAAACTCAGAACCCTTTGTTGCAAAGACCTGGAGATGTGTAAGAAGACCTCGTTCCTTAGTTTCTGGTTGCATCAGATTCATAGGAAATTTGCTAAATGCATTGTGCCTCTATCCACATAAAGAGTTGGTTACAGGATACAAATTTGCAGTCATAAGATGAACAAGCTCTGGGGACCTCAGGTATAGCATGATGATTATAGTTATCAATACTGTATTATATACTTGGAATTTACTCAGAGAGTAAATCTTACATGTTTTCATGCCCCCCCTCCCCAAAAGTTTACATATGTGAGGTGACGGAAGTGTTAACTAGTCTTTTTGCAGTACTCATTTCACAATATGTACATGTTGTACATAGTGTTGTACGTGTACATCATCACACTGCACACCAACTTACCCAGTGTTACATGTCACTTACATCTCAATAATCTTAGGGGAAAATGTGGGTGGGGAGGGGAAAATGTTGATAGAGGGTAAAAGCCAAGTACTTTTCTACAAAACCCCTCACGAAGGCATAAGCTTTCTGGGCTCCTTGTGGAATTCTGCTGTGGCATGGGAGGTTCTGGAGGTCACAACCTGGCAGCTAAGAGGAGAAGTGGCCTCAGCTGCTTTATGCACTGATTACCCTGGAAATCAGATCCGTGGGTGGATGACATGATTGAGTCCAGTGCCAAGAGTGACAGACAGACACTTGTGACAACCAGCTCCCCTCCACACTTCTGGGCCAGAGCTGCATTGCTCTTGTAACTGCAGCAAGACAGGAACCTCACAGCATGGGTAGCTGGAGGCTTGGCAGCCTCACGGGACATCAGCAAATACTTCTCACTTCCATAGTTTGGCAGTGCAGTGGTGCGTGGAGACACTGTCCTGGGTTTGCTGGGGAAATATTGGCCTTGGAAGCCAACTTCTCAGGTTGGAATCTTGAGACTCAGGTTTAAAACAGTGTGAAAAGGGCCATAGCATTTCCAGAAACCCTTCTCTTTGGCTACCAACAGATGGTGACTCTAAATCTGCAGTGCAGTCAGGTTAGAAAAGAAGAAAGTATTTAGAGCACTAGTAAAGCCATTATTCGAATAGTATGGAACATAATGGTTTCTTTGGTAACCAAGCCAGAGAGAGACACCCACACAAAGTTAGAATGCATTGGGCTCATTTCTGTTCCCCACCCCACCCCCCAATCTAACAAGATTAAAATAGTATACAGAGAAAAATGAAAGGCAGCCACATTTCATGCAAGAGGGGATTTGTTCCTTATGAGGACATATTAGTGACCTGTATTTTAGCTTAACCAAACATAGCAGGTCCTAGCTATGAAACTCTGTTTTCATGGTCACTCAGATTGTTGACTCTCTGCCTAGACTTCAGCACTTATAGTCCTCTCTGGACACTGAGAAATATGAGAGGGGAAAATGAACAACATTTAACTCATTCTACTTTGCTGATAGTCTTAGCACTAACCAGGCAATGGCAGCACAAAAAAGGTAAACCAAATGATTTTGAAAGGAAACCATTTATCTTTCAAGAGTGATCTCTCTTCAGCTTTAGGAGTAATTTCTCTTCTGGCTGATAAAGTTCCAAATCACTACTCTGGGTGAAGGGTTAAAAAAGAGTGAAATAGCAGGAATCCCATGCAAAGAGTTGAAAGGAAACAACCCTCTTAGATTCATGGCTCTGTCCAACAGAATTTTCTTCAGTGATGGAAATGTTCTGCATCTGTACTAGCCAATGAAGAAGATGCACACGAGGTTATTGCCATTTTAATAAATTAAAATTAATTTAAAATGTATTTCCTTGGTTTAAATGAAATGGCCATAGGTAGCTAGTGGCTATTGGATTAGAGAGTGCTATTACGAGTTCAGAAAGAAGTGATGATTTTCATTACTGAAAAATCACCAAATAGAAATTTTGCCTTTAATGTTTCACTTTACTATTTTTTTTTTTTCTGGTGTCAGCCTTGCTCATCTGGAAGTCACCCCATGGATTATCAGAGGCAATGTTTTGCTTACTAGTTCTAATAATAGTGTATCTAAGGGGCTCTGAGCACTTCACAACATCATCTCATTAATTCCACCAAACTCCCAATGGGACAGGTGAAGAGTACAGATAATTATGTTTAATTTTATAAAAGAGGAAAACAAACACTAGTCTAAAATGTAAATTATTAGCAGCAAAGGCCCTTCTGGAATCCCACTGTTGTCTTCTTTACTTTCTTTGTCCTTTATAGCAAGAACTTAGTATTTTCTCATGTCAGAAAAAAGATTCCTCAGACATGTTATGATTAAATGAAAAACCTGTCACATCCAGTTATAGGTAGAGTACAGTTTGATTAACATTCAGTTTAGTTCAGTTCAGTCGCTCAGTCGTGTCCAACTCTTTGCGACCCCATGGACTGCAGCACGCCAGGCCAAACCCACTCCAGTACTCTTGCCTGGAGAATCCCATGGACAGAGGAGCCTGGCGGGCTACAGTCCACGGGTCGGAAAAAGTTGGACACGACTGAGCGACTTCACTTTCACTTTTACTCAGGCACATAGAAGGGCCAAACGTTTGAGGGGGGAGCCAATGACAGGTTCATTCTCTAAAGGAGGTGAAAAAACTTATAAAAGTCTTTAATGTCGACAAACATTATGGCAAGTTTTCTGAAACAAGTTCTTGGCTTGTGAAATTCCCTATTAAAATGTCCAAAATATTCTCAGAATCATCTGCTTTTGAAAGCCAGATTTCTTCATTCAGTCCATATTCCTCATTCAGTCCATATCTGTCTATTCTCTACCTGTGGTCTTAGGAGAGGAGGCAAAAAATGTATCCATTGTTACTGCATTAAAAATGTATGGAGGACTTAAGAGTGTTCATCTTACATATGCTGTAAATATGCTTCTAAAAAAAAAGAGCATGTTCCGACACATTGTTGTTGCCGTTCAGTTGCTAAGTCGTGTCTGACTCTTTGTGACCCCCTGGACTGAAGACCACCAGGCTTCTCTGTCCATGGGATTTCCCAGGCAAGAATACTGGAGTGGGTGGCCATTTCCTTCTCCAGGGTTCAGTTCAGTTCAGTTGCTCAGTCATGTCCAACTCTTTGCGACCCCATGAATTGCAGCACACCAGGCCTCCCTGTCCATCACCAACTCCCAGAGTTCACTCAAACTCACGTCCATTGAGTCTGTGATGCCATCCAGCCATCTCATCCTCTGTCATCCACTTCTCCTGCCCCCAATCCCTCCCAGCATCAGGGTCTTTTCCAGTGAGTCAACTCTTCGCATGAGGTATCCAAAGTACTGGAGTTTCAGCTTTAGCATCAGTCCTTCCAAAGAACACCCAGGACTGATCTCCTTTAGAATGGACTGCTTGGATCTCCTTGCAGTCCAAGGGACTCTCAAGAGTCTTCTCCAACACCACAGTTCAAAAGCATCAATTCTTCAGTGCTCAGCTTTCTTCACAGTCCAACTCTCACATTCATACATGACCACTGGAAAAACCATAGCCTTGACTAGATGGACCTTTGTTGGCAAAGTAATGTCTCCTTCCAAAGAACACCCAGGACTGATCTCCTTTAGAATGGACTGCTTGGATCTCCTTGCAGTCCAAGGGACTCTCAAGAGTCTTCTCCAACACCACAGTTCAAAAGCATCAATTCTTCAGTGCTCAGCTTTCTTCACAGTCCAACTCTCACATTCATACATGACCACTGGAAAAACCATAGCCTTGACTAGATGGACCTTTGTTGGCAAAGTAATGTCTCTGCTTTTCAATATGCTATCTAGGTTGGTCATAACTTTCAAGGAGTAAGCATCTTTTAATTTCATGGCTGCAATCACCATCTGCAGTGATTTTTGAGCCCCCCAAAATAAAGTCTGACACTGTTTCCACTGTTTCCCCATCTATTTCCCATGAAGTGATGGGACTAGATGCTATGATCTTAGTTTTCTGAATGTGAGCTTTAAGCCAACTTTTTCACTTTCCTCTTTCACTTTCATCAAGAGGCTTTTTAGCTCCTCTTCACTTTCTGCCATAAGGATGGTGTCATCTGCATATCTGAGGTGATTGATATTTCTCCTGGCAATCTTGATTCCAGCTTGTGCTTCTTCCAGCCCAGAGTTTCTCATGATGTACTCTGCATAGAAGTTAAATAAGCAGGGTGACAATATACATCCTTGATGTACTCCTTTTCCTGTTTGGAACCAGTCTGTTGTTCCATGTCCAGTCCTAACTGTTGCTTCCTGACCTCCATATAGGTTTCTCAAGAGAGGATGTGGATGTGACTGGTGATAGAAGCAAGGTCCAATGCTGTAAAGAGCAATATTGCATAAGAACCTGGGCTGTTAGGTCCATGAATCAAGGCAAATTGGAAGTAGTCAAACAGGAGATGGCAAGAGTAAACGTCGACATTCTAGGAATCAGTGAACTAAAATGGACTGGAACGGGTGAATTTAACTCAGATGACCATTATATCTCCAAGGTTAGGGGTCTATAAATAATCATAAAAACAATGATAGGATTAAAAACAGTTAACATATATTGAGTGCCTAGTATGTGTTAGATGAGCTTCCCAGGTGGCTCAGCGGTAAAGAATCTGTCTGCCAATGCAGGATTCAATCCCTGGGTCTGAATTGGAGGAGGAAATGGCAACCCACGCCAGTGTTCTTGCCTGGAAATTCCCATGGACAGAGGAGCCTGGTGGGCTATAGTCCATGGGGCTGTGAAAGTGTCGGACAACACTTAGCAACTAAACAGCGTGACAATGTGCTGGACACTCTCCCAAGCACCTTATATCTCATCTACTCTTCACAATCCACCCAAGAGCTATACTGTTAACTCAGTTTATACACTTGGAACCCAGAGCTCAGAGTGATGGCTCCACGGACAGAGATGGGATTTTGTCTCACTCTAAACGATGCTCACTTTCTCTGCTTGTGCGCATTCTTACAGATACTCATTTAATTCAGATAACACAAATGGGGGATTGTGTGCCATACTGACATTCTCATCTGCTCCTTCTAGAAGAGTTGCTATCACACAAACAACAGAGAGCCTTTCTGAAAAACTATTTGTTTTTTTTTTGTTGTTGTTGTTATTTTCCTTTGCTCTAATTAGAAAACAAAATGTTCTCTGAATCTGAGGCCATACTCACAGACAAATAGAAAATCAATTGAAAAGTGAAAGTAGTTGATAATCAGTGCATCTGAAATACACACAACTAAACTGATTTAATTCATTCACTTTAGCGAATTTACCAGCTTATAGACCTGCTTATTCCGACGCAGCAGCCACTGGCCACATGTGGATGCTGAACAGTTAAATGTGTCCAGTCTTAATCACAAACTCCTTGGCAGTTAAACTACACACCAAATTCTGAAAACTGTATACAAAATAGTAAATTGTGTCATTCATAATTTTTCATATTGAGTATATGTTGAAAGGACAATAATCTGGATATATAAAGTTAAATACAACATTATTATAAAATTAATTTTCACTGTTCCTTTTTACCTTTTTTAAAAAATATAGGTACATTGAAGTTCGAAATTGTATTTAGCCCGTGTTAAATTTCTATTGGAGAGGACAATCCAGAAAATAAGACAGCAGTACTGTAATATCTTACACTTATGAAAATGCATTTATTTTCTCCCATGTCCCTAGTTCTCTGCAAGGCGCAGGGGACAGAAGAATGAAAAATCTCAGTAAACAAGGCCTTCAGGGGATTTACAAGTTAGGAGAGGAAACAGAACAGTTTCTGATGAGCACAAGGGAGGAGGTGGCAAAACTAGGAACGACTTTTGAGAGGAAGGAAGGAGCCGTCTGAAAGTCGCGGATTGTTGTCACTTTTGAATGGTCAGTGTCAGAGGACCTCAACCACTGTCCCTGCAGGAGACCTACCCCGATACGGAGTGGCCACAACCAGACATCTCTATGCCGCTCTACCAGTGATGTGGCTTGACCAAAGATTTTAGTGTTTCGCCCAGTTGGACCTGCGTCTTTGCTTTGGCGGAGAGGAGAACTTGTGGACTGATTTTCGCAGTTCGGGTCTTGTTAGTACCCAGAACTTTCTGCTTTCAATGACAAAGAGTTTCACTGTCAGGAAGAGAAATTGGTGCTGACCTTAGACCCCTTTTTTTTTTTTTTTTTTGGAAAGTGGAGTAATGGGGCACAGGAGCAGAGTTTGGTATTTGACCGAATCCTTCACAATTATCATGCATGTGTATATAATAAAATTAATTCTGTGTCTCTGCATCGTAGCCTGCAGCAAGAAGCGTACAATCAGTTTTGTATGTATAATAGATCACAGCGTTGTTCATGAATAATACAAATGCATTGAGCAGATACTAGTGAGAGAGGATGTTTGTCTTTGCATGGAATCGAAGTGAACATGTAATATTGTGATAATATATATTTGATGAATTCAGGTCTGACTTGCCTTTGCCATATTCTGCTAATTCCCCGACAAGGGTTGCCACAATAATTGAGTTTCCAATAACATTATGATTATTTTCACATGATAATTTAATTGTGGGTATTTTTTAATATTGTAATATTGTAGATTTGTGATTATTATGCATTTGCATGCAGATTTTCATGGTGACTTGGAGCACATCCCTACATTTATAACTTAATTTTATATATTATTGCATATATATTTGGGGATGAACTCATTAATGCAAATAAAAAAAATGTAGGTCTGTTTAGTCATTCAGCTTTTATTATAAATGGCTGAAAGCCTTGCTCATTTTTTATAACAGTCCTTACAATACTGTGAATAAACCAAAGAGAACCTTAATTCAAGAATGGATTCATTAAAAAAAATGGTAATAGCTATAATAATTACAAACTGTAGCATATTTGTTCCACCTAATTGGAATATGAGACACTATATATTACTCTTTTCAGGATGTAAAAGTTCTGTGTGTGTTATTCATTGACTTTATTTGTGGAGCTGCTTATGATTAAGAATACAGAAAATGTTAACTCGGAATTTAGTGAGTGAAAAGTAAGAGAAAACTTTTCTTAAAAAAGGTAAAATTCTATATAATGATCACATTATACATCTTAGAAATAAGAAATAAATCTCATTGTAAAGACATCAGAGTCTTCTCAAAAACACAAATTATCATTTGAATTTTAAGGTAGAAGATCAGAGGCAGATTTTTATAAAGGCAAAAGATTATATGAAAAAAGTGAACTCTGACCTTGTTCTTTAGATAAAATAATTTGAAACTAAAAGCTACCAAAATTTGGCTTTAAAAGCATATATTCTAAAACTACTGCTACTTAAAAGCAAAGGAAATGATGGCCAGTTTAAGAATTCTTTACAAAAAAGTAAGACAGAGACCTGAGGCAATCATTAGTACAGTAATCAGACCAAGAAACACTTTTAACAGTTCAGTTCAGTTCAGTCGCTCAGTCATGTCCGACTCTCTGCCCCCCCATGAATCGCAGCACGCCAGGCCTCCCTGTCCATCACCATCTCCCGGAGTTCACTCAGACTCACGTCCATCGAGTCCGTGATGCCATCCAGCCATCTCATCCTCGGTCGTCCCCTTCTCCNGTCGCTCAGTCGTGTCCGACTCTTTGCGACTCTATGAATCGCAGCACGCCAGGCCTCCCTGTCCATCACCAACTTCCGGAGTTCACTCAGACTCACGTCCATCGAGTCCGTGATGCCATCCAGCCATCTCATCCTCGGTCATCCCCTTCTCCTCCTGCCCCCAATCCCTCCCAGCATCAGAGTCTTTTCCAATGAGTCAACTACATCCAAACAATTGGAAATAATAAATTTTACTTTTACTTAAGTACTAACCTTGGGTGTGAAAGAATAGAAAGGGAGACAGATGTTGCTGGAATTAATTTCAATTTCACTTCACTTTAGCCAGTCATACGCTTCCACTGAAGACAGAATGCAACCCATTATTGACAGAATGGCTGAATCTGAATTGACTGAATCCAAATATATGTGTCTAAGTTAAATGACTTAATAGAATTCAGCCATTTTGTTTTATTGTAACATAAATTTCATCTCAGGTTATCAGAAACAAAATAGTGAATGCAGACGCCATTAAAGCTTAATTTTAACTTAGAATTTTGGTAGAATTGCATTTTCAGATTTATCAGACATTCAAGTATGGATGTGAAGCAGAACCCTGAATTAATACTGTGGGACACAGAAGTGTTTCCAAGGGTGGTGGCCACCAGAAAGCTCCTTATAAGCTTTTTACACTGGATAAACACCCAGAGAGAGTTAAAACAGTGTTCTGGAGGAAATGCAACCAAAGTCTATCCAGAGGATGATCAAACTCAGGAAGTCTCCTTGATTGGCTTTACAGAGAGATGGACAAAGTTCTGAGAAATGGAGACGTGGGGAAATGACGTGATCAAAGATCATACAAAAGGTTTGAGATGACTAAAGAAAAAGACACAGGTTTGAACACATTTAATCAGATATTGTAGTAGTTTAATCAGATACGAATTTAACCACTATGAATTTTAGCTCCTTCATATATTAAAATGTTCTCAAGCTGAAGCTTCAAAACTTTGGTCACCTGATGCAAAGAGCCAACTCATTGGAAAAGACCCTGATGCCTGGGCAAGATTAAAGGCAAAAGGAGGGACAGCAGAGGATGAGATGGTTAGAAAGCATCGATGACGCAATGGACATGAATCTGAGCAAATTCTGGGAGAAGGTGGAGAACAGAGGAGCCTGATGTGCTAGAATCCATGGGGTCACAAAGAGTTGGACAAGACTTGGCAATTGAACAACAACAACATATTAAAATACTGATAAAAACAGCTACATATCAGAATTATAGTAAGAATTAGAATTAACAAATCTGAAAGAGAATAACTCCAAACTCAGCATCTAAAATATAACTCTATAAATGAAAGCAATTTTCTCTTTAAGAAAATTAGAGATACCAAGGGAATGTTTCATGCAAAGCTGGGTGCAGTAAAGACAGAAATGTCAAGAACCTAACAAAGCATAAGAAATTAAGCAGAGGTGTGCAAGATTGCACAGAATAACTATACAAAAAAGGTCTAATGACCCAGATAACCACAATGGTGTGGTCACTTACCTAGAACCAGACATCCTAGAGTATGAAGTCAAGTGGGCAGAGTTTAAACCCAGTTGTCTGACACTGGCGCTATCTAAACAGTAGATGTAATAGCGTTAAATTGTGTGGCATGCCAAATGAATGGAAAGTATCCCATTAGACTCAATTATTTTGAATATGAATTGACTTAGTGACAGGTATAGCTTGAAATGTGAAATAGAGCTTAGGGATTAGGACATGTTTTTCTAGGTGAATAGTTCTCTGAGTGTGGTCTTGGACCCAGTGCCTTCAGCATCATCTGGGATTTGTTAGAAATGCAAATTCCTAGACCCCATCCAGGCCTCTGAAATCAGAAACTCTGGGATTAGGGCTCAGCGATCTGGTTTAATACTCTCTCCTGTTGATCCTGAGGCTCAGATTTGGAATCCATTGGCCTGGGTGACGGGGGAGCCATTGCGGCATGGTGTGACCTACATGTTAGAAAGATGACTGGTAATAGACTAAAAGCAAAGGATGCATTGAGGGGGTACTTCAGTCATCCAGGAGCTTCCCAGGTGGTGCTAGTTGTAAAGAACTTTCCTGCCAATGCAGGAGACATAAGAGACTCGGGTTCAATTCCTGGGTTGGGAAGATCCCCTGGAGGAGGGCGTAGCAACATACTTCAGTGTTTTGCCTGGGAAATCCCATGGACAGAGGAGCCTGGCAGGCTATAGTCCATGGGGTCACAAAGAGTTGGACACGACTGAAGTGACTCAGCACACACGCAGGCCCTTCAGTGGCTCAGACCAGAGACACTTAAGTGATGACCCTGCAATTGCCATCAGGACAATGATGGCAGAGATGGAGAGACTGCAAATGTATGAATTAAAACATGTCAACTGATAGAATAAAAGGTGAAGGGGAAGAAAACGTTAAAGAGACAGGTATCTCCATCCTACCAAGTAGGAGTGTACTGATGTCATTGACTAATATAAGGTGAAGAGGGTGATTGTGCTCTGAGGTTTTGATGCTCACCAGATCCAAGAGCCCCATGGGTGCCCAGAGACAGAAGAAGCAAAAGAGAATTGAGTTCCTTTAAATACAGAGATGCAGGACACAGAAAATTTATTCTGAGCCAAAATGATGCAGAGGATTGTTCAGAAGCCATATGACGGCGTCCCTGGTAAGCTCAGGACCTATGTCCCATCCTTCCAAAGTAGACGAGGCTCCTCATTCAAACCCTACTGCTGAGAAAACAACATCTCCAGAGGTCCCTTGGGATGGTCTCCATGCTTTCAGCAAGTTCTTTGGGTGAGTCCAGATCCTACTTGTTTAAACAAGGAAAAGGTTTTCAATATTTGTTGCTTTTCATGACTGAAGCCAGTCATAAGGCTTTGCTCTAAGGTTCAGAATGCCCTGGGTCTGTGGCCCAGCTCCATCCATAGTGGACACTCCCTTCCTGGGGCCCTGTCTAGACCCCAGCTCTCTTAATTAATGGAGAATTCTTAAAGAGATGGGGATAGCAGACCACTATATCTGCCTCCTGAGAAATCTGTATGCAGGTCAAGAAGCAACAGTTAGAGATGGACATGGAACAACAGACTGGGTCCAAATTGAAAAAAAAGTACGTCAAGATTGTATATTGTCACCCTGCTTACTTAACTCATATGCAGAGTACATAATGCGAAATGCTGAGCTGGATGAAGCACAAGCTGGAAAGCAAGTGACTTCTTGGAAAACACAAGCTAGAATCAATTGACTCATTGGAAAAGACCTTGATGCTGGGAAAGATTGAAGGCAGGGAGAGAAGGGGATGACAGAGGATGAGATGGTTGGATGGCATCATTGACTTGATGAACAGGAGTTTGAGCAAGCTCCAGGAGCTGGTGATGGACAGGGAAGCCTGGCGTGCTGCAGTCCATGAGCTTACAAAGAATTGGACATGACTGAGTGCTGAACTGAACTGAATATAAGGTGAAAATGATGAAAAGCAGGAGAAGCCCCTATTCAGACTCCCTTAGTCATGATTAGGGTTTGGAACCAGTTATTGTCGCCCAGAGTCGGACACGACTGACTCGACTTAGCAGCAGCAGCAGCAGCATTATGCCCATTTCAGCTTCTAAGTCAATTGCTGAGTCCATCATTTTTGTTATCACATAATTCTTCCAATTGTCAATTCCCAATTGTCTTTGAAAAATGTATAAAACATTGAATGATTTTTCTCTCCCACAAGCTCTTGTGAACCTATTCTCCTTTTATGCCTCCATCACAGGACTTAGGGTCTAAAGAGAGATTTTAAAGGTTGTGTCCTTGACTGCTGTCTTCCGGAAGGTGAGAGAAGTCC
The DNA here is from genome assembly GCA_006410675.1 of Oreotragus oreotragus. Lineage (NCBI taxonomy): Eukaryota > Metazoa > Chordata > Mammalia > Artiodactyla > Bovidae > Oreotragus > Oreotragus oreotragus. The sequence continues at coordinate 427,810 of SJYX01005671.1, read as the reverse complement.
CGTCTAGGAAGAAGATTCCAGGGGAAGATATCAGCTGCCTGTGCTCTACACCTAGTCCGTCATCGGCAACTATTTTAGATGTTGGAGGGTTCTTCAGTTTTTCCGAGTTTCTGTTTCTTCATTGGAAAATTGAGGATGAGGATATTTGCGATTACATGAGGAAGTCTTTGGAAACCATAAAATGCCAAGCAAGTCCAAGCATATGCTATCAGCCATTTTTTACAGCAGATCATTCAAATCAAGAGAAACCCCATAGGTAGGAAGTAGCTGGCGTGTGGGCTAGGTCTTTTACTTCACAGAAAATGTACTTTCTTCTTTGTTGTACTGTCTCTAAGATAATGAGAGGATTTTTAATTTTTCTTGCCTTAAGTAGAAACATCTTGATCAGTCAAGAAATCAATAGAAGGAACCCTTTGGAAGCTGTCATTTCTAGTAAAGGTAGTAAAGAAATAATCAATCCACAATTTCAGCTTTTGCATCCACTCTCATTATTAGCTGATCCCCTTGTATGAACTTGTGTCTGAAAATTTTAGCCTTGAAAGAGAAAGTCATCTGGGACAGAGGCTGCTGGTGTTTGGGGAGAGAATCAGATTCTAACGTGAACTCAGCGTATTTGTGTAAAGATTCCTTTACATTACCTCTTCATTTTGTAGCTAGATACTCTCAACAACCAAATTATTTGTTTCTTCAATGTAGCAGAAAAATAATACAAATGATAATTCATTGTTCCTTAATAAATATATCAAAAAATTATCAGAAATATTTAAGTAATTTTGCTAGTGTGAATATACATAATTAGAAAGAAAATAACTAATACTAGCATATAAAGAAAAATCAACCTTTAATCCCTATGTCTAATATGATTCAATGACTATTTGATATTCTCATTAAACTTGATATTTAGCTCCTGACATAAAAATCACTGTTCTTCTACCTCACTGGTATTCTGGTGAGTAAATACTCACAAACACATATTTTCACCCCTGAGGGAATGGTTGTCAGTGATAACAAGCTCCTCCCCAACAGGGATTTTCTTCCCCTCTAGGTGAGGGTTGATGCCAAGGAACCACATGATACTATTTGCTTTTGATCCTCTAAGAATCATTCCAAGACTGCTGTAGCAATAGGTGTCTGGGCAAGAAAGTCATCTTCCAAAACAAGAAGGAGCACAGATTGAGATCTTGCTACATAATTTACATGATCACGATACTTACGACGTCCCAGTCATGAAATGCTGGACTTGCATCCACTCAGAAGGATATAAGATTCCAAATAAAAGGTTTCCTTGGTAAATCCCATTTATTATGTTTTGACTCAATAAGTAATCCAGGTGAAGTTATGAGTTCTTTTTCTTGTATGTTTTTCTAGGGGGGACGGAGTTGCTTTAAATTCTGAGTTCAGACTGATGTCTTTAGAGCATTTGCCTGAACCCAAGGGGGAGCAATAATCCACACTTCAGTCCAGATCCATGACCAAGAGGCAGAGACTTTCTTCAGAATTAATGACGGGACTTTGTTCCATATCCAAGTAACAAAACTCCTGCTAGTGATTAATCCCAAGAAAATGCCTTGATACTTATTAGTGATTTTTTTTCCAGCTGAGAAAAAATGCATACCACCCACGATTTACATATAGATGCAAAGGTTCCATTTATCCTTATTAGTAGTAACGATGATATGCTCTTGGGTGCTCTTGCAACACGTGTTCCTTGCCCTTCAGCTCCTTTATACAAGAAGAGGTAGTGCAGTGATTTGCATGGGCTCCGCATGGGGGTTCTGCTGGCAAGGGGATTGTTTTTTTCACATCTCTGAGGGTAGAACAAGATCTTACTGAGAATGGAATGTCTAAGGAGTTACTGTTCTGTACGTTGACCAATCAGATTTCCTGAATAATTGCTCAGCATTCCTTTTGCCTTATTACATTGTGTATTATTTTAATTTCCTCCAGGTAATCAAATGATAGATCTCTCACGCACATAAGGCGCTCGTTTTCTCCTGCGCGGTAGGATGACATGCTCAGGAGAAGAAAAGAAAAACGGAGGAGTCCAAACAAACGAAAATGAGCCTCATTTGTTTGAACATATTTGGGGTCCCTCATCATCCCCAGTGGTTTCCTGTTTTGAAGTGATGCATTCTGTTTTCAAAATTACAAACTTGAGGTTCAAAAGAAGGCATTTTTACTATGAGGTCACATTCCGAGCATATTATCCTATGTCTATTTCTTATGTGTGGCTTTTTCCCAGAAGAAAGGCCCTCTTTGTGTGCTTCTGTGTTTGGGGACCCCATGGTGGCAGAGCCATCTTGAGATTCTTTTCAAGGAATTTGCTACTTGCCAACACTCTGCGAGCTACCCTGCCAGTCAGCTGGTCATTTTGTCTATAGAATACAAGTTAAATTTTGTGACTTAAAATTTTCCCACGAGTTTGGCTTTTCAGCTTAAAAGTGTCTGACTATGTAGGATCTCTTAAAGGATCATTGTTTTATTGAGGACACAGAGGGTTTCTTGAAGTGGGAAGAAATAGGCAACAACTGTTCAACCCAGCAAAGTCATCTTCCAAAACAAGAAGGAGCACAGACTGAGATCTTGCTACATAATCTACATGATCGTAACAGCAGCCTTAGCTAACAGTACTTACGATGTCCCAGGGACTAGTTTAAGAACTTTGCATCTATTAATTACTACTTGTAAAATTTGCTTTTTTCATTATCTAACCTAAAAAAAGTGGATTCCAATTCCACTTTTTATCAAGGATTAGTAAAACTAAACTCTTTCCATGAACCAAGTTCGATGGATGAGTAATGAGTACACAGGCTTCTATTTTACATTCCACACAGAACCTAAGTAATTGGTATCAGTTATGAGATGTAAAGGGTTATTTTTCTTTAATTTTACATAAAATAGTTACTTATGAATCATTTTCAGTTAGAAGTATAATATTACTCCCTTTAAAACTAAGAGAATAGTGTAGAGAGAGACAACTGCCCCTCATTGTCTGGTTATAAGTGTTGGCTTGAAGCAGCACAGAGGGTCCCAGTTCTGTTGCCTTGTGTGTGTGTGCTGGCCTTAGTCACGTGGTCATGTCAGACTCTTTGAGACCCCCCAGACTGCAGCCTGCCAGGCTCCTCTGTCCATGAGATTCTCCAGGCAAGAAAACTGGAATGGATTGCCATGCCCTCCTCCAGGGAATCTTCCCAACACAGAGATCGAACCCAAGTCTCCTGCATTGCAGGTGGATTCCTTATCATCTGAGACAAATTAACCTTTTTAAGCCTTGCTTCTGGATCTGCAAAATAATAAAATAGCGCCAAATTCTGAGCCTTCCTCTGAGCTGTAGTTTTAAAATGTGAACAGAAGCTGGGGCATGGTAGTTGCTCAATAAAATTACTTTCCTTGTTGTTGTTGAAATGTAAATAAAGGGGCATTTTCAGTTTTACTTTTATTTATGTCTTTGGGTACCCATAACTTGGAACCCAAATGTTTTCTTCCTTTTCTATCTTTCCAAATCAAAATTTTCAAAGTGCTATAAAGTGAATATCTTACATTTTGAACTACAAATATAAGACCACTCATCTCAGATTCTCTTTGGGGCTCTCGAATACTAGTCTGACAACTATCTTCCTTGGAGCATCCCCGTTCCTTAAGGCACTTTCCAGATGTTGGGAGAGGTGGCTGGACATCATCCATGCAGGTCTGGGGGTTCACTGTGGGGCTTGGGGGTTTACTGTGAAGGTTCTGTTTCTTTTCATTTTCGCTTTCATGAGATGAGTTGGCATTCCAAATCCTACTAAGCATTATTGCATTTCTTTGCAACAACATAGTCTAGTAGAAAAAGAACAGGCTGTGAAGCCAGCCAAACTTGGGTTGGCTGTCTGGTTTCCAACTTCCTGGCCAGGGACTTGGGGGAACCAACTACTTCTATCAGAGTGTCAGGTTTGTCTGCAGAATGAAGTTACTAAGACATTTTAGGGCGATTGTAGGAGTGGAAGGAAGCAGTTATATAAAACTCTTAGCATTTAGTAGTTCCAGCCATTCCTTCACTGCACACCAAAATCACATTTACAAAGTTTTTTTGGTTATAGTTACACAGGCATATAAATGTATACATACATATATAAACACACATGTATTTGTAAATATGATACAGAAACAAGAGACAGCATTATTTTTTAAGGCAATGACTATGTGGATTTTTAGCTTAGAAAACATAGAAAGACATTGACCTATGAAAGAATGACTTTGCTAAATGAAATTTTCTGTGACTCAAACTGAATGATATTGGTTTAGTCAAGCATGGCAAAGCTCCCTGAAATAATTAACCTTTCAAAGTTACACATTTGTTCAAAAATTATTTTTAATTGGAAACATAAAACATTCAAAAAGTTATAAGTAATCTATCCCTCTGTATTAGTTGGGTATACCTATCCGTTATTAAACTTTATCAATTCCATTCCAAAGATGTATCTTGGATCCTAAATATGATGGTGGTCTCTGAATACAAGGTACCTTTTCTTTGTAGTATCAACGTCTAGTTAAAGTTTAATTCCTCTTTAGTTCCATCCGTATGATAGATGGAAAACATTTTGGATAGTACCATGTTTTCTGTATGATTAATGAACTATTTCAAGTTGGTCATATTTGGGGAGATGACTATTTGGGATGCTGCTTTGAGATCTTTATGAAGAGTGACGAAGATTCCACATGAAAAGAACACTAAAGGAGAAGATATTTTATGAGACCTAGTGGCTGCCTGAACCAGCGTGGTGGTTGTAGATATATGAGGAGGAGTGGATTTTAATGAAAGATACTAGAAGTAGCAAATCCAAGTGACAAGACTTTGCAATGGGTTAACTTGGGATGGAATCCGAGCTAGAAGAGGGTGTCAAGTTTAACCCTAAATTTCTATCTTGTAAACCTGTCTGAATAGGGAATCTTTTAAAAGATCAAATGGGTCTTGAGGTCATGAGAAAAATGCGAATTGGAAGCTTGATGGCCCAGTAGGTAAAAAATCTGCATTTAATGCAGGGAACACATGAGACGGGGGTTCCATCCCTGGGTCTGGAAGATCCCCTGGAGAAGGAAATGGCAACCCACCCCAGTCTTCTTGCCTGGAGAATCCCATGGACAGAGGAGCTTGAGGGGCTACAGTCCATGGGATCACAAAGAGCTGGACACTGTTGATATCTAAGCATGCGCACAGGTAAAGGTTAGTTGATGCGATGTGTGGGGTTGTTATTGCCCACTGAAGTTATAGGACATGAAAATCAAAAGAAGGCCTGAAAGTGATGCCTTTGGAGGTCATGGAGGTCATGGAGGTCATGCGGCAGTAGGAGGAGGGGCAGCAGCCTGCGTGCCCTGGGTGGAAGGTGGAGGAGAGCGCCTGTCTTCAGGGTCCTAACTGGTAAACTTGCAGGGTGATTATCAGTGCTAGTTGCCTACTCCCCTGTCCTGAGGACCTGGCTCTGTCTTTCTAGAATGCTGGCTTGGGAACGGTTCTCTTCCCCCATCCCTCTGGCTGCTGGAAGCATTTGTAAATAGAAGGACCGACTGTCACATGCCCCATATCAAAGGCACAGGAGGGAAAGGGCCTCCTTGAGCACGTCTCCCAGAGACAGAGGTGCTCTTTCTGCAGCTAGTTTTTAAGACTTCTCTGTGTGATGACCTGGGCCTTCTGACTCAGGGTCAGAACAATACTCTTGCAGGAAAAGAGTTGCCGAAAATTCCAAAAGTGTCTCCCTCAGCAGGTTTATTTCCAGAGCCCTACCTTTATCTTTCAGGAAGCACACCTTACCCTAGCGTGGATTTGCAAGATTGAGGACAGCCCTCAAGCCACACCAAACACACATGAACCCTAAGCCTAATCGGAAACGCTCCAATTTTGTTCTGATTGCGAAGACAAATCCTACAGTTGCCATGCAGATGTGCATGCTCATTTGTCCATTCAGTCGTGTCCGGCCCTGTGCGACCCCCGGGACTGTAGCCTGCCAGGCTCCACTGTCCAAGGGATTCTCCAGGCAAGAATACAGGAGTGGGTTGCCATGCCCTCCTCCAGGGGAGCTTCCCTACCCAGGGATCAAACCCACGGTGTCTCCTGTGTCTTCTTCATCAAGGTGGATTCTTTACCACTGAGCCACTTGGGAACAGGCAGACGTAAATGGGAGATACAGATCTCCAGGTTGGTAATTATTAGACTATGGACATAGTGGGTTTCCTTCTTCTTCCGTATTTTCTTCTCCTGGTATATGTTGTCTTTGCTGCTGTGAAGGTAGTGTTTGTGAGCATGTAGGTCCTTTCATTCAGCTTTCGTAAGGTAAAAGCTAAGTTTCCGTATAGGTCGTTGCGTTTAGTCTTGGTAAGGTGCGGGCAAAGTGTCTGTGTACTTTGTCACTATATCCCAGGCTGTCCCTGGGTGTGTGAAGTGAGTGCCGAGGCCACTGTGAAAAGGGGCCTGTGCATCTTTAAAGGAAATTGCAAGGAAAACCCTAACCTCTCTTAATTTACATATGGTGACATTTTGCAGAAATATTGAAACATTAGCAGTGACATAATGAAATTCTGCCTATCAGCCATGGCAGGAATAATGTTACTGTAAAGGTAACCCGGCCACAGTTTGTTATCAAGAAAATATTCTGGCCAAGAAACATATATTTAGTGAGGCATGATAAGGAGGGACTTTCCCCCCACCTTATATTTTCTCTCCTGGGCCATCCATCTTCCTCTACAGATTTACTGTGGGATCACTCCCTTCACATGCTAATTATGCGCAGGTCTGGTGAATTTGTTAGTGGTGACACTTCTGGGACCCAGTGGGACTGCAACTCATTATGTGGCAATGTCCAGATATATCAGATATTATTAGCTGTCATTAATCTGCTGGGGAAACACTGAGTGCTAAAGGAGAAAGAGAGCAGAAAAGGGCATGCAGATGAAGTCTGAGAACCCCAAAATGTCAACAGAGAAATTGGCCAGAAAGGGTCAACGACCAGGGATGGACAGCACCTCGCTCCTGATTTTTCATCCCGAGAGCTGACCGGATGCACCAGGCAGAAGGGGTAGAGCCGCGCCCTTCAGCTGTTGGTTATTTTAATACCCCTTGTGGCCATTTCATGGGCACTAATCTTCTACTGTAATTATGTACAATTGTACACATGACCAATTATCTCATCTGAACCTCAAAGAAACACCAGAGGCAGGCATTTGACCATGGGGCAGATTTCAGCTCCAATTTTGTATAATATTTCTGAGGATAGCGAATTTTGACATATAAAACTTGTTGCTGTTGCTGTTGTTTTACTTGGTACATTCTTTGAACTCCTGGCTTAAGCTGTTTCCTCAGGTGGAGTGTTTTGTTGTCTTGTCGGTGTGGGCTCCCTACCTCCCATCTCTGTGTGCCCAAATTCTCTTTGTTCCTTTTAATGTTCAGCTAAAATCCATGTGATCTCACTCTCATCTGAACTGCCATAAGACCTTTTCATAGCTAATGAGATAGCACTGTATAAGACAGTCTCTATATGTATCTTTCTGTCTATCTAATTCCCTTTCAGTTCAGTTCAGTCTAGTAGCTCATAAATCTTCAGAAGGCGAGAAAGTGAAAATCATCATATTTTGGGCGTTGAGTCTTAAACAAGATGCTTTGCATCCAGTAAGAATCATGCAAAATTAATTTTTATAAAAGGTACAATTCAGTTCAGTTCAGTCGCTCAGTCGTGTCCGACTCTCTGCCACCCCATGAATCGCAGCACGCCAGGCCTCCCTGTTCATCACCATCTCCTGGAGTTCACTAGACTCACGTCCATCGAGTCCGTGATGCCATCCAGCCATCTCATCCTCAGTCATCCCCTTCTCCTCCTACCCCCAATCCCTCCCAGCATCAGAGTCTTTTCCAATGAGTCAACTCTTTGCATGAGGTGGCCAAAGTACTGGAGTTTCAGCTTCAGCATCATTCCTTCCAAAGAAATTCCAGGGTTGATCTCCTTCAGAATGGACTGGTTGGATCTCCTTACAGTCCAAGGGACTCTCAAGAGTCTTCTCCAACACCACAGTTCAAAAGCATCAATTCTTTGGCACTCAGCCTTCTTCACAGTCCAACTCAAGTGATTTTATAATGAAAGTATGCATCATATAGGTATGTATATGTTTACATATTTGACATACACACAGATGTACATGAATATAGGAGAAATGCATATATTATAGACAGTGCGTGCATGAATGTGCTAAGTCGTCTCCGACTTTTTGCCACCCCATGGCTTGTAGCCTGAAAGGCTCCTCTGTCCATGGGATTTTCCAGGCAAGAATACTGCAGTGGGTTGCCATTCCCTTCTCCACATTATAGACAGTAGCAGCTTAAATAATACTTTAAAATGCTTCATTTTCTCTACTTTCATTCATTCTTTGTTGCTGTTAGAACTTATCTACCCTTCCTCTTTTGTTCATTTTTCAGTGATTCTGTAATCCCTAAAAGTAGCTCAGAGCTCCAATTCAGAAGCCTTCTATATTACCAATTGTCCATTTTCTCTGTACTTCAGGTTGTTCATATTGTAAAGAAAGACCTTGCAGGGATTCCTAGGATTATGCTATGTATTTCAGTCTGCAGCTAAGCAACCTTTATGTTGCCACACTGTCAAGGATCCCAGAGTATCCGTGACTATGAGTTGACGAAGACTGTACTTTTTCCTTCATTGATGACTGGTTTCCAACAGAGGCAGACATTACTAGTACTCCACCTACATCCCTTTAGTTCCCGCTCAAAGGTACTGACAGACACTCTGATCAAAGCCGGAGATGTCCTGCATTCTTCCTCCTGCTCCAGAGCCTGCTCTGACTATGGAAACAGGGAGTTAAGTCCCAGGAGTAGCGCTTTCCTAAGTATTAACCGTTTCCAAAGTATTTATCATTCAGTTCTTTATGAATGGTTGGAAGGACATTGCCCCTTGTAGTAGGGAGTAAAATCACTCAGCTTTGTACTGTTTTATTTGACTTCTGGCCATAAGCTTGACTGACTCTCTTGAAATACAAATGATAAACTTCTTCCCCGGTACTGTCTTCTCCTCTTCCTGTCTCTCAAGACTTCTCCCAGCACCCCTCTTCTTTCAATTTCCCCTTGCCTCTTGCCCTGCCTGCGCCACATTCACCCTTTCGGGAACATTAGACTTGATGCAGACCTGGGCACAGTGCGCATGCTTAGGAGCCAGCCCCCTGAACTGCTTTCCTACCTGGAACCTCAGGACTGTCCCAATTCTTCAGCCAGTCCTATCAGTGTCAGGCTATCACTTACTTCTCCAAAGGAGTTAGATTATGCCGACAGACATGGACTCCAGAGTCTAACCATTATAGATTGCTGTTATTTAGTTCTCTAATCTCTTCTGCCAGGTTCAACCTCTGGACTGAAATTTTTTTCAGGCTTCTCAATTTTAGATGTCCCTCTACCCTGCCATCAACCCCTTCATGTAATTAAGTGAGTGACACTTTCATGTTTTCTAATTTTTTTTTTCTTTTTACCAACCATATGTCACCCAAACACAGCTTTCTATAATTGACTGTTTATTTGGGTGGCATCCAACTTCTGACAGCCCTTTCTTCAGAAGTTTCTCCTCTAAAGACCTAAACAATGCTGCTTATAAACAGATCTTCCCAAAGCCATCCTAACTACTGTATATGAAATTATCCAACTGTTTGACTTCCATCTGTTATCTGCAAATTCTGGAAGTAGGAGCACATTAGTCTGAGTTCAGTGCAGAAAATAAAAATCATTCTAGATATTTTAACTTTCAGAAGCAATGAGAGAGCACAGAGGAGCAGGAAATAAGAAGGCGACCCTAAGACAAAACAGATGCAATGCAAGAATCAGGATGTCATGGCAACACTCCAACTGACTTTTACAAATGCCTCTCAACACCCACGGTCCACCGTCTTTTTTCATGTCAGAATCAACATCAAGGAGACAGTCTCTGCCTTTCTGTTACTTTTTGGATCTTTTACAGGTGCGTCTAATTAGAGAGACCTCATTCTTACCCAGAAGCTGATTGTCAGAGAGTCTAGGAAATGCATTTAGCTTTTCATCTCCGTAGCACGAAGGAAAACAGAAAGGTGGTAGGGATGGATCTTGCCTGCCAGTCAACCTTATCCAGCCCGAGGACTGAAGACATGGCCTTCTCCCTTCTGCACTCTCTCCCCTCCCGACCTGAGCGCTCTGTGGGTAGAACTGCACCCGCTCTGAACCACCTCTGCTGGAATGACAATAATCGCCCACCCTCTTCCCCTGCACCCCATTCACTCCTCTTTGCTACTCATTCACTATTTTCTAGAGGCTCATAGCGCTTTGTGCTCAATTCAAGTCAAATGTCTTCCATGATACTTAAGAGAGATCAGCTTTGTATCAGGGATTCAGAATTCCTAGCCAGTAACATTTTCTCTCCCTTGGATAGCATTTGCTTATTTTTCCTTTATTAAACAATCAAGATAAAGTGTAAACTTGAAATGTCCCTCTTCTCTCACACCATGGTTCTCAGTTTAATTCAAAATGTCTGATATATGGTTTAAGAGCTCACAAAAAGACACTAAAGAGTGTCCTGTGTGGTGAATGAGTTCATTAAGACCACCATATTATTATTTTCTCGGTTGTATACGTATGTACCCCTAGGTGTTGTCCAGATGCCTTTGCTAAATTATTCGTTCTTTTTTTTCCAATGTCCTTCATGGTGCTCATTTGAATATCCAAGTTCGAGGGTTTCTGCTATCTGTCTCAAAAAATCCCTCAATGAACCTGGCTTACCTAGACAAGATTGAGACAGTCATTCACAAAGTACAAATATGTGAAGCTTGAGTATGTTTCAAATTCTTTTTATTTATTTATTTTTTTGTATTTATTTATTTTTTTACACGAACTCCCAAACATGAACCCCCCTCCCACCTCCCACCCCACATCATCCCTCCAGATCATCCCCATACACCAGCCCCAAGCGTCCTGCATCCTGCATTGAACATAGACTGGCAATTCATTTCTTACATGATAGTATACAAATTTCAATTCTTTTTAAAATCTTGTTTTCCTTATGGGTCACGCACATCCCTTTACTTAAAAGGGATGTAGATTTGAGTGTGTGTCTTATTTAAGCAAATTATGTGCAGTTCGATTGAGAATAATGGCTAAATGTAAAATGTGAATGTAAATATGTGGACAAAGTTCAAACAGGAAAAATGGAATGTGCTAAACAAATATCTGGGGTGATGTTTCCTGTATATTTGTTATGAGAATTAAATATTAAATACTACATATAATGTATCCTGCATCCTGCATTGAACATAGACTGGCAATTCATTTCTTACATGATAGTATACAAATTTCAATTCTTTTTAAAATCTTGTTTTCCTTATGGGTCACGCACATCCCTTTACTTAAAAGGGATGTAGATTTGAGTGTGTGTCTTATTTAAGCAAATTATGTGCAGTTCGATTGAGAATAATGGCTAAATGTAAAATGTGAATGTAAATATGTGGACAAAGTTCAAACAGGAAAAATGGAATGTGCTAAACAAATATCTGGGGTGATGTTTCCTGTATATTTGTTATGAGAATTAAATATTAAATACTACATATAATGTATACTAATATATATGTGGACCAAGTCCACATATATACACCCTGTAGTAAAGAAAGCCCAGCTTAACTAAACACTCAAAGACTGTGTTTCCTTGACTCAAAACCCAGAGTAGCTTTAAGCCTGGGTCACAAGCTGAAATGCCTGTAGAGGCCAGAAAAGTGGCCTAAAGGAGTGAAGCTGATGAGGTGAAAAATGAAGTATTAGTTGCCACTCAGTCTCAATACTGAGGGCTATCATGTACTGAGGGCTCAAATAAGGTCTAAAGAGATTCATTGCTAATGGGAAAGGCAAGTTCACTATTTTCAGAGCTTCCAGTTTTTCAAGAGAAACGAAAGTTGTGGATTCGGATGTGAACTGTCCTAATGTATAGTTTTTGTGATCCATGCATTTATAAACAACTGTAATTGTAGGCTAGCATATGGAAAAGGAAATGTATTCTTGCACTCCAGTATTCTTGCCTGGAGAATCCCATGGACAAAGGAGCCTGGTGGTCTGCCGTCTAGGGGGTCAACATGACTGCAGTGACTTAGCAGCAGCAGCAGCAGCAGCATACTATACTGTATATCCAGGTAGCACTAGTGATAAGGAACCCTCCTGCCAGTGCAGGAGACACAATGAGACATGGGTTTGATCCCTGGGTTGGGAAGATCCCCTGGAGAAGGGCATGGCAACCCACCCAGTGCTCTTGCCTGGAGAATCCCATGGACAGAGGAGCCTGGTGGGCTACACTCCATGGGGTCACAAAGAGTCGGACATGAACGAACAACTGAGCACATACACACACATCTGAATATGCAATCAGGCTTTGAAGTTATTTAAGGGATATTCTATTAACCTTTGCCCTGCTTCATTCCAAATCTATTTCTGCTTTATTGACATCGTCAAACCCTTTGACTGTGTGGATCACAATAAACTGTGGAAAATTCTGAAAGAGATGGGAATACCAGACCACCTGACCTGCCTCTTGAGAAACCTGTATGCAGGTCAGGAAGCAACAGTTAGAACTGGACATGGAACAGCAGACTGGTTCCAAATAGGAAAAGGAATATGTCAAAGTTGTATATTGTCACCCTGCTTATTTAACTTCTACGCAGAGTACATCATGAGAAACGCTGGGCTGGAAGAAGCACAAGCTGGAATCAAGATTGCCGGGAGAAATATCAATAACCTCAGATATGCAGATGACACCACCCTTATGGCAGAAAGTGAAGAGGAACTAAAAAGCCTCTTGATGAAAGTGAAAGAGGAGAGTGAAAAAGTTGGCTTAAAGCTCAACATTTAGAAAACTAAGATCATGGCATCTAGACCCATCACTTCATGGGAAATAGATGGGGAAACAGTGGAAACAGTATCAGACTTTATCTTTTGGGGCTCCAAAATCACTGCAGATGGTGACTGCAGCCATGAAATTAAAAGATGCTTACTCCTTGGAAGAAAAGTTATGACTAACCTAGATAGCATATTGAAAAGCAAAGACATTATTTTGCCGACAAAGGTCTGTTTAGTTAAGGTTATGGGTTTTCCTGTGGTCATGTATGGATGTGAGAGTTGGACTGTGAAGAAAGCTGAGTGCTGAAGAATTGATGCTTTTGAACTGTGGTGTTGGAGAAGACTCTTGAGAGTTCCTTGGACTGCAAGGAGATCCAAGCAGTCCATTCTAAAGGAGATCAGCCCTGGGTGTTCATTGGAGGACTGATGTTGAAGCTGAAACTCCAGTACTTTGGCCACCTCATGTGAAGAGTTGACTCATTGGAGAAGACTGATGCTGGGAGGGATTGGGGGCAGGAGGAAAAGGGGACAACAGAGGATGAGATGGCTGGATGGCATCACTGACTCGATGGACGTGAGTTTGAGTGAACTCCGGGAAATGGAGATGGACAGGGAGGCCTGGCGTGCTGCAATTCATGGGGTCGCAAAGAGTCAGACACGACAGAGCGACTGAACTGAACTGAAGGGATATTCACTTTAGCTATGAATTCAATGTCTCTGGGTTTATGAGGTCAATTATTTTACGCTGTTAATTTATTTCTAAATTTGAATATTTTTTTCCTGCTGAATTGAGTGCCCAATTGACTTCACTGGCTATATTTGTATCAAAACCATTTTGGAAAAATGTTTGAACCTTTCCTCTTCCTTGAAAATTTGAGGTAAATCTGCTTTAGTTCATTTCCATATGTAGCAAGTGAAATAGTTAGTACTCAGGAAACTCTGAGATTCATTTCATGGGACTCATTTGTGCAGCAAGTTCTTCAAGGAGCTTTTTAGAAATATTCAGGCAAAACATTTTATCATCACCATTGGACCATTCAGCTGACCTAATTTCCCAGTCCTGTTCTTATTTTCCAATGCTTCTAATTGGCCCAATTGTATCAAAAGTTACACTTGTTTAGGAAAAAATAGTTTGGAAATCGCTGTGACAACTTTTGAAACTTAAGTTTCAAAATCAAAATAATTGAAAAAAAAGTTGCTTGCAACTTAGTCATTTCTCTTATGGGTTAGGATCTAAAGCACTAAATTAAATTAAATGAACTACTTTATTTGTTCTCTGGTGATTTTCTGCCTTAAGTGAAAGGAAAAAAATGACAACAGGTACCATGACTATCACATATTATAAAAGCAGACACACAATTAAATCATGTGGTTTATTGTCCCTGATCATCCTAATATCAGTTAATAATAAGTAACCTTGGATCAGAAAAATCTTAAAGTACAGATGCACTTTAGTTGTTTAGGGAATGATTCAGCCAAGGCAGCCAGTTTCCAGAGAGTTCTTGCAGTCATCTAGCCATGTGCACACCCATCTGAAATGCTAGAAATGAAAGCAAACCAGTTTGCATATTGCCTCACATGGTTTACTAGCTGCTGTTCTGAGCAGCAGTGTTGATTACAAGAATTACTTAGGGTTTCGGTTTCTACCCCCTAAGACTTCCTGCAAAATGTGGCTAAACAATTTGGTTAAATTGTTTGGTTAAACAATCAATGCAGATTGTTTCACAGTTGTTAATAAGAGAGAAGATGGTATATTACGGTCACATTTGGCAATTGTGAGTGAACCTGATTTTCGATTCCTTGTCCAAGGAAACCATCTTGAGCAAATGCATGTATATGTCTGGCACATAACACAAAATATTATTTAAAAGAAAACCAGAAAAAAACATGTCTTCTGACTCACAACATTAGATAATTCTACCATTTTGTTCCTGAGTTGAAGTTGTCAGTATTCAGAACAATTATAACAGACCATGGATGTCCCAAATTAAATAGATAATTGATGTATTTAGCAGTCAATGGATTCCATTATTCAGTGCCTTAAGCTGCCAACTGGGATATGGGACAGTTCATCTGATAATTTTGCTTATTCCATTCAGCTGTGTGAATGTGAAGTGTTGGAGGAGAGGAACAATTTGGCCCATTTATAGTTTAGAAAAAAAAATTTAATTCCAAAAGTTTCACTTCTAAGAGTCCTTTCCCAGGGACTTTGTATAGTTTATGAAATATCACTGGAAACACAGTAAAAATCAGGATTAAAAGTTACATGATTTTCTTATGAAGACCTTTATACATTGAAGCACATTCATTGCTGTACATTAAGATTGTCCAATACAACACGTTGCATTCTTCTGTTTAAATGATACAGTTATTACAAATCTCTTAAGTATGGCAATACTCAAAATAAATCTGCTTTCACAACAACAATAATTTCTCCAGGAAATAAATGAATAAACCCAGACTTTCCCAGGTGAAGAGAGTCAGTCCTAGGAAACCTGGAGCTTTTTTCCAAAGAACGTCTCTTTTCTCCCTTGTCATGTCTTATGGATGATGCCTGCTACATTTCTGATGTGGCAGCGTTTTTATAGCACTCAGAATTGTTTCTCAAGCTTCACTGATGATCTGGTGCTATTTCATTTGACTCCTAAAAAGCAAATATTAACAGAGGGCTGGTGGGGACTTGGGTTATACACTGTGATGGTGTGAATGTCAGCATCCCATTCAGCAATCACACTCCTGGTCAGGTTCTTAGCTGCATTAAACTTCAAATAAGTTAAACTGTTCATCCTCACGGCACTTCACAACTTTACATGATATTTTATGATTCAGCTTTTCCAAACAAAGCTTCTTATGGAAACTTCAAACTTTAAAGGGAGACACAGAGAGAAGTTGATCTTGTACTGAATAAGAGCCCAAAAGTCTACGAGATTTGTTTTCTTTTCCTGAAGCTTTGTTACCACAGTACAGATCTTTGGGCAAAGACTTCCACTCGGTGCTGAATAGCGAATGTCTGTGAGTCACTCTGAGTAATACGAGGTGGTGTTTACACTTTGGCCTTTTTGCTGTATTCTGTAGGTTGGCAGAAGTCAGGCCAACGGAGTAATTGCTATAATGTACTCCCTTTTCCTACTATCTCAACAGAATCTTTTTTGCTTGGCACTTCAGTTTGCATCTCAGCATCCTTTCACGCCAAATTTGTGATTAGGTCCCTGAGCTGCAGGCATAATTATCTCCCATGAAGTTACTGGGGACTCTTGAGAGGAAGGAAGAAGGTGGAGAGACTACTAGATGAAGAATTAAGGGATTTCTTTGATAATATAAGTAAGAGATGGAGAGGCAAGATGGAGAATGTTCATTTACCAAGTGTTCAGAGAATCAGGATCCTGAAATTTAAGCCCTAAGGTTGGCCAAAGGTATGGCCCAAATTTACAACTTAAAGACCTACATACAGCTTTCGTTGTTGTTGGTTTGCCACTAAGTCATGTCCGAGGAACTCTTTTGGGACCTCATGGACTATATAGCCCACCAGGCTCCTCTGTCCATGGGACTTTCCAGGCTAGAATACTGGAGTGTGTTGCCATTTCCTTCTCCAGAGGAACTTTCTGAGCCTGAGATCAAACCTGTGTCTCCTGCACTGGCGGGTGGATTCTTTGCCACTTAGCCACCAGGGAAGCCCCACATACAGCTTTAGTCATGGCACAAGGAAACAATGGCAAATACACAGAAATACCCTGTTATTCAAATTTAGATATTATTTTGTTTTAGTCCAACCTAATTTATATCTATAAATCAGATAATTCACAATACCTTGTATTGTTGAAGAAAGAACTGATTTCCAGATACCCTCAAAAATCATGCCCCTTAACAATGTGAACAGTTACATTGTTTTTACCATAACCATAAGCACTCGGCTCAGCCTATGAAATTACATCCTTAACTAAGTGAAAAGATACAGCACCTTTGGTGGAGGAAAGCAAAGTGGAATTCATTTAGTAACAGATGAACATCAGAATGCACAAGAGATAAAGAAAAAAAAATACATCCGGGGAAAAGTAAACAAATAAATGATGAAATGTTAGGTCAGTGTGATTTCATGATTATTGCAGAAGAGTAAATAAAAATCCTTTGATTATTCACATTGCTGGCTTGCTTTAGTAGTGTGTCATCTATTACCAGTTCTGTTTATAGAAAACATCGCTTTTGTAAAAACATGTTTGTAATGAAAAATAAAATCCATGAAAAAGGATTTCACTGCAAAATAAACTTGCACATGGTTACCCTTGGCAGCATTCGCTACAGTATCTATATGTTTCTCAGAGACAAAAATATGGCAGATCTTTTTTAAAAGAATTATTTTTATTTTAACAAAAGTCATAATGTATTTATCTTCCAAGGCACTGGAAAGAAAAATCTGGGGCCAATCCGTTTCTATTTTACTACAGGGAATTGATTGCCATGTTAAATATTACCTATTTTTTTTCTTCCAGTAAAACAACTAAAAATAGAATTGTCTCTCAAACATTGACATATGTGATTCAGCTAATTCAGGAGTGTGTGCAGTCCTTATTCTGAAATAAGTCATTGCAATCCAAAATATGGGTTTCCATGGTGGAAGATGGTGAAGAGTCTACCTGCAGTGCAGGAGACTTGGGTTCGATTCCTGGGTCGAGAAGATCTCCTGGAGAAGAAGGGAATGGCTACACTCTGCAGACAGCCGATAGACAGGACCACGTGACTGTGGAGTTCCTGGTTATGTGGGGTTTGCATTCAAGTATCCACTGCGTCCATAAAGCTTTCCTTTCAAAAATGCAATTAGCTTTTTTATGAACTGGTAAATATAGTATGTAGAACACCCGGGGGTTTTCTATATAGTCGCTTTTATTTCCACATGTCTCTGGGAATCATACATGGTTGTCTTCCTCTAGAATGGATTAGGACAAGTTACATTAGGACACGACTGTGAATCTGATTAAGGTGGGACACAGCTCAGTTTCTTTTATCCCCCTGGGATGACCATGCTTTCCTATATCAACCAGAAGACAGAAGAGCCTTTGGCAAGATGTTCCAAAGGGATGTTTTCCTAATGCACATAAAAAAAGAGAATTCACATGCTTATTCACAAATTGGTCCATACCTTTAATGTCTGTATCTAGCCAAGACAAAGCTTGAAGCCCAAGCTCCCCTAGTACAGAGCACGTCTCAGATACTGATTTGAGGTGTCAGTGAAAGCCTGCAAAGAATAAATTTCCATGCAAAATTTCTTCTAGAAGAGGAGAGACTGGTTGAAAGGATTTTCTACCAACTAGAAATCTTTAGGAAAGAAAGGAAAATGGCTTTATAAATGGTGGTAACACTATCTGGCAATTAGCCACCTTCGTGATATTTTGTTAAATAAAGAGTCAGTAGTCAGGTAAAGCATTTGACCTCTTACAAAACAGACAGGTGACACTGATTGGAAAACAGAGTGAAATTTTCCTTTTTTCTCTTTTTAACCTCTCTCCCACCCCATCCCATCCCTCTAGGTTGTTACAGAGCACCAGGCTGAGCCCGCTGTGTTATCAGCAACTTCCCACTAACCACCTGTTTTGCATGCTGTAATGTATATGTTTTCAATGCTCCAGCATTTTTATTTGTTAAATAAGTGCTCCCCCTCACTGGGCCCACAAGTCTGCTCTCTACATCTGCACCTCTCTTCCTGCCCTGAAAATAGGTTCATCCGTACTTTTTCTAGATTCCATATGTTTGCACTTAATATATAATATTTATTTTTCTCTTTCTGACTTACTTCACTCTGTATAACAAGAATTATATATACCCACCTCACTAGAACTGACTCAAATTTGTTCCTTTTTATGGTTGAGTAATATACCATTGCATATGTATATTTTATGTATTTTATGGTTGAGTAATATACCACATGTATATGTGTATCACGACTTCTTTATCCATTCATCTGTCAGTGGACATCTAGGTTGCTTCCCTGTCCTGGCTGTTGTAAATGTTGCTGCAATGAACACTGGGGTACAGGTGTCTTTCTCAATTATGATTTTCTCAGGATATATGCCCAGTAGTGGGCCTGTTGGGTCATGTGGTAGTTTTATTCCTAGTTTTCTAAGGAACTGGTGGAGGAATTCTGGCCAGTGTGACTTGGGTTTTGGTCATTGGTAATCGAAAGATAACAAGTGATGTAGATATGCAGATGGAGGCCCCAGTGGTAGGGATTCTGGGCAGCAGCCAGTCTCCAATGACCACACCTTCATAGTCTGTCTCAGCTTCAAAGAGCTGCCCTTCCCAGGGCAGCCCCAGTCCTGTGACTCAGCAGGATGGAGGAGAATGGCTGAGCCATCTGGACCAGAGAGGGGGCACTCTGCCAGTCAGTACTCTAGATCTTCCGGCCCAGGATGCAAACATGCCATGACTCCTTCACTGTTCAACTTTTCTTGTATGCATTACTGTTTTCTTCTCCCTAATTCTATAGACATTAATCCCTAATGAACATTTAATACTTCAAACTCTCAGGGTCTGCTTCCAGAGAACCCACCTTGCAAAAATGAGTAGTATAGAAGCTGATATAGTAAACACAGAAAAATTAAGATAACATTTTAGGTTGGAAACCATTATATGGATTTGCATAAGAATGCATGAAAATGAGCCAGAGGCAATATGGACAGATAGAAATATCTGTGTCAGGCATCAGGCTGGGGTCTGATTTTCTAAATTTATATAATTGTTAATGCATGAAATAACACTACAAAAAATGACATTCTAGAGATTTCCATAATATTCTAACAAAGAGAAATTGTAAAGGAATGGTTAAATTAATATGTTCTCTATTTCAAAAATTAATAGAATATATCTGAAACTTAGAAATTGGAAACAGAACTAGTTTCTTAATATATTGATTATGTATTTACAGAACTTCAGTGTTTGAATGGTCAAACACTAAAGGATGAATATAGCAATTGAAACGAAAGGCTGGATTTCCAAGCTTAATTAATAATGGGGTGCATGTGAACAGAACTCTAGTGAAAGATGAAACAGAGTGATAAAAGGAAAGCTGGGGCGAGGTAAAGGTCTAAGGAATTCTAGACATAGTAATGGGTTCTATTAAGGTTTTAAAAGCAGGATTTATAATAAATAGGACTAGATTTTGCAGTCATATTCTCTTTAATACATTCAGAAGATCCTCTAGGTGCTTTCCCAAAGTTTAATCTCGTGGTTTGAGAACCATGATAAAACAAAAATAAAGCAAGAGCAGATACTTATAAAAGGGTAATTAAGTACGTAAAGTCGCTCAGTCGTGTCCGACTCTTTGTGACCCTAGTCATATTCTCTTTAATACATTCAGAAGATCCTCTAGGTGCTTTCCCAAAGTTTAATCTCGTGGTTTGAGAACCATGATAAAACAAAAATAAAGCAAGAGCAGATACTTATAAAAGGGTAATTAAGTACGTAAAGTCGCTCAGTCGTGTCCGACTCTTTGTGACCCTGTGGACTGCAGCCCACCAGGCTCCTCAGTCCATGGGACTCTCCAAGCAAGAATACTGGAGTGGGTTGCCATTTCTTTCTCCAGGGGACCTTCCCAACCCAGGGATCAAACCCAGGTCTCCCACATTGGAGGCAGACGCTTTAACCTCTGAGCCACCAGGGAAGTCGGTTGTGGCTAATTTCTTTTTCTTTCTTTCTTTTTGTGTGCCTTAGTGCTTAGTGTTTTCACTGTGTACCTGGGAGAACATGTACTAACAGCAATCTGTTTGCAGATGTCTTAGTCATGTTACTAAGGTTACTCTTCTATCCAGAGATCAACCAAGACTTTCGTGTCTTATTTCAAAAATATTTTTAGAGTAGCAGAGTTCCTCTCCCCTACCTTTTCTTTTTTTTTACTACTAGCCTCTGTGCAAACGTCTTATAGCTTTATGAAACAACACTATCAGAGTTTTTTATTTCTCTTTATTCTGACTAGAAGTGTTGGGCATAGTCAATATAGTTCCTAAATTTAAGCAGTTTATGAGAAGGGAATAATAAACCAAAATTATGCAGAGAGTGGATAGTATTCAGGGAGTATCTGAATTGAAATATTAATTTGCTTCTTATTCTATGAGCTCACCCCATCATTTTCAGTAGTCAGCAGATCTACAATTGATGCTGGTTTTAATTGTGACCAATGATTTTCCTCAGAGGAGGGTTTTATGTATGCATTTAATGAACTCATTGAAGTTGCAATTGTGAGTACAAATAAGGATGATAGTAAAGAAATGTGAAATCCTCACAAAAGTTCACCAGAAAACAAGAGTTTACTGGATAACACCTTTGTTTTTTCTCCTGAGAAGTATAATGAAGGCTAAAGCACAAATATATATATATATATATATACATGCCTAGAATTTGGGGGCTTTTCTTTTTCTTAGAAATACTGCCTCTTGATCTCATGAGCAAGCCTCTGTTTCATTCCTCCACAATAAGAGAGGTGCATTTATTTAATTATGCTCCCATCTTTGGAAAAAATATATCTGTGTGTTCACTGAAATGTTGAAAAAATACCAAATGATATCAGCTTTGTTATGTTCGCATTCTACTTATCTCAGATTATCTTGTTGCCTTCCTTCTGTGGCCTTGTCTTCTAGTTATTTATCATCCTTCAAAATCAGTTTATATCTGCTCTCTTCCCTGGATCTTCACTCACCTCCAGTCAAGTGGGCCCTCTGCTCTGGGCGCTCACAGCACGTTGGGCCTACCTGTCTTCAGCGTCCGCCCCTCTCTCAAAGGATGGTTCATTCGCCTGCCTCCTCACACAAACTTCCATCAGCTCATGCAAAAGAGATTATGTCACTCTTCTTCTCTGAATATACAGCACCTAACATAGTGACTAGCATGTACTGATCTTATAACAAATATTTCCATAAAGGTATTCTCTTTCCTATAGAAGACAGCTCCAAATTGTAAAGAGGTAACAATGTGTAAAAATATGAATAACTTAAATGAGATGTGAAGAAGTATAATCACAGTGTGTATGCAGAGTTTTATTACCCTAACATTAAAACACAACTCAAAGACATTTATTTAGGGGGAAAAAAAGTTTTTCTTTTTTAAAGATCAAATGTGCTTTAGGACAAGGGTGTTCTTTCTATGCATGAAGTGGATGAATAATTTAGGTGTGACATGAGGGCACAAGGAACATGGGGTGAAATGAGCGGCTGCTGGTAAGGAGGGTTCAATTCAAAAAACACAGATGAACCCAAGAGAAAGCTACGAGGTGAATGCGTTTTTGCCCATTTATTTTAATCTTGTTGCCTTAAAGCTATGTTAAATAGACAATCAATCTTCTCAGGTACAGCCCCAATTTCAAGTATGTTTTTTAAAATCAATATTTTTAGCTTCAGAAAACTCAGTCATTTATTTTAGATTCTTTAAGTGATACACACATATATTTTCTAAAACATTGTTTTAAAAGCCTTTGGTAAAGAATATCATATTATATTGACAATTTTACTAATGACTTAATTGTAACTACATCTTCATGGAAGAAGAGATATAAAGTGCAGCACTCATAAGTACACCAAGAATCTTCTTCAATAACCTAATAGAGATAAATTATTGCACTTTAATATTCTCCAGTCTATTCATCATTATTGAAAACTCAAAGCCATAGTATTTGAAAGTATATTTTGTCCTTACAGATACCTATAACTTTTTGCAGAAAATAATTGCAAAATTAGTCATTCTAAAATTTTGAGAGAAAAGTATCTTTTTAAATTCAATAAAACATTGGACTTCAATATTAATTGATGTTGAATTTGTGTGGTTTTATAACTATAATTACCAAGCTGATTTACTGCTTCATTTCAAAGTAAAGACTCTTAAGTGTTTTATTTACCTGAAGCACTCAAGTAGACTCATTGAAATTCTCTTTTCTCAACATTCAAATTGTAGCAGTTCTTGCTTATCTACTACTTGCCCTATTTCTCAAAAAGAACCAAAGACATACTCATATTCAATAGGAAGGAATAAAGCCATTTCCAATGCTATGTTTTCTTAAAGATCCTAGTGGATGTGTTGGCAAATCAAATTTTGCTATTATATCTATAAAAAAGGGAACAATTATCAGTATTCTCGAGTTGCTTCACTAGTTTGTGTGTTGCTGTGACACCAAGTATGTAATGACTCTGAGTCTCAATTCATTGGCCATCATGTGGGAAAATAGAGAAACAAATGGAAAGTGATTTCTCAAGCCGTTCTGTCATGGCAGTTCCTTTTGGTATGATTTAGGGAACTACAGGCAGTAGAAAAGCCTCCCTTTTAAATGTCAAATACAAGATTCATTTCTGTACTGCTTTAATCCAAATGTCAAAGTTCTGAGCTGAACCATCAATCTCACCAGAATTTTCCCAGCTTTACACATCAAAACTGCTGTCTTTTAAGGGAGAAATCCTGATTTCTGGGAATACCCTACATTCAATTTGTATGATGCAGAGAAATGCATCCAAGGAGGAACAGAATCTATGCAAGTCTTGTGAACACACAACTGCTCAAGAGTGGCTTAGCCAGTAGTCTAATCTTAGCATAAGAGTGACAAAACGGAATTATGAGTATTTCCTTCTAGACATGAAAGATAACTCTGTTTTTTAGGGACTTCTCTCCTGTCTCATTTATTTTCCTACTCCCTGTTTCCTCAAAATAGAAATATGTTTCCTGTTCCTCTTCCTAAAGCCATTTACACTTGTCAGGGTAAAGTGCCCAAGGCGTACTCTTCACACTTTAAATGCCCCAGTGGAGTTCAGTGTGGAGTCCAAAAGCCACTGCAGAATGTTAGTCCACATGGAGATGAACAGTGAATCTCGTGAGGATCAGAAAATAAACACAGGAGAGATTTGAATAAAGAAACAATTAAAAAAACACACAGACAAAAAAGTAAACAGATAATAATATACCAAAGTATCCAAATAATTTTTATTTGTTATGTGTTTTGCAATTCTGGCTAATGTTGGAAGCACTTAGTGTTCTGAAAATAGACTATCCCTTTGGATGCATGGAGACCTACAAGGTAATCCTCTGCTGACTCACTAAATCATTCAGTCCCAGAGCAGGATACAGGGTTCACATCTACTCTGCCAGCTGAGAAGATGTATTAGGTGACTTCAGCAAAGCAAGGAAAGTGACTAAAGGTTTAGGACCCAACGGATAAATGTCACTGAAATACAAAGCCCAGGGACCAACGGTGTTCTCCTTGGCTGAGGGATTCTTTCAAAGATCATTTGTTTCAGGTGCCTATACCGAGGAGCTTTTTCTTGGCATATGTATCTATGGTGAAAAAATGTTCCGTGATCATGAATGTATGGAAGAACCATTTAAATAGGGATTTCTAGATTTGAAAAAAGCAAGCTTTAATCTTCAGTTCTATTATATGAAGAAATTATTTACATTTCCATTTTCCTGAAACAGTGAAGACAGTGCCTGTGTGCTAAGGCACTTCAGTTGTGTCCAAGTCTTAGCGACCTGGAGAACTGTAGCCCACCAGGCTCCTCTGTTCATGAGGCAAGAATACTGGAGTGGGTTGCCATGCCCTTCTCCAGGGGATCTTCCCCACCCAGGGACAGAACCTGTGTCTCCTATGTCTCTTGCATTGCAGGCAGATTCTTTACCCACTGAGGCGACAGGGGAGCCACTGAAGATGTTAAGAGAATTATTTCAATTGCATATTTCCAAACCATTTTAAAAATATAAATATTCTGAAATCTGCTTTCTCTGGATATTTTGAGTACTCATCAAAAGGGCAATTTTATTTTTAGTAGGAACATGGGAGTGTATATAATAGATATCTGACACGTAGACAGAAGTCTTCTTGACAGTTTTTCTATTTTCCTGTTGACATACAATATGGAATTCAGCTCTGTGGGCACAAATGAGCTGGTGTAATACTGGAGGTGAAGAACTGAATGCATTATTTTTCACTGAAGATGCTTGGAGAATGCGTGACAGCAAAGTTGGGCATGCTTTCCTAAGGATGGTGCGAGATGAATGGGTTGCCCAGGGCCGTGGAGACATTCACAGGTATCTAAATCTCTGGACTTTGAGACTGAAGATGCTTTGGCATAACAGGGATGGCATATTTGAAGTAATTAATTTGAAACAGGGCTTCCAGGTGGCTCAGTGGTAAAGAATCTGCCTGCCAAGCAGGAGACATGGGTTCAATCCTTGGGTTGGGAAGATCTGCTAGAGGAAGAAATGGCAACCCACTCCAGTATTCTTATCTTGAAAATCCCAGGGACAGAGGAGCCTGGTGGGCTACAGTCCACGGGATCACAAAAGAGTCAGACATGACTGAGAGACCAAAGGAGAACAACAATTTCAGACAGCAATATATCAGTTAATAATAATCAAAGTTCAATCACTACTGTAACATAAAATGTCTTATGGTAATTTTAAAAGCAGCCATGTTTTTAAGAATTTATAGGTTTTTCCAAATACTGTATTGTTATTTGAATTATACAACTGGCTGTGTTCTTTTCACCTTTTAATATATCCACACAATAAAATTCCTGCATGAAAGCTCATAATCTCTTTGTTTCCCATTATGACTGTTGATGTTGAGCTATAACTTTTGTATTTTAGTCTCATAGTGTTAACAGTATTTACATTCATTGTAGTAGAAATACTTTCTACAACTTTCTCAAACCTTAGAGGCATGCATCTGGGTTTTGCAATTCTGGTTCTATATTTGTTAGCAGACCCAAGGGAAAGCTACTGATCATCATCCTTAAAGCTTCAAACTTTCTTATGTCAGTCAGAAAAGGTGCCATCAAAAAGTCTGCACACAAAAAGTGCTGGAGAGGTTGTGGAGAAAAGGGAACCCTTATACACTGTTGATAGGAGTGCAAACTAGTACAGCCACAATGATGAACAGTGTGGAGATTTCTTTAAAAATTGGAAATAGAACTGCCATACGACCCAGCAATCCCACTGCTGGGCATACACACCAAGGAAACCAGAATTGAAAGAGACACGTGTATCCCAATGTTCATTGCAGCACTGTTTACAATAGCCAGGACATGGAAGCAACCTAGATGTCCATCAGCAGATGAATGGATAAGAAAGCTGTGGCACATACACACAATGGAATATTGCTCAGCTATAAAAAAAAGAATGCATTTGAGTCAGTTCTAATGAGGTAGATGAAACTGGAGCCTATTATACAGAGTGAAGTAAGCCAGAAAGAGAAGCACCCATACAGTATATTAAGGCATATATATACATGGAATTTAGAAAGACAGTAACTACGACCCTATATGCAAGACAGGAAAAGAAACACAGATGTAAAGAAATTTTTGGACTATGTGGAAGAAGGTGAGGATGGGATGATAGGAGAGAATAGCATTGAAACAAGTGTTTACCATGTGTAAGATAGATGACGGCTGCAGGGTTGATGCATGAAGCAGGGCACCCAAAGTTGGTGCTCTGGAACAACCCAGAGGATGGGGTGGGGGGGGGGAAGGTGGGAGGGGATTCAGGATGGTGGGATGTACACACACGGCTATTTCATGTCAATGTGGCAAAAACTACCAAATATTGTAAAGTAATTAGTCTCCAATGAAAATAAATAAATTAATTTAAAAATTCACAACATAAAAAAATACACTTAAACTTTCATCATGGAAGCTGTGAAAAAGACTTCAAACTTTCTGCAAGTTTTTGAATATATATTTATTATGCCTGATGTATGACAGAAGTGAATAACTGAAGGGATCTAAGAAATCATAAAGTCCAGGGCATCTCAGACTTCGCTAAGAAACGGTTTGAGAATTGCTTTAAATACAGATCCCTGGGCTTGCTTCCCAGAATATTTATTTGTGAGCCTGGATAACGGTAAAAGATATCTGCAGCATATCAATCTATCTAAATATATAATCTTCATATCTATCTATGTAACCTTTATATCTACCATCTATCTATCGACTGATTCATCAACACAGATAAGACTATACTGTGAACAAAAGCTAAAAATTAAATCATTCTATATTGACTATGCTGCTGAGTACATTAATTTGTATCAACACTTTCAGATCATATACTCTTGTGGGGACATATATTTAACTCAATCTGTCAAATTCTAGGAAGAAAAATTGGGGCAGTAGAGGCCAGAAAAATGTACCGTATTTGATTTTAGGTTAAGAGCGTCCATTTGTGTCTCATCCTCCTTTCTACACTCACTAGCCCCACAGCATGCAGAAGAGGTGACACGGGTTACTTTTCCTGGTAACTGGTCAGCCTTGAGCATGGTTCTGACCAATGGTAGGTGCTGAGTGAATATTTACTGAATGCAATCAAGTACCTTTGCTGACTTCAATTAGAAGTAAAGCAGGGGGAATGAGAAAAGAGTATGGACGTGTAAACCCCTTCCCAATTTCCATCATTTGGGGACTAATTATCATGTTTTTGATGCCTCCTATTTCCTACGCCTAACTCATTTCACTGCTCATTAGCACCTCTACCACAGAGAGGATGGACAGGAGTTAATAAAGTGATTATAAGGGATAATATGCAAATTAGCCATGCTGATTTGGTAGACAGGTAGTCTGCAATTCTTGATTAACAGGAGGCTTTGAGATTACCTTGGAATATTCACTGTTATGAAACCCCCTGTTGGTAAACATATACAAGCGAGTATCGACTGCTAGTCTTTGGGATAAAAATCAGCAGTCACTGGCTGTCCAGGCACCTGAGCTGTGAGAGGTGCTGGTGCATCAGGAAAATAGATTCAGAAGAGCTTGGCAGGCTGAAAGGCCTTGAAGCAACATTTGTAATCTGATTGGCAAGCAGTTTAATAAAGCACAAGTGGAGTTATGTGTGTGTTGTATGTGATACTACGGTAGAATCCTGGTGTCAGCGATGCGTGCAGCTGCAGCCTGCTAATTGTGCAAGCAGGAGGACATCGTGGAGGATCAATAGTGTAATGTACATGGAGAAGAGCGTGTAGGTAAGGCCCCTAGCAGCAGCAAAAGACGAAAGAGTGAAGTGTGGAATGAGGTTCACCTCGGGGTTTGTTTCCGATCCTGTACTGATCGTGGGAATCTGAGGGGTATAGGCTGAGAAAGGAAAATGAGTCAACGAGAGGCCAAGCCCTTTACAAGCCCAACTTAAAGACCCTTCTTGGGCAAAACCAATAAAACAAAAAGACAAAATTAGAGAACTAAAGGGATGAGCAAGCTCAGAGATGCTTTATTTGGCTAAGCATAAGGACTTGGTGAAGTGAAAGTCGCTCAGTTGTGTCCGACTCTTCGTGACCCCATGGACTCTAGCCAAGCAGGCTCCTCTGCCCAAGGGATTTCCTAGGTGAGAATCCTGGAGTGGGGTGCCATTGGGGTGCTCTTTTAAAAATGGACCCCTGAGTCCTATCTGCAGGGTTTTCATTTAACATGACTGGAAAATGCCATGGATGGAGGAGCCTGGTGGGCTGCAGTCCATGCGGTCGTGTAGAGTCGGACACGACTGAGCAACTTCACTTTCACTTTTCACTTCCATGCATTGGAGAAGGAAATGGCAACCCACTCCAGTGTTCTTGCCTGGAGAATCCCAGGGACGGGGGAGCCTGGTGGGCTGCCATCTATGGGGTCGCACAGAGTCGGACATGACTGAAGTGACTTAGCATCAGTAGCAGCAGCATTTAACATGCCTGGATAATGGGAAGAGATGTTTGTGTATCTACATTTATGTCATTATGTCTGTATCTCCATAATAGCCATAGAATGATGATAGAGAGATCAATTAAAAATATAGATATAACTATCTCCCTACTTATCTGTGTTCTTAAAGCTCTCCTGGAAAGTCCAATGTACTGACAGTTTGGGACATCACTGATTAATTTGATTTCTTATTTAATTGTAAAATAACTAAGAACCATAAAGACTATGCTGCAGTCAATTTTTCTCAACAAGAAGACCTGTTTCCTGCTTCTTAGTGCAGCGTCATTTTTCTCTGCCATGGATCAAAAGGATATAGAGATGCAAGTGAAAAACTAAGCAGATAGTCAAGTAAGAATAAAGTGGAGTCGAGAACAGAAACAAGCCAAAATTTTTTTTTTCAGTAAGAATCATCTGAAAATTATTCGAAGACCAACTTTTGAAAATGTTTTAATCTCAAAGATATCCAGTACACAGAATGAAGAGAAAGTTGAATTCAACACAGAAAGTTGAATTTTTCCTCAAATACCTTAAAGTGGTAAATACTTTGGAAAACTCATTCTATTCTTACCTAAATCTCAGCTTTTCAGAATCAAAGACAAGATTTTTTTTCCAGTATCTCAGGCACAAGTGAGCAAATTTATAGTAATTGGAAGCCATAAAAGCCATAAATATAACCCAGGATCCCAATTTATTAGTTTAAAATGAGAAAGAGAACAAACTAACAGACTAGTAGAAAACGTTTGCTTATGCAGTATAGTGTCTTTTTGTAATCAATCACATTGGGTTATCAAAACCAGTAAACTGCTTGGCTTAAGTAAATTTAAGAGTAAACTGGGTATAAAATAATATATGTGTATATATATGGCTGAGTAGTATTCCATTGTGCATATATATATATGTATATATACACACATATATACATATAGCTCATGTCTTCTTTATCCATTCATCTGTTGATGGACACTTAGCTTGGTTGCATATCTTGGCAACTGCAAACAACACTGCTATGAATATTGGATGCACGTATCCTTTCAAATTCATTTTTTTTTTTCAGATATATACCCAGGATTGAAATTGCTGGCTCATATGGGAGGTCTGTTTTTGCCATTTGCAGCAAAATGGGTGGACTTGGAGGGCATTATGCTAAAAGAAATAAGTCAAACAGAGAAAACCAAATACTGTGTGATATTGCTTATATATGTAATCTTAAAAAAATGCAATTAGTGAGTACAAGAGAAGGGCAATATAGGGGTAGAGGATTAAGAGATACAGACTATCAAGGATTATACAACAAGGCCGCTGCTGCTAAGTCGCTTCAGTCATGTCCGACTCTGTGCAACCCCACAGATGGCACCCCATCAGGCTTCTCTGTCCCCGGGATTCTCCCGGCAGGAACACTGGAGTGGGTTGCCATTTCCTTCTCCAGTGCATGCAAGTGAAAAGTGAAAGTGAAGTCACTCAGTCGTATCCGACTCTGTGCGACCCCATGGACTGCAGCCCACCAGGCTCCTCTGTCCATGGGATTTTCCAGGCAAGAGTACTGGAGTGGGGTGCCATTGCCTTCTCCGATACAACATGCGGAACATAGTAAATACTTGGTAACTACAAATGGAGTGTCATCTTTAAAAATTGTGAATCATACATTGTATATCTATAACATATCATTTATTTGTTGCTGTTCAGTCACTAAGTCGTGTCCGACTCTTTTGTGACCCCACGAAATGTAGCTCATCACACTCCTCCATCCATGGGATTTCCCGAGCAAGAATACTGGAGTGGGGAGCCATTTCCTCCTGCAAGGGATCGTCTCAAGGCTGGGCAGGAATAGTGAAGAAAACACCTTAATATCCCTTAGCTTTCTGTCTGAGTTTTAGCTTCCTTCACCTAACATAATGCTTTTAAGGCTAATCCAATGTTTCAGCATGTTCTAATACTACAAACAGTATTCTATTGTACAGTCACACATTTTTTACTCACTCATCAGTTGATGGATCTTTCACTTGCGGGGTATTGTATATTATAATGCTACCATGAACATTCAAATAAAGGTTCTTGGGTGGATATATTTTTAATCATTTTTAGGTGAATAGCTAGGAGCTAAATTGCTTGGTCATGTGTTAGCTCTATATTTAACATTTGGAGAAACTCTTGCGTTCACTCTGAGGGATTGGTCTGTTTTCCAATGGGTCTTCCAGCTTTAACACAGTATGACTCCATAAAATTTGTTGCAAGAAATAATTATAGTTAGTAAAAAATTATCATAAATGTTTAAATTTCAATTATTGAATGCATATCAGTTCTCACTGCTCATTTTGATCTGTGTAGAATAAATATTTTACAACCAAAAGAGATAATACTATTTCAAAGGTCCATTATTAGTACTGAGGATAACTAGGCCAATTTTCCCCCTTGATATCTGTCATGAGGCCAGTTTTCTCTATTATCTGTTAGGTAGTGACCCTTCTTCTTTATTTCTTTGATTTGAACTTAAAACAGGAATATGTGAATACAAAGGGAAGGGAAATCTAGATGCTCATTGTATATTGTGGCTAGACTCTAAAGAAAAATAATTATTTATAGTATTTGAGTTCTCACTGATATGACTGTACCCTGCAAGGCTCCTTTGTCCATGGAATTCTCCAGGCAAGAATACTGGAGTGGGTAGCTATTTCCTTCACTGGGGGATCTTCCCAACCCAGGGATTGAACCTGGGTCTCCTGCATTGCAGGTGGATTCTTCACCATCTAAGCCACCAGGGAAGCTGCCTTCACAGTATTTGAGTTCCTAGTGATATGCCTACTATACTTGAATTATATGTTTAAAATATGTAAGTTTTAAAATCAGAATCTTAATATTCACTCTAAGTGAAAAAAACATTAAGTTATCAGCCACAACAACAACAAAAAATGTAATTTTTACCTGCTAAATAAGAATCTGGTCGTAATAGTGCTCTGTTTTAAATATTCTGATTGGCTATTACCATCTCTAGTTTCGCGGTATTGAATGTTGAACAAGTATGTCAAGATCTGATCAAGTGAAAGGAGGATGAAAAAAGCTATGAGTTCAAGCAAAACTTAATAAACACCAGCCAATTCAGTGAGAAAAGGAACAAACAAAGCCCACTTAATTTGGATGGATTTCGTTGTGTAAACAAAAGCATTCAATCTTCTAAAATGTTCTTGGTGTCAGTTGTAGATTCAAGGCTTAGCTTAATGCATTCATGTCTTGCATGCTAACCTTAGTAAAGTATATACCATATTTGTTTCATAGGTATTTGTTTCTTTAAATTATTTTTGAGTAAATGAATGAACATAGAAGCTACAATTTGCTCTATCCTTTAATATGAAACAATCAAGTCGCAGACATTGATTGTTCTTCCCAAAACCTTACTTGAATTAAGACCTAAGACTAAGAAAAATAAGCTCAAATTAGTATCTCAATTAAAGATGGGAAATTGCAGTTAAAATTAAATCTTCTTGAAATTAATTTCAATAAACATTTTTACATTGGNTTGTTCTTCCCAAAACCTTACTTGAATTAAGACCTAAGACTAAGAAAAATAAGCTCAAATTAGTATCTCAATTAAAGATGGGAAATTGCAGTTAAAATTAAATCTTCTTGAAATTAATTTCAATAAACATTTTTACATTGGAATATCTAATAGTAGATTTTTGGACACAGATTTGAATAAAACATTTCATTTTGCAAAATAAGAAACCTTGTTGTGGTCTTTGGGAAATGTCTAGGTGTTTTGATAAGGAGAAAAAAATCACATCAGAAAGGCAGTTAAAACGATAAGGTACTACAATAGACAGCAAGAACAGAAGCAGCTAATTCTTCTGTTTTCCACCTCCAACAGGCAGGCTAATCAGTTGTAATTAAGAGGCAAAGTAGCAGTCTAATAAACCCCACTTGTCACCAGTTGTCATCTTAGTGATCAATTCACACCTCCATCACAATGACAGCATCCCTTCAAGTACCCTAATAACCCCACTCTTGGAGCAGTAGAGGATTAGGAAATGGATAATGGATTGTTAAGGCTCTAATGAAGTGGAGGGTGAGGGGATGAGGCCTCTCAGTTGGGGAGGCAAAGAGAGGTAGGGGGTGGATTCAGGCTTGCAAGAAAAAACTTTAATTAAAATTTGGGTTCACTTTGGTTTCCTGTATTTGAGCAAAGTTAATTTAAGAGGTCTAAGACTGCTCTTCCTATGGAGTTTACACTCTCCTTCTCTATTTTACCTATTTCCACATTCACAGAAAAATCTGGGCTAATCTCTACACTGTTTTTTTTCCCTTTGTGATTAAATAACATTTAGAAGTACACATTCATTTTAACTTCTTTCATTTGCGTTTTAAAGATTTTTTTCTCAATTAATATATAAAAGTTACAAGGACAAGTAGTTAGTACCTTCTTTTTCACCATTTCATTTTGTGTATGAACACTGAACAAAAATAAAAGCAGTTGTATTTTATATGCAACTCATGTCACATCATTTCCTGATTCTAAGAAGCAACAGAGCCTTGTTTAAGGAGGAGAGAACACAAGCAATTTTCACATGTGGTTTATAGAATCAGACAAAACAACTGCTAAATTCTTTTGCAAGGAAAAAATTAAACAGTATGATGGCAGCTAAGTGTCCACTGCCCAGGAAGACATAAAGCTGTGTTGATGACTTCTTTTCTTGATAACATGGCAGAGTGTACTGTTACTGATATGACTACAAGGAATGGATTTAACTAGCCAGTCTAATCCTTTCTTTGGGCTATATCATATCAACATGACCATAGACNCCAGGCTCCTCTGTCCATGGGATTTTCCAGGCAAGAGTACTGGAGTGGGGTGCCATTGCCTTCTCCGATACAACATGCGGAACATAGTAAATACTTGGTAACTACAAATGGAGTGTCATCTTTAAAAATTGTGAATCATACATTGTATATCTATAACATATCATTTATTTGTTGCTGTTCAGTCACTAAGTCGTGTCCGACTCTTTTGTGACCCCACGAAATGTAGCTCATCACACTCCTCCATCCATGGGATTTCCCGAGCAAGAATACTGGAGTGGGGAGCCATTTCCACCTGCAAGGGATCGTCTCAAGGCTGGGCAGGAATAGTGAAGAAAACACCTTAATATCCCTTAGCTTTCTGTCTGAGTTTTAGCTTCCTTCACCTAACATAATGCTTTTAAGGCTAATCCAATGTTTCAGCATGTTCTAATACTACAAACAGTATTCTATTGTACAGTCACACATTTTTTACTCACTCATCAGTTGATGGATCTTTCACTTGCGGGGTATTGTATATTATAATGCTACCATGAACATTCAAATAAAGGTTCTTGGGTGGATATATTTTTAATCATTTTTAGGTGAATAGCTAGGAGCTAAATTGCTTGGTCATGTGTTAGCTCTATATTTAACATTTGGAGAAACTCTTGCGTTCACTCTGAGGGATTGGTCTGTTTTCCAATGGGTCTTCCAGCTTTAACACAGTATGACTCCATAAAATTTGTTGCAAGAAATAATTATAGTTAGTAAAAAATTATTATAAATGTTTAAATTTCAATTATTGAATGCATATCAGTTCTCACTGCTCATTTTGATCTGTGTAGAATAAATATTTTACAACCAAAAGAGATAATACTATTTCAAAGGTCCATTATTAGTACTGAGGATAACTAGGCCAATTTTCCCCCTTGATATCTGTCATGAGGCCAGTTTTCTCTATTATCTGTTAGGTAGTGACCTTTCTTCTTTATTTCTTTGATTTGAACTTAAAACAGGAATATGTGAATACAAAGGGAAGGGAAATCTAGATGCTCATTGTATATTGTGGCTAGACTCTAAAGAAAAATAATTATTTATAGTATTTGAGTTCTCACTGATATGACTGTACCCTGCCAGGCTCCTTTGTCCATGGAATTCTCCAGGCAAGAATACTGGAGTGGGTAGCTATTTCCTTCACTGGGGGATCTTCCCAACCCAGGGATTGAACCTGGGTCTCCTGCATTGCAGGTGGATTCTTCACCATCTAAGCCACCAGGGAAGCTGCCTTCACAGTATTTGAGTTCCTAGTGATATGCCTACTATACTTGAATTATATGTTTAAAATATGTAAGTTTTAAAATCAGAATCTTAATATTCACTCTAAGTGAAAAAAACATTAAGTTATCAGCCACAACAACAACAAAAAATGTAATTTTTACCTGCTAAATAAGAATCTGGTCGTAATAGTGCTCTGTTTTAAATATTCTGATTGGCTATTACCATCTCTAGTTTCGCGGTATTGAATGTTGAACAAGTATGTCAAGATCTGATCAAGTGAAAGGAGGATGAAAAAAGCTATGAGTTCAAGCAAAACTTAATAAACACCAGCCAATTCAGTGAGAAAAGGAACAAACAAAGCCCACTTAATTTGGATGGATTTCGTTGTGTAAACAAAAGCATTCAATCTTCTAAAATGTTCTTGGTGTCAGTTGTAGATTCAAGGCTTAGCTTAATGCATTCATGTCTTGCATGCTAACCTTAGTAAAGTATATACCATATTTGTTTCATAGGTATTTGTTTCTTTAAATTATTTTTGAGTAAATGAATGAACATAGAAGCTACAATTTGCTCTATCCTTTAATATGAAACAATCAAGTCGCAGACATTATGATTGTTCTTCCCAAAATCTTACTTGAATTAAGACCTAAGACTAAGAAAAATAAGCTCAAATTAGTATCTCAATTAAAGATGGGAAATTGCAGTTAAAATTAAATCTTCTTGAAATTAATTTCAATAAACATTTTTACATTGGAATATCTAATAGTAGATTTTTGGACACAGATTTGAATAAAACATTTCATTTTGCAAAATAAGAAACCTTGTTGTGGTCTTTGGGAAATGTCTAGGTGTTTTGATAAGGAGAAAAAAAATCACATCAGAAAGGCAGTTAAAACGATAAGGTACTACAATAGACAGCAAGAACAGAAGCAGCTAATTCTTCTGTTTTCCACCTCCAACAGGCAGGCTAATCAGTTGTAATTAAGAGGCAAAGTAGCAGTCTAATAAACCCCACTTGTCACCAGTTGTCATCTTAGTGATCAATTCACACCTCCATCACAATGACAGCATCCCTTCAAGTACCCTAATAACCCCACTCTTGGAGCAGTAGAGGATTAGGAAATGGATAATGGATTGTTAAGGCTCTAATGAAGTGGAGGGTGAGGGGATGAGGCCTCTCAGTTGGGGAGGCAAAGAGAGGTAGGGGGTGGATTCAGGCTTGCAAGAAAAAACTTTAATTAAAATTTGGGTTCACTTTGGTTTCCTGTATTTGAGCAAAGTTAATTTAAGAGGTCTAAGACTGCTCTTCCTATGGAGTTTACACTCTCCTTCTCTATTTTACCTATTTCCACATTCACAGAAAAATCTGGGCTAATCTCTACACTGTTTTTTTTCCCTTTGTGATTAAATAACATTTAGAAGTACACATTCATTTTAACTTCTTTCATTTGCTTTTTAAAGATTTTTTTCTCAGTTAATATATAAAAGTTACAAGGACAAGTAGTTAGTACCTTCTTTTTCACCATTTCATTTTGTGTATGAACACTGAACAAAAATAAAAGCAGTTGTATTTTATATGCAACTCATGTCACATCATTTCCTGATTCTAAGAAGCAACAGAGCCTTGTTTAAGGAGGAGAGAACACAAGCAATTTTCACATGTGGTTTATAGAATCAGACAAAACAACTGCTAAATTCTTTTGCAAGGAAAAAATTAAACAGTATGATGGCAGCTAAGTGTCCACTGCCCAGGAAGACATAAAGCTGTGTTGATGACTTCTTTTCTTGATAACATGGCAGAGTGTACTGTTACTGATATGACTACAAGGAATGGATTTAACTAGCCAGTCTAATCCTTTCTTTGGGCTATATCATATCAACATGACCATAGACCAGAGAAACACTACATTATTTTAAAAATAAATGCAATCATCTCCTTTTGTGTATAGTCCAATAGTCAATAATTCTGCCTCTTCCATTAATCTGAGAATGGGGCTTA
Source organism: Oreotragus oreotragus (assembly GCA_006410675.1). Taxonomy (NCBI): domain Eukaryota; kingdom Metazoa; phylum Chordata; class Mammalia; order Artiodactyla; family Bovidae; genus Oreotragus; species Oreotragus oreotragus. Next base: position 391,218 of record SJYX01005671.1, on the reverse strand, counting down.
TCTAAATGTACATAGTTATTATTACTTTATGTATAGTTGTAGCAGCAGAATATATTATTTGTTTTGTTGAATCAAAACTATTGCAGCTGCAAATGTAAGCTCGTCATCTTAAGATTTTTCTTATTTGTTGTTTGAAACAGAAACACTTCATCACAACCCTTCTTATTAAAATTCACCACACAAGATCTTATAGCCAGAGGAACTGAGGTTCTTGAGTTTATGGAAGATTTTAGAACTTAAGAGACTTTGGCAATCTCACAATATTTGAGAGTAACGATGTTAAAATTCACGTTTTCCTTTCAAAAGCTCATCATTATTAGACAAATAGTTTAAAATCCCCTACCGTGTAAGCAGAAGTGGCACCTTATTTTTCTGACTGAGATCTCACCGAGGTGGCTGGGTAATAGTTGTCTACTGAAGGTACGGGATGATACAGTATTTCACTTTTTTAATCTGAATCAAATTTGAACAAAATTAAAGAATTATGATAATTAAAACCTGTACTTCAGAAATCAAAAGTCATTAATTTCCATCATTCTCAAAAATGTCAATTTATCCAGTGGGGTGTAGCAGAACCTGTGTATCTATTATCTGCCCCATTAGGACTAATGAGACCTCATCCCCCTCCCCCCACCCCCCCGGCTAAAAATCAGATCCGTCCTGTATTGATGAGATTCTCTTGCAATTTGGTTGTTTCAAAATTCTGTGTGGAGTTAAGAATACTGCCCCCCGCCCCTCAAAGCACTCCCTTTCTTTTTCCCCAGCCCCGCTGCAATAGCACCCTGCTCATGTACTAAGAGGACAAGGTCAACATCTCACTGGCTTTTATTGATTTATTTTTCTTTTGTGCTCAACAGATTGTTGTGACACAATGGCAAACTTCAGGAACATGAGCCCCGCTTCCTCAGAAGCCGGCTTGCTGTGAAATATTAGAATGGCAAAGGCTAATATATGCATCCGCCGGGCAGAGGGGACCGTTCCAGCCCACATTTCACACCGCAGCCATCAATTCATTGGTTCGGAGGGGAAAAAAAGAAAAAACACGAAGCCTGCTCTTTCCGTGACCAGCTGCAGCAGACAGGAGCTGGAACATATGCCTGTCTGGAAGGGGAGGAGGGGGAGCGGCCTCTCAGGAGACATCACACAAAGAAAGCCAATCTTCTCCGCAAATCGTGGAATGACTTAAACACTCCATTGTATTAAATATGAATGAGTCCTCATTGTGGCGCGCAGTGTGTGCGGACCCGCCGTGTCCTCCCCATTAGCTACATGATTAACCAGATTACACCGGGAAGCCGCGGAGGTGAATCAGGCCGGCCTTCTGTCACTGCCTCCCCCAGGCCTGGCCGACAAGCGGCCGGAGCGCTGGGCCCTTTGTAGTCAAGTGGGTGGAAAGAAGAAATAACCATGAATGTCATGCTTGGTAATTAAAAAAAAAAGGAGGGAGACAGAGAGAGAGAAAGAAAGTTGTCTCCAGGGACCATCTATGGTAAACAGTGTGAAAACATCTTTCTGATCAACTAACATGTTGGTATTGTTCCCTTTGACCACATAGGACTAATCTAGCCCCCTCCTAAACAGGCTCCTGTATTCCCTTTTGTGGTCAGGAAGACAAAAAAAAAAAAGAAAAAGAAAGAAAGAAAAAGAAAAAAGACATGAATTAAAGCTGCCTGATTCTGCTCATGAGGGGTGAGCCCTGATTCTGCTGGGCCTAGAATCTGCTAGCCTGTGAACTCAGCTTCCATCTCCCTCACGTGTGGGTCCCTCCTCCCCCCACTCTGTCTGTATCACCCTCCTTCTTAGAACAGATAAACACCGTAGTTAATTGGTTTATGGAAACTGCACCGAAGTTACAATTCTTACAGCAGCGTGAGCTTTGAGAAAATGCAAAGAAATGGGTGACCCTTTGAAGGACACCAATGAGAGAATTATGTATTATCTGAGTTCAGACCTGGAAATCTAAATATCTGTCTGATGTGTAAAAAGTTTTGTGACTATTTGATTTTAATTTTTTAATATGACATAAAGTTGAAAGGTTTTGGTGAGTCATATTTTAACTGACAAATATTTCTAGAGACTAGTTATTATTTGAAGACCAATACATGTCTGGATTTTAGGTAAAAAAAAAAGTTCTATTGTTTAAAACATCATGGCTGTATTGGGTACAAAATGGAATATTTGGTAATCAAAGTATAAATTATTAAAAAATAAAGACAACTTATTTTGACAAACTTTAGAAATTTTAAATTAAAACAAATTTCAAATAAAGAGAAAGGGTAAGTGTACCTCTAAAAAGCATAAATCCATTGGAAAGATTGTTTAAACATAGCATTTTGAGAACTAAACATTAATGTCTTTTTAATTGAAATTTTGCTTTCTTCAGAATTGCTTTATCATTAAAGATATGAGGTTTCATTTTTCCAGTTTTCCTACTGATACTGACCTTTCTTTAAAAGTTATAACAACTATGCATGAGATAAGTTCCTGTAACATACAAACCAAATAAATGGTTTCCAAGTTCAGTTTGGAAATAACATAAAATATACTAATAATTTAAGACCTCTCAGGTTGCATATTGAGTATATATTTAAAATATATATATTGAACCTTATCTGTATTGATCTCAAGTTTAAGATATAATCACTCTTATTATCTACATGACTTTTTCCCTAATCATAAAATTATGATGTAGAAAAAAAGTCCCAAATGATGACAGCAAAATTCTGCTTTGAGAAATAATTTTTAATATTTAAAAAATTCAGGAAAATGCCAAATAAGTAAGATATGAAAGGAGAATACCAATCAAAGAAATAATAAAACTTCTGTTATTAATTGAATAATTCATTGATTAAAAAAGTTTACTCCTCCAGTACTTACTAGCAGATCTCAAAAATTCAAGCAATATAGATTCCATGTTGTGGGCAGGGATTTCAATCTAAGGATAGAAACCACACTGGCTAGACATTAGATAAGAGATTTTCTTGGATTATTTGCCACTTAACTTCTTTTTATAAAAACCATTTCCAACTATTTTTGATGGAAACGTTTGTAAACTACCCAACTTCTTTTGTGTGTGTGTCAGAACAAAACATACAAAATTTAAATTGGTTCAAGATCATTCTGAATGTCAATCACATTCAAATTGGTGAATGTGAATCACCCTATTCAGTTTTTCTCTGAAGAGGGCAGTGCCTGGCTATGGTGGATGGTGGGGTCCTAGACCTGAAGGGTTTTGATTCCCCTTGCTCCCTACCAGCTTACCCAGATTCCCTAATCATACTGGGGAGCATCCTTCTAACATGATACAGTGATGGCCTTAGAAGCAGGGGTTTAAACTGGAGAAGATTACGGTCATGAACTTGGCACGCTTGTCTCATCCTTTCTGAATACCCATTGCCGAACTTCATATTTGCTGCCAGTCTTCTTTGTGTTCTTTCTCATCTGCTTCATCTTCTGTAGCTTCATTCTAATCTTTAAAAATATTTCACTTTGACGGTGATGTTATGGATGGTGTCTGAGCCTCTTTTTCAGCTAACTAAGTGGACTAATTCCAACTTTGATATGAATGTTTTCATGGTTCTGGCCTCTTTTTCCAACATCTGAGGCTACTCAAGGGTCTTGGATCCCTCTATGAATTCTGGCTTGGAAATCATCTGAAATTTGAATAATTCTAGGATAAAGGTTTTCAGAAAAGGAATATTATTTCAGGATGACAAGAGAAAGTAGAATACCCAATTGCTGGGTTTATGCCATGGGTTTCTTAAAATTTGAGATGCTGGTTTCCTTAGCTCTTGCCCTGAGTTGCATTGCTCCTGGAAAACGACATAAATGATAAATGACGCCAGTCATCATTTCTCTATCACTATATGAGAAAGAGGTGAAAATTCCTCTCTCTTGGTTTGTGCAGAGTTGTTTTAAATAAGGTTTGAATAATGAATGAGATGTTTTCAATCTCAAATTTCATATGTTCGTTTAGATATGCAGAAATAAAAAAATTTGAAGTGATAAACTGTGATATTTCTATATGTTGTTCATATTTAATATACTTTTTGATTTCCAGTTATATCACCAATGGCATAAAAATTCATGTGTTATTAAAACATTTGTCAGTCCTTATGGAACCTTTCATTCTCTAAGATTCTGAACACTTGTTTTATTTATTTATAGCTGAGATTCAAGTCATTTATCAGGTAAGGAATTCTGCATTTAAATTACCTTAATTTCTTCCTAGTAAACAGTGGCAAACAAATTTTCATTAAGCACATTATGTTAAAAACCTGAAGTTAAGAATAATGATTTTAGATTTTTGGATTATTTTGTCTCAATTCTGCAAAGCTATTTTTTACAGATTGATAAACAGGATTTTTTTTTTTTTTCTGGGGTGAGAGAAAGAATGCTAATTTTGTACTTTGCATTTAGGTCTTTTTTCAAACAGTAAATGCAGAAGTCTCCTTTACAAAATTTGGTTTCTAAGGATGAGAATAACGGTATTCTGTCAACCTTCTATATCACTGCAAAAAATAAACAACGCATCAAAGTATCTAACGGAACCTGCTATGAGATTCATAATTACCAAATTCTTAATAGGAAAAGGTGCTTATAATAATTTCTTTCTCTATGGTAGTGTTTAATCCAGTGATTATTTTCTAGTTCTGTGATAGGTAAAACCTTCAGGCAGAACAATTAGGGAATTTAACAGAAAATTATAAAAGCTTAAGCCCAGTTTTAGTGGCTTGAGCCAATTTTTCAGAAATATGTTATGTTGTTTATCTTAAACAAACCTTAGATTGTTTCCTTGGTTAGATTTTAATATTTAAATTAAGGAATGAAAACTTTAAGAATAAAATTTACCCTCATAGGCTACTTAATATTTTTCTTTGAAAGACCTTAGCATTGGCTGACTTGCTAGTACCAGAATATAGTGAACTATAACCAGAGGATATTTTTACTAGAATTAGCTTTTATTCCATGCTCTGCCTGAATGCTAAATGCATCAGTTGTTCCAACTCTTTGTGACCCTGTGGCCCATAGCCTGCCAGGTTCCTCTGTTCATGATCTAAAAACTAAGACCATGGTCTCCAGTCTCATCACTTCATGGGAAACAGATGGGAAAGCAATGGAAACAGGGATAGGCTTTGTTTTCTTGGGCACCGAAATCACTGCAGATGGTGAGTGCCACTATGAATGGAAAAGACACTTGCTCCTTGGAAGAAAAGCCATGACCAGCCTACATAGCATATTACAAAGCAGAGACATCACTTTGCAACAACAAAGTCCATTTAGTCAAGCTATGGTTTGTCCAACAGTCATGTATGGACATGAGAGTTGGACCATCAGGAAGACTAAGCACTGAAGAACTGATGCTTTTGACTGTGATGCTGGAGAAGACTCTCGAGAGTCCCTTGGACAGCAAAGAGATTAAACCAGTCCATCCTAAAGGAAATCAACCCTGAATATTCATTGGAACGACTGATGCTGAAGCTGAAGCTCCAATACTTTGTCCACCTGATGCCGAGAGCCATCCCATTGGAAAAGTCCCTGATGCTGGGAAAGACTGAAGGCAGGAGGAGAAGGGGGTGACAGAGGATGGGATGGCTGGATGGCATCACTGACTCAATGGACATGAGTCTGAGTAAACGCCGGGAGATAGTGAGACAGGGAAACCTGGCGTGCTGCAGTCCGTGGATTCGCACAGAGGGGGCCGCGACTGAGCAAATGAACAGCAGCAACAGGCTGCTGGAACGGGTTGCCGTGCCTTCCTCCAGGGATCTTCCTGACCAGGGATCTACTCACCATCATTATTTGCCCTTGAGATTGTCATATTTCAAACTATTAACCCATAATAATAACATAACAGTAACTGAAATGAAAATGAAACTTGGAAATATCCAGATTCCACGCCAACAGTTTTTATGTTTTTATTTAATTTTAAACTTTTCCCAGTCCATGTTGAACTGAATATACAATTTATATATTTTTTGATTATGAAATAAATACAATATTGTATTCTGTTTCTGTACACATAAGTAAGCATTTTATATGTAGCAATGCAGACTTCTAATTACTGCTTTAAGTTTCATTTAATATTTTAACACAGATATGCTACTATTACTCCAGAGTCTATTCTATGGTTATACATTGAAGTTATTTCCAATATTCCAATAATCTTCTGGTAAATACCTCATAAAACTAGTATTTTCCTTCTGAAGAATGATTTCTCCAGGAAATCCTCAGGTAAATAATTGAAGTGTGTTTCAGTTCAGTTCAGTTTAGTCGCTCAGTCGTGTCCAACTCTTTGTGACCCCATGAATCGCAGCACACCAGGCCTCCCTGTCCATCACCAACTCCCGGAGTTCACTCAGACTCACGTCCATCGAGTTCGTGATGCCATCCAGCCATCTCATCCTCTGTTGTCCCCTTCTCCTCCTACCCCCAATCCCTCCCAGCATCAAGGTCTTTTCCAATGAGTCAACTCTTCGCATGAGGTGGCCAAAGTACAGGAGTTTCAGCTTTAGCATCATGCCTTTCAATGAAATCCTAGGGCTGATCTCCTTCAGAATGGACTGCTTGGACCTTCTTGCAGTCCAAGAGACTCTTGAGAGTCTTCTCCAACACCACAATTCAAAAGCATCAATTCTTCGGCACTTACCCTTCTTCACAGTCCAACTCTCACATCCATACATGACTACTGGAAAAACCATAGCCTTGACTAGACGGACCTTAGTCGGCAAAGTAATGTCTCTGCTTTCGAATAGGAGAATCTTATTCCTTCCTCAGGTGCAGTAACAAGACCCTTGATTATTAACCTTTTTTTGGTTGAACACTAATTTTGTGTGCCAGACTAGAAACTTGTGATCTTCTACACACTCTTATAAGTTTTTGCACTCTCTTTCAACTCTCTATAAATTCCATTGCACAAGAAGCCTTGTAAGAAAAAAAAAAAAATGCAGCATTGACTTATTGAATAACTTTGGTTACTTCTTCAAGGCCATTTTGAATTTATTTTGCTCAGCATTTTCTTGTTATCCTAGTCAAGTAAGATTTCAAAATGATACCAGGCTTGGGATAGAGTCCTCCCAAACACATTTTTCAATGTTCCCTTTTCCCTAAAGTTCTTCCTTCAGTGTGTGGCTTATGAATGACCTTTTAAAGAGCTATACTGTGATGATAATATGATATAACATATCTCTAGCTTTATAATTCAAGCACGTGCCATGTAAAACCATGATTTTGAACTTGATTAATCAACAGATAGTTTCAAAAGTGTAATGGCATTCAATTCAAAGTAAAGTATGAAAAATTTTCATAAATGGGTATTCTAAGAACATACATCTCTTTTGTATGTAGACAGATATATCTATTTTAATCTCAAATGGCAACCCACTCCACTACTCTTGCCTAGAGAATCCTGTGGACAGAGGAGCGTGGTGGGCTGCTGTCCATGGGGTCGCACAGAGTCGGACACGACTGAAGCGACTTAGCATGCATGTATGCATTGGAGAAGGAAATGGCAGCCCACTCTAGTATTCTTGCTGGGAGAATCCCAGGGACAGAGGGGCCTGGTTGGCTGCCGTCTATGGGGTTGCACAGAGTCGGACACGACTGAAGCGACTTAGCAGCAGCAGCAGCAGAAGCATGTTAATTCTTTTTTGAGTCTGTCAAGGTATGACAAAAGCAGTGACAGCTAAAATAATCTCGAGTACATTTCAGTATTTACCCTGTTTTTGCTGCTGTTGCTGTTGTTTATTTATCGCTTACTTGCTCAATCGTGTCCAACTCTTTGTGACCCCATGGACTGCAGCCTGCCAGTCTAAAAGCCCTGAAACAGGGTTTTACAGAGCAATATCTTAGAAAAAAAGGACAGCCACTTAGGTAGACCCCATGATGCATGGCGCTCCTCCCTTCAGGGTATTCATCAGTTGTTGGCACGGGGTTTAGGGAGGGAACAGCCTGGGAAGTCAGAGAGGGTGACTGATAAGGAATAGCAGGCTCTGGGGGTTCTCAGGGCAACCAGTCAGTCCTGACACGGGAAGGCCATGATCCCTGAGAAAAAGGATGTGTGCTTGGTCGTTTAGTTGTGTCCGACTGCAGCCCCATGGACTATCGCCTGCCAAGATCCCCTGTCCGTGGAATTTTCCAGACAAGAATACCAGAGTTGGTTGCCATTTCCTTCTGCAGGGCATCTTCCCAACCCAGGGACTGAACCCAAGTCTCTTGCATCTCCTGGATTGGCAGGCAGATTCTTTACTCCTAGTGCTCCCTGAGAAGGATTCAGAGAGAATAATTGCATTCCCTGAGTTTTTAATTCATACAAGGTAAAGCGTATGTATGCAAGTCGGGAAGCAACAGTTAGAACTGGACATGGAACAACAGACTGGTTCCAAATAGGAAAAGGAGTACATCAAGGCTGTATATTGTCTCCCTGCTTATTTAACTTCTATGCAGAGTACATCATGAGAAACGCTGGANTTTACCCTCATAGGCTACTTAATATTTTTCTTTGAAAGACCTTAGCATTGGCTGACTTGCTAGTACCAGAATATAGTGAACTATAACCAGAGGATATTTTTACTAGAATTAGCTTTTATTCCATGCTCTGCCTGAATGCTAAATGCATCAGTTGTTCCAACTCTTTGTGACCCTGTGGCCCATAGCCTGCCAGGTTCCTCTGTTCATGATCTAAAAACTAAGACCATGGTCTCCAGTCTCATCACTTCATGGGAAACAGATGGGAAAGCAATGGAAACAGGGATAGGCTTTGTTTTCTTGGGCACCGAAATCACTGCAGATGGTGAGTGCCACTATGAATGGAAAAGACACTTGCTCCTTGGAAGAAAAGCCATGACCAGCCTACATAGCATATTACAAAGCAGAGACATCACTTTGCAACAACAAAGTCCATTTAGTCAAGCTATGGTTTGTCCAACAGTCATGTATGGACATGAGAGTTGGACCATCAGGAAGACTAAGCACTGAAGAACTGATGCTTTTGACTGTGATGCTGGAGAAGACTCTCGAGAGTCCCTTGGACAGCAAAGAGATTAAACCAGTCCATCCTAAAGGAAATCAACCCTGAATATTCATTGGAACGACTGATGCTGAAGCTGAAGCTCCAATACTTTGTCCACCTGATGCCGAGAGCCATCCCATTGGAAAAGTCCCTGATGCTGGGAAAGACTGAAGGCAGGAGGAGAAGGGGGTGACAGAGGATGGGATGGCTGGATGGCATCACTGACTCAATGGACATGAGTCTGAGTAAACGCCGGGAGATAGTGAGACAGGGAAACCTGGCGTGCTGCAGTCCGTGGATTCGCACAGAGGGGGCCGCGACTGAGCAAATGAACAGCAGCAACAGGCTGCTGGAACGGGTTGCCGTGCCTTCCTCCAGGGATCTTCCTGACCAGGGATCTACTCACCATCATTATTTGCCCTTGAGATTGTCATATTTCAAACTATTAACCCATAATAATAACATAACAGTAACTGAAATGAAAATGAAACTTGGAAATATCCAGATTCCACGCCAACAGTTTTTATGTTTTTATTTAATTTTAAACTTTTCCCAGTCCATGTTGAACTGAATATACAATTTATATATTTTTTGATTATGAAATAAATACAATATTGTATTCTGTTTCTGTACACATAAGTAAGCATTTTATATGTAGCAATGCAGACTTCTAATTACTGCTTTAAGTTTCATTTAATATTTTAACACAGATATGCTACTATTACTCCAGAGTCTATTCTATGGTTATACATTGAAGTTATTTCCAATATTCCAATAATCTTCTGGTAAATACCTCATAAAACTAGTATTTTCCTTCTGAAGAATGATTTCTCCAGGAAATCCTCAGGTAAATAATTGAAGTGTGTTTCAGTTCAGTTCAGTTTAGTCGCTCAGTCGTGTCCAACTCTTTGTGACCCCATGAATCGCAGCACACCAGGCCTCCCTGTCCATCACCAACTCCCGGAGTTCACTCAGACTCACGTCCATCGAGTTCGTGATGCCATCCAGCCATCTCATCCTCTGTTGTCCCCTTCTCCTCCTACCCCCAATCCCTCCCAGCATCAAGGTCTTTTCCAATGAGTCAACTCTTCGCATGAGGTGGCCAAAGTACAGGAGTTTCAGCTTTAGCATCATGCCTTTCAATGAAATCCTAGGGCTGATCTCCTTCAGAATGGACTGCTTGGACCTTCTTGCAGTCCAAGAGACTCTTGAGAGTCTTCTCCAACACCACAATTCAAAAGCATCAATTCTTCGGCACTTACCCTTCTTCACAGTCCAACTCTCACATCCATACATGACTACTGGAAAAACCATAGCCTTGACTAGACGGACCTTAGTCGGCAAAGTAATGTCTCTGCTTTCGAATAGGAGAATCTTATTCCTTCCTCAGGTGCAGTAACAAGACCCTTGATTATTAACCTTTTTTTGGTTGAACACTAATTTTGTGTGCCAGACTAGAAACTTGTGATCTTCTACACACTCTTATAAGTTTTTGCACTCTCTTTCAACTCTCTATAAATTCCATTGCACAAGAAGCCTTGTAAGAAAAAAAAAAAAATGCAGCATTGACTTATTGAATAACTTTGGTTACTTCTTCAAGGCCATTTTGAATTTATTTTGCTCAGCATTTTCTTGTTATCCTAGTCAAGTAAGATTTCAAAATGATACCAGGCTTGGGATAGAGTCCTCCCAAACACATTTTTCAATGTTCCCTTTTCCCTAAAGTTCTTCCTTCAGTGTGTGGCTTATGAATGACCTTTTAAAGAGCTATACTGTGATGATAATATGATATAACATATCTCTAGCTTTATAATTCAAGCACGTGCCATGTAAAACCATGATTTTGAACTTGATTAATCAACAGATAGTTTCAAAAGTGTAATGGCATTCAATTCAAAGTAAAGTATGAAAAATTTTCATAAATGGGTATTCTAAGAACANGAGCTATACTGTGATGATAATATGATATAACATATCTCTAGCTTTATAATTCAAGCACGTGCCATGTAAAGCCATGATTTTGAACTTGATTAATCAATAGATAGTTTCAAAAGTGGAATGGCATTCAATTCAAAGTAAAGTATGAAAATTTTTCATAAATGGGTATTCTAAGAACATATATCTCTTTTGTATGTAGACAGATATATCTATTTTAATCTCAAATGGCAACTCACTCCACTACTCTTGCCTAGAGAATCCTGTGGACAGAGGAGCGTGGTGGGCTGCTGTCCATGGGGTCGCACAGAGTCGGACACGACTGAAGCGACTTAGCATGCATGTATGCATTGGAGAAGGAAATGGCAGCCCACTCTAGTATTCTTGCCTGGAGAATCCCAGGGACAGAGGGGCCTGGTTGGCTGCCGTCTATGGGGTTGCACAGAGTCGGACACGACTGAAGCGACTTAGCAGCAGCAGCAGCAGAAGCATGTTAATTCTTTTTTGAGTCTGTCAAGGTATGACAAAAGCAGTGACAGCTAAAATAATCTCGAGTACATTTCAGTATTTACCCTGTTTTTGCTGCTGTTGCTGTTGTTTATTTATCGCTTACTTGCTCAATCGTNCATGTTAATTCTTTTTTGAGTCTGTCAAGGTATGACAAAAGCAGTGACAGCTAAAATAATCTCGAGTACATTTCAGTATTTACCCTGTTTTTGCTGCTGTTGCTGTTGTTTATTTATCGCTTACTTGCTCAATCGTGTCCAACTCTTTGTGACCCCATGGACTGCAGCCTGCCAGTCTAAAAGCCCTGAAACAGGGTTTTACAGAGCAATATCTTAGAAAAAAAGGACAGCCACTTAGGTAGACCCCATGATGCATGGCGCTCCTCCCTTCAGGGTATTCGTCAGTTGTTAGCATGGGGTTTAGGGAGGGAACAGCCTGGGAAGTCAGAGAGGGTGACTGATAAGGAATAGCAGGCTCTGGGGGTTCTCAGGGCAACCAGTCAGTCCTGACATGGGAGGGCCATGATCCCTGAGAAAAAGGATGTGTGCTTGGTCGTTTAGTTGTGTCCGACTGCAGCCCCATGGACTATCGCCTGCCAAGATCCCCTGTCCGTGGAATTTTCCAGACAAGAATACCAGAGTTGGTTGCCATTTCCTTCTGCAGGGCATCTTCCCAACCCAGGGACTGAACCCAAGTCTCTTGCATCTCCTGGATTGGCAGGCAGATTCTTTACTCNTTGATACCTCTTTCCTGAATAGTCCTGAAATTTTATATTTTACTATTAAATATCATGTTTACTGCAGTATAGCACTGATACCCTTTATCAGTTTAAGAACTTTTTTTTTTTTTAGAGAGAGTTCGTGTACACCCGTGGCAGATTCATGTCAATGTTTGCCAAAACCAATAGAGTACTGTAAAGTAAAATAAAGTAAAATGGAAGAACTTTTAAAATTACGAGGTTGTGACGGAGTTTTATAAATTTGTTGAATTTATTTTTCAGCGTCTTTTCTGAGTCAATTAAATATTATATGGTCTGTTTACTTCCTTTTTGTGAATCAGTGACATTTTTTCTAATATTTAACCATTATGTGATAAACCACATTTGATCTTGATATATTTTTATACACTTATAGATTCATTTGGTAAAAATGGTATTGAGGATTTCTGCATTTATATTAATAGATTAGAACATCTGTATTTTCCTTTCTAATAATATTCTTGCTAATTTTTTTGTATTACAAAATAGACTTCCAATATAAACTGTGAAGTTTTACTAAAGTGCACATTTCAAGACTACATCTTTTCCTCTACAAATAGCTTTAGCTGAATTCCACAAGTTATAATTGGTACTACAGCTTTTCATTGTCATTCATTTTCAAGTATTATCTGATTTTGGTTATCACTATCAATGCTGTTTTTATTGTTGTTGTTATTATATCCAGAGTTTGTGGTTGTTGTTGCTATTATTGTTTTGTTATCTTATTGACTTTTAATTTAATTACAAAGCAATCTGCTGCTGCTGCTGCTAAGTAATCTGCATGATACCAATTCTTAGCATTGGTTAAACCTTCTTTTGGAGTTTAGTCATTCATCAATTCTTACAAATGTACATATGCTTAAAGATTATATTCTTTCTCTTTGGATTGACTGCAAGATTCTAATACACACGTCTCAGATAAAACCTGTTAATTCTATTGGTCAAATATTTTATATCTTCATTTTGTTTGTCTAATTAAGCAATTATTTTCTCAGATGCCTGTCTTAAAATCTCTCCCTGTGATGTAGATTTCTTAATCTTCTCCTGTAATTCTGTCCATTTTTACTTTAGATATCTTGAGATTATATGGATAAGTACATACTTGCCAATTAATTGTATCTTCTGGTGACTCTTTCTTTTCATCATTACATACTGATTTTTATTCTTTATTGAGTAAAAGTCTAGTTTGTCTAATATTAATATATAGGCAAGTTTTCTTTTGATTAGGATTTGCCTGGTGTATATATTGTTCATTCTCTTTTTTTTTCAGTAAGAAAGTTTTATTGATAACTGAATAATTTATGTGACCTCTTATCTTAAAGTTTCTAAGTAATTCTATTTCTAATGAAAGGATCTAGCACAATTTTCCTTGTTAATACAGACTGAGAATCTTTACATTTTCATAGACATTTACTTTTACTTCTTTGCTTTTACATTTTTCTATCATGATTTTTTTCTTTCTTTTTACGATGCTTTTTCTTTCCGCTCCTACTCCTCTTTTTTTTTTTTTTGCCTTATATTGAATTGAATAAATTTTATCTGGTCCCTTCTTTCCCTGTAGTGCTTGGAAACTGAATATTATTCTTTTAGTCCTTTAGTGCAATGAATCTCTGTGTGATCCTCANCATGATTTTTTTCTTTCTTTTTACGATGCTTTTTCTTTCCGCTCCTACTCCTCTTTTTTTTTTTTTTTTTGCCTTATATTGAATTGAATAAATTTTATCTGGTCCCTTCTTTCCCTGTAGTGCTTGGAAACTGAATATTATTCTTTTAGTCCTTTAGTGCAATGAATCTCTGTGTGATCCTCAGAAAAGCAGCATCAGAAATCACCTGGAAAGGTATTCTGGTCTGCATCCTAAACCTACTGAATCAGAACCTCTGCAGGAGGGAATCAGAATCCTTGATTTACAAGCTCTCCAGGCATCTGATTCATATTAAAGTTTGAAAACTTTAGAGGTGTAGTGGATACTGTTAAATCATTAAGATTAGCCTATGAAATTAAAAATGTCTTTTCTTCTCTCAGCCCAAAGACTTAACCTTCAACTCCAATTGCCCTCCCACATCTTAAATATTTATATCTAGTATTTGGTTTACCTTCAAATGTATCACTGTCCTTATGATTATTTTTATAATTAATCCTCACATTGATATTTTAACACCTCAGCAGTTTTTTCTTTCCATTATTCTAGTATGTCCTTTCTTCCTTCAGGGGTAAGTTTCCTTTATACTGAAGTACATTGTTAATTGTCCTTTCTTTGAAGTTCTGTGAGTAATAAATTCACCGTTTGTCTGAAAAGGTCTTTTTTTCCCCTACCTTACACTTATGTGATACTGGAGTTCTGTGAAAAACTAACCTGATAGATATTTTTAAATCACTTTAGAAATATTATTTTATTGTCTTTTGGCATGTATATTTGCTAATGAGAAGTCTTCTGTCTCGGAGAAGGCAATGGCACCCTACTCCAGTACTCTTGCCAGGAGAATCCCATGGACGGAGGAGCCTGGAAGGCTGCAGTCCATGGGGTTGCTGAGGGTTGGACACGACTGAGCGACTTCACTTTCACTTTTCACTTTTGTGCATTGGAGAAGGAAATGGCAACCCACTCCAGTGTTCTTGCCTGGTGAATCCCAGGGACAGGGGAGCCTGGTGGGCTGCCGTCTATGGGGTCGCACAGAATCGGACACGACTGAAGTGACTTAGCAGTAGCAGCAGCAGTCTTCTGTCTATTCATGATTTATTTGCAAGTAATCTATAAAACTGGAGAAGGAAATGGCAACCCACTCCAAAGTTCTTGCCTGTAGAATCCTAGGGACGGGGGAGCCTGGTGAGCTGCCGTCTCTGGGGTCGCACAGAGTCAGACCCGCCTGAAGCGACTTAGCAGCAGCAGCAGCAGCATTGTCTATTCATGATTTATTTGCGAGTAATCTATAAGACATTTTTCTTGTTGGCTTCGATGTTGCTAGTAGTTATTTTGCTACTATAGGCAATAAGATGGAAGTTCTTTTTATTTATCCTGTATGGGACATGATGTAATTCTTCAATGAAGAACTCATGTTTTTCTAAATTCTGGAAACTTCTGGAAACCTCTTAGACATTTGCCCTTCAAATGTTCTCTCTTCCTTTTCTCTCTGTGCTTTCCTTCTGGAACTCCAAAATTAGATGCATATCGTATCTTCTTAGTCTGTCATCTGTGTGTCTTAGCTTTGGATTTGTCTCCTTTCATCTGTCTATGCTGTGTTCCAGGTGATTCACTCAGAGCGTCTATTCTCTGCTTTTCTGTTTTGTTGCCACTGATCTGCTTTTAAGCCATCTCCTGGGCATTTTACTTTAATGACTTCATTTACCACTTCTAGAATGCGTACTTCCTTTTTCAATTCCATTTGTTCATTTTGCGTATTAGGTTACTCTTTTATTATTGCTTCTTTTTTTATGTCAGCCCTTTCCTCATTTATTTAGATTCTTTTATATTTTTATTCCTTCAGATTCTTGGGATACTAGTTGTCCTGTGTGTTGCATCTACTGACTTTTTCTCATTTGCTGTTTCCTATTGTAGCTTGTAATTTTCAGTGCAGACAGATCTTCACTGGGAGTTTGTTTATCTGTGGGAGGCTTACATATTCTGGTTGTGGAAGTGTTCCAGAAGACAATTTATGAGAGAACGTTTTGTCATCCGTCACTACTTTTAATGTTAGTCTCTCAGTTTTGAATTCCTGTTCTTCTATAGCAGCTTATATTTCGGCACCTCTCCCCTACGTCATGTTGGCTAAGGTTTTGGTATTTTGTGGGTGATTGATTTTTATCTACTCTATACCAGGCAGAAAAACAAACTTTTTACTTTTTCCCAGTCCTGGTTGGTGGGTATGGCTGCCCTTAAAGTCATTAAAATTCAAGGACTCAGCTGCTGTAGCCCCTATTCATGCCCTTGTCTTCTTGGAGTCACCCTGGTGTTAGTTCAGATATAACATTCACATTTAAAATCCCCTCTCTGCTTCTGACTGTTAGAGGTTTTCTTCTTTGGAATTCAATCATTTTTCTTATGATTTTTTTAGATTATTTATGTATTTAGATATGTGTATATGTATATATGTATTTATGTGTATATTTTTACAGTGGATGGAAACCTTTCTGTATTACCATGCTCCCTAAAGCCCATCAATACTTTGCTAAACAGTGTGTTATATAATAGGCTTCCAACACAAATTGTATATTGTGGTAGAATTCATTTCTCACTTTCTGAAATTCAGTTGTGTAACCATTTATAACCACTGACTGAGAAGTTTACTTAACTTACAAAATTTTAACTCATATTGTCAGCCACTAATACCCTCAAATTTATCATATTTGCATTTATCATATTTGATCTTATCAGTCATTTATTCTATAAAAGTAGCTCTCCCCCTTACCTTAAAAGTGAATCTCACATTTGAAAAGTCACTACTTTACTTTTTCCATTCCTTCTTGAACATTTGTCTACTCCCCATATCCCTACCTGTGCATAAACATGTCTATCGCTTTCCCCAATTCTTTTGTTCCTGGTTTTCAATCCCTCAGCTGGGCTCCCACCTGAATTCATTACTGTGTCCCACCTTGAACTTCCAAATGTCTTCCCATGTGTCAACATCCTTTCCAAGCATTCTCATCTCTGCTCTCTCAGCATTCTCCCATTTTGAACTCAATTCACCTTTAATTCAATAGCCAGTCTCTGGAATTCCTTTCAGCCTTGCCTGCTTCTTCAAGTTCAAACACTGATAATCATAAGTTGCATATTTTTCTGAGTTAAAAATAACTTAATGAATTTGACAACAAAATTTTTTTTAAAAAGAACTAATCTGGGATGGGAGACTAGTAAGGCCGGAGCAGTAGGATAACAGGTAGTGATTGAATTTAATCAAATGGACTTATCATATAGGCAGCTCCTAATATAAGAACATTCAGTAAATGGTGAGTTATTTCATTGGGAAAGGGGGAGGAGTCCCCAGAGGAAAGGTGGCCTATGCTTTATTTAAGAATGTACTAGCAAGGAAATGGGTTAAGGTCATATTTATTGGGTGACACTTCTCTTAAGATAGTTTGTAAATTTATGCAGATTGCATTTTCTGCTTAGAGCGGAGATACAACAGCATGTCTATGCCAAACTGAAAAGATGTTTCCAAAAAGGGTTATTTGAAGTGAGAGTATTTATGGTGTCTTTCTTTGGGCAACAGCCAGAATTCTTCCACTGTGACTTTTTTTCGTCTTTTCTGAGTGTTTTTAGTGGAAAAGACCCAAATGATTTTGTTTTCTCGTATAGTCGTACTTGGGTAATTTGGGAAGTTTATTATGCTTTAATAGGCCTGAGATTTAAGAGCTTGGCAGCAGAGCACTAGGAATGAGATAAGCTTCATAAAAACAGAGGCCTCATACTGTCTAAGGAGATGCAAGTTCATAGCTAATGGAAATGGGACTTCTATTTAAAGTACCTCAATGTGTACATATCAGTCCCAAACTCACATGTTGCTGTATATAAAATAGATAACCCACGAAGACCTACTGGATAGCACAGGGAACTCTACTCAATACTCTGTAACAACCTAAATGGGGAATTTAAGTTTTCTCATTTGAAATAGATATATGTGTGTGTACAACTGAATCACTTTGCTGTACACCTGAAACTAACACAGCACTATAAATCAACCCTATGTGTGTGCTTAATCGCTCAGTTGTGTCCAACTCTTTGTGACCCCATGATTGTCGCCCATGAGGCGACCTGTCCATGGAATTTTTCAGGCAATAATACAGGAGTGGGTTGCCATTTCCTCCTCCAGGGGATCTTTCCAACCCAGGTACCAGACCCACATCTCCTGCATTGCGTCTCTTGCATTGCAGACAGAGTCTTTACCACTGAGCTATTTGGGAAGGCAGTAAATCAACTCTACTCCAATATAAAATAAAATAAAAAAATTTAAGTGCTTAAGTGCAGTGCGTGCTGCATTTGGTGGTGTCAGTGTTATTCTTTCCTTTGACTGTATCTTAAATTAGTTATTATTTTCTAGATAATGGTCTTATATGGTACAGAAGATGCTTCTTCATACGTGCTTCTCATTAATGATTCAGTTCAGTTCAGTTCAGTCGCTCAGTCATGTCCGACTCTTTGTGACCCCATGAATCACAGCACGCCAGGCCTCCCTGTCCATCACCAACTCCCGGAGTTCACTCAGACTCATGTCCATCGAGTCGGTGATGCCATCCAGCCATCTCATCCCTGTCTCTTATACACATCTNCTTTTTTTTTTTCCCAAGGCATAAAACTAGCGCTGTCCTATGTGATGAGAAAGACAAAATGTGGGCAGGTGCCTGCGTGTGTGTCTGCCTGCAAGTATGCATGTGTGTGAGAGTGTTTGTATGGATCTGTTTGTAACTTATTGAATGACAAATATATAGTTACATCTTTTGGTTACATAAGGTAAATGTAGATTGAATAGGCATAAATGCTTACCCTTTCTCATAAGTCAAAAAGAACTATTTGTCAGCTTTGAAAAGCTCTTCTCTCTCTCATCAAATTCCATCAAACATGGAACCCATTTATCAGAAATCTACACATAAATGCCATTTACACTGATCATGTCCATAAACTGGATGTACAAACCAAAGTGGGAAATATCATTTTAAAAGAGAAAGCAATGCATGCTTGTTTTGCAAATTATTTTCAAAGTATACTAAATGAAGGCGCCTCCTTTCTCCTAATAATGATTTCTTGCCCAGTTGCTAAGTACAAGCCTACACGTCTACTTATTGTCTATTCGTCTTTCTTTTCAGTAATCTGGATTTATGGCGCATCTACCTTTCTCCTTCATCTGCAAGGTCCTAGGACATTCAGGTAGCCAATCTGTCCTTAAATATGTCTCAGAGGAAATGGTGCTAATTAGTATTGGAATTTACAGCCTTCCATTTTATTGACTTGTCCTACTTTCTTCGATAATTAACTAATGAGTAAAGTAATGAGCTATGTTAGTCAGTCATGCTGTTCAATTAAATGGCAAATCAATTATTGAAAATAGTTTCGGACAGCTCTAATGTTGGCATGATGTGTGCGGGTATGTGTGTGCGCATATTGAATGCAAGTGTAATTATGTCCTAGATATTACAAAGTCAGTCTATGTGAGGGAATTATGACTGAAAAGGTCCTTTCTGACTGCAATGCAAAGAGGATCTGATGCCAAATACAGATACATCATTATTTATCTATGTTCTTTCTCAGTGAGCAGTTTTTACTTAACTGAGACATCGCAGCTTCCTTGACTTGTGTGAAATACATCACAAGGCAGTGTGTTATGGATGAGTAATGAGAGAAGGCAGAGAAGCAGGAATGAACTTTTTCACTTTAAAAAAGTGTCAAGGGCAATATGGTTGAAGTGAAAAATAGGTCTAGTTGTGGTTTAATTTTTTAATCTCAGGTCATTCATCTTAGATATTTTCCCATTCTTCTTTAATTATATTGGAAACATCTTTGTGAAATGTTTGTCTAAAATACAACATATAAAATTTATTGGGCATGAAAATGTAATCCAATGTCACTGTAGAATGGGGAGAGAGTAGGTACATGTGCGCGCGCACACACACACACACACACACACACACACANAAACATCTTTGTGAAATGTTTGTCTAAAATACAACATATAAAATTTATTGGGCATGAAAATGTAATCCAATGTCACTGTAGAATGGGGAGAGAGTAGGTACATGTGCGCGCGCACACACACACACACACACACACACACACAGACCTGGTCAACTAAAGGCCAGATTAGCAGAGTGCAAAGAGCTTTTGTGTATCTCTAGCCTTGAAGCTTCCCTGGAAGACAGGTAAACTGATAGCTCCTCACCAACCACGCTGTCACTTTGTAACTCAGTAGGACCCTATGGGATTTTCCCAAGACAGACCCCCTCCCCCATATCCTCTGCTTTTATTCCACTCTAAAGTGCCTAAATAATAGTACCTGATGCACATTTCCTGAGCTGTTTTCCAGATACCAATATGCCCACCTAATGGAAGAAATTAACAGCTTGAAGACCAAGAGCACTGTTTTCCCAGCCTTGCTCGTGCCTGAGAATTGGTAGGGTCAACCCTGTAACATCACCCTGTTATGTCACCATCAGCTGATCAGAGAATTATGCACAAGCTGACCACCTACCGTGGGATCCCCCTCCCTTACCTGGCCTCTAAAAACACGTTGCTGAAAACCTTCGAGGAGTTTAGGGTTTTTGAGCAGGGTCCCATTACCCTTATCTGGCACCTTACAATAAATGTTGCATTTTCCTTTACCACAACCTAAGGTCAAGAGAGTGGCTTCACTTAGTGGGCCAGTGGACCCACGGTTCGGTCCAGTAACAGTTTATGATCTTTTCTACTTTCAGTTTCTTGCTCAGGGTCTTCAGATACGCCTGTCACACACACACATCTTCTCTTTGCATTACCTTGCACTGGTAATTGAGTGTGTGTTTTAGATAGAACACCCTATAGACTTTCCACCTGTATTTGACCTTGTGGCATCTAATATTTTTGGCAAACATTGCAGGTTAAGTCTAGTGCATCTTTTAAAGCATGGCATTATCTTAGCTCATAGTTCTTCAAAGATTACATTTACAACACCAAGGACTATTCAAACTCATAACAACCCATCATTAATTGTTTTTAAAGAACCTGTAATTTGAGATCTGCTCAATTCTTATTTCATTTTCATGACAGCCTGTTTCCAACAAGACAGTAAAATAATTATTATATTTTCCTTTAATATAGTGTATAAAGTTTGTCATTTTAAGGAACTTAGATTCTTAAGAATATCTTCTTTCAGGGAAAACTTGAATAAAGCTTTAAATGGTAAGGCTTTTGTTAGCATGGGAGAATGCAATTTGCACCTTCAAAATATCCCCAAATTCTTTAAAGGTGTAAATATTGCTTTTATCCCCTAAAGTACAGTTTAAAATCTTAAGCTTCAAAAATGATTAAACTTTATTATAGAAACAACAAAGCAAAGCAAATCAAAGCCAGGTCAAAAATGGCCACAGCAAGTTTTCATTTCCAAACAGTTTTAATGCTGTGTTTGTGTTCTTGCCTGAAACGAGGCAAGCAACACAAACATTCCCATATGAATCAAATTAGAATTTACATATGAATTACATTAGAAATATGAGCTCCATCAAGGAATAATTAGCACTGTCCTGGGTTATGCGAAGGCGAATGAAATTAAATAAGAACAATTTCAAAGGCAAGTTTTGTTTTGCTTCTTCAACTAAGCTGGTTTAATCAGTGATAATGACTGAAATAAATCCACTCCATCTAAAGTAATGTACAGCCTACCATATTGTGTGAAATGCCATTACTGACTTAGTAAATCATAAAGTCAATGAGAGGACATCACTCATGAGTCTCTGACATGGTTATTCTGTGCTTAATGCCAAACGTGGATGTGGGAGAAATTGATCCAATCAGAAAGCACAGTGAGGGCTAATGTTACAGAATATTCCAGGAAGACATCATAAAAGTCAAAGGGGACTGCTAGCATCACATCCTACCTGTTTTGCATCACATTTGTTGATGTTGTTACTGCAAATGTTAGATTATGCTCACAGAGGACAGAGACAGAAATTTCTACAAAATGGTAGTGCTACTAAAGCAACAGAGAAAATGTAATAGCAACTGGTATCAGCTGGGTGACACAGACATACTTCAGCCACTAAACAGGGCTATGGTTTACGAGTGTCTTCTCTAATGAGCTAAACTCCAGTGACCATAAAACTGAAATATAATTATGACATTAAAGATGCCTATATTTGAACTTAATTATTAATTAATTTAATGAGAGGAGAGGAGGTTGTAAAATTGCTAATTAAATGGCTCTGTAAAACTGCAGACGGTGGAGGATTTACCAAATGATGAATCCCACAACAGTATTTTTGCTATATCAATATTCTGTTAATATTCAGTATGCCACAGGAGCTAGCTAGAAGGTGGTTGTTAAATTGACGTGCAGGTGTGCAGTGTGGCATGACCTCAAATTCCAAATGACAGCAACCTTGAGGGTACTTCAGCCCCTCCATGTAGAGTAGATACGGGAGTCTGTTCAATGAACTGAGCAGGTCAGGGCACAGTTCATCTGACTGCAGTTACTTGGAGACAAAATGCTTTGTTTTTTGGGTTTTTTTTTGGTTGAGCCACTGTCTTTGATCTTTTCTCCTGGTAGTTGGAGTGTCAAGGTCAACTTGCTTTGTATTAACCAAAATTGTGGGTTTGCAAGAAGTCTAAATATTAATCTACTTTAAAAGCAAGACAATATTTCATATTACATATTCATGGAAATGCAAGTCAATTAAGATGTCACTTCTTGGCAGTTCACATACTAGAACAAACAGACATGGATTTTTAGCATGAGATAGATGTAGGCTCAAATTCTGGTTTTAACCCATGTTAGCGACATGACCTTGGGAAAGCAAGTACACTTCTCCAGGCTTCTCAGTTTCTTTATCAGTAAAATGGTATAAATATTCCTAAAGCCATAAGGCTGTCAAGAGGATTATACTAGTAAAATCTATAATGCAACTAACTCAGTGCTCACCCATAGAAAGTGCTTAAAATGAGAAATAAGTAAAGCAAAACTGTACATATTGAACTAGAATTTGAGAGATGATCACTCCACATTATAGTGTGAGATGGTATTTTAACCTCAGCATGCAAAAGCAGTGTTCAAGTAACAACAGGCTTTACACATGCAGTCATCAGGAGAAAAACGTTCACTCTCATTCAAAAGATTTTTACTGAAGGATTTTTCACCCACTGAAGTCAAATTTGAACTGGGGGAAAAAAAAAAAAAAACTTTTAATGGCACATTTCAAAGGGTAGCTAAGTAAAAATGCAAGGTAATTAAAAACACAGCATGCTAATTGCTCATATAAGCTTAAAGTTATCCTTATCAATTTGCAAAGGACAGTAAACAGATTTTCTTATCATGAAAAGATAATTCAAATTGATTCAAATTAAGTGCAGGACATTGTTTGAATTACTTAAATAAATCCAAAGCCCTTGCTCTTTTCTCCTTACTGTACAAACAAACAAGCATTTTTTATTAACAAGGGAAATGATTGTCCCTTTTGGCACTTAGAATACGTGTTCATTACACTGACATTCCCATTCTCCCAATACCTAGTTAACATGAACTTCAGTTCTTTTAAAAACTAGTGACGATGATAAATCTAAGAATAATCAATGAGCTTAGACTGAATCTACCTAGAAATGAAGACAAATCTATTTATTTGCTAACAAAATGAATAATCAAAAAGGCTATTGATCATATTAGAGTGGTAAAATTCATAAACCACCTTGAAAACCTCGGGCTCACTAAAATCCATTTATGGGTGAGGTCTTCACTGCAGACATTCCATGCTGAGCCTGTCTTTGAGATGTACTTCTGATTGCATGGTATCTTGATTTCTAGAGTGGACGTATGATTAGAATGAAAGTCTGAAAAGACTAATTAACTAATCTTAGATTATAAACTTTCAAACTAATTGAACAAGGGAAATACTTTGTCAGCAAAGTCCCTGATTGGTATCGTACAGCACAAGGTGATATGGCACATTGTAAAAATATAGCTGAACAATGTCACGGTAAAAACTTCAAAAGTGAGGAAGGGCCTTTTTCTTAAGTTTCAAATAAGTGGAAGGATTTATGGTGACAAAAATCAGTGAATCAGTAGCAAGAATATGATTAGAGAAAAATATTATTTATAAGTAGGTCTAAAAGTAATTTCCAAGACAGCTTAAACTATCAGTCTTGTCAAAGGAGATCATCGATTCATCCTCACTTTTTAATCCACTCTGTATGCAGAATTTTCTTGGAGATTTTATGTTTTTAATATTTATTTTAGAATAGCTGAAGTAGTAACAAAAATACCATTTTGGTATTTTTATTGAATTTTGTTACCTGGGTAGATTAATTACAGGGAATCATTTATGTTATAATGTAGTCTTACATCATAAGATGAAATAGATGCTTTATTTACTCAATAATTCTAAAAGTTTCAGTTATAGTTTTGTATATAGAAATTGCGTATTTTTGTTATATTTGTACCAAGACACTTTGTATTTTTGCTACTATTACAAATTGAGCCTTTTCTTCCATTATCTTAATACTTCTTTTCCAGCTTTGTTGAGGTATAATTGATAAATAACATGCATGTTTAACATACCTGATGAGTCTGCCCAGGTGCTGCAAAGGTAAAGAATCCACCCACCAGTGCAGGAGAGGTGAGTTTGATCCCTGGGTGGGAGAAATAGCGACCCACTCTGCTCCTCTTGCCTGGAGAATCCCATGGACAGAGAAGTCTGATGGGCTACAGTCCATGGGGTCGCAAAGAGCTGGACACGACTGACTGAGCTCACACAGCACAAGGTACATGACTTGATGACTTGATGTATATATACATTGTGAAATGATTACCAAAATCACTGAATTAACACATGCCTCACATCACAAAGTTGCCTGAATCCTTAAGGTCTCCTCTCTTGGCAGATTTCAAGTTTACAATACTCCATTATTAACTATAGCCACCATGCTCTGCATTTGATCAGTGTCTCCACACTTACTCCACCCCAGCACTCATCAACCACAATTCTATTTTCTGAGTTCAGCTTTTCTGAGTTTCTACAGACAGATGAGATCATACAGCATTTTTCTCTCTCTTCCTGGCTCATTTCACTTAGCATAATGCCCTTTAGGTTCACGCCTGTCATCACAAATGGCAGGGTTTCTTTCTCATGGTTGAATAATATTCAATTGTATTTTCTTTAGGGCTTTCCTGGTGGCTCAGATGGGAAAGAATCTGCCTGAAACGCAGGAAACTCAGGTTCGATCCCTGGGTTGGAAAGTTCTCCTGGAGAAGGGTATGGCAACCCACTCCAGTATTCTGTGCCTGGAAAATCCCATGGACAGAG
Source organism: Oreotragus oreotragus (assembly GCA_006410675.1). Classification (NCBI taxonomy): domain Eukaryota; kingdom Metazoa; phylum Chordata; class Mammalia; order Artiodactyla; family Bovidae; genus Oreotragus; species Oreotragus oreotragus. The sequence goes on along the minus strand of SJYX01005671.1, from coordinate 366,039 downwards.
AAGCCTGGTGGGCTACAGTCCATGGGGGTAGCAAACAGTCAGACACAACTGAGAGACTAACATTTCATTTCACTTCTTATTTTCTTTATTCATTATATATTTTTTAACTATTGGTTTTATAATAAGGCTATTGATTTTTCAAAGTAACTTTTTGCTAACTTTAATAGATTTTTTGTTTCTCAATTGCCTCTATTGGGTTTTCTACCTACATAAAATAATCTTAATATTTCCTCTAGCTTTTCATTTTACATGCATTTATTTCCCTTCTGTAATTACATTTTCTAGTACCACCAAATGTTGTTACTTTTTAAGTGTAACATAGTGACAGTAGATATCTTTACTTTCTAACAACTGAACATTAAACTTCAACTACATCAAAGTCATATTAGACACTTTAAGGAGAGTCAAAGTATACCTTGTGATATCTGGATTATGTTATTAGACACTTTGTTGCATTGTAAGAGGAGAGTTAAAAGTTAATAATTATTCGTTAAAAGCTCTGGGTGAGATAAAAATAAAATACTGTCAAAATTTAGATAAAACAGATTTTTATTCTACTGCTACTGCTAAGTCACTTCAGTCATGTCCGACTCTATGTGACCCCATAGACGGCAGCCCACCAGGCTCCCCCATCCCTGGGATTCTCCAGGCAAGAATACTGGAGTGGGTTGCCATTCCCTTCTCCAATGCATGAAAGAGAAAAGTGAAAGTGAAGTCGCTCAGTCTGTCCGACAGTTAGCGACCCCATGGACTGCAGCCCACCAGGCTACTCCGTCTATTGGATTTCCAGGCAAGAGTACTGGGGTGGGGTGCCATTGCCTTCCCCTTACTTTGTTCTAAGTAAGTAAGTTTATACAGCACCAGTGCAGTAATACTGAGTACTTAATGGTAGCATTTGAAGTCAAGAGGTCATATTGATCAAAGATTTGGAGATGGAATTGCTCATAGGAATAGCAGGCATGGCAGTTTATGATAATGAAAAGGCTAGCTAACTGCAGATTCGATGCTGAGTGTGGACACGCATCCAGTCATCACAGACACAAGTTAGAGGATAGCTTCTTCCTCTGTGTGTACAAGATTTACTCCTGGCCTTTGTAACTTGGGTGGTTCCTATCTAGGTTTTGCACGATTAATAACATTTATTCATCTTATGTGCTTTCTATCTTTCTTTCTCTGATGAGGGAAGAATATGACACTAAGATAAAACCTCACTTCCTTGATACCCGTGTTACTGCTGGAGGAAGAAACTGCATGTTTAGAACAGAAGACTTGTTGAAATAAGAGCAACAAAAAAAGATGTAAAAGAAATTCTTCAGTTGAAATAAAAGAGATTAGTTCATTGAGTAAAGTAAGCATGATTAACATACTTGTACATTCAGAAGTAATAGGCTGGTGAGGGTAGGAATGAGAAGTGTAGTGTCTTAGGACCTATACTTAAAACGCAGTGAAATGGACGTAGTAGCAGAAAAGGAATTTCAGAATTCTAAACTCAGCATTGTCACTGACCAGTTGATTGACCAAAATCAAGTTAGTCAATTTCTATAAGTACCCCATATCTTACAAACTTAAGGAAACGGCTCTAACCCACCCTTTCTTTAAAATTAAAGTAAAATCAAGAAAGTCTATATTAAATATGTTACCAATAAATCATAAAAACTTAACCACAACAACAGATTTTCTGAGTTGCAACACATGTTGGTCTTTATCTATGGCCCACTGCCATTTAGGAAGAGAGCTTCATTTTTAAAAGCTATAATTTTTTAAAAAGGATACATGGGAACTCAATTCATTCTTCAACAAACGAAAAAGCCAAAACATCTGGTATACCAAATGGAGCAGGAGCAGAAAATGGGCTATTTCACAATGCCATCTTTTAACAGGTGTATACTGATAATCATTTGGCTAGAAAAATTCTCTGCCAAGCCTGGATCCAGACTTCTGCTTTGAAGGAATTGTAGACAATTGAGAATAGGTTTATAAAAGCTTTGCTCTCCATTCCTAATTATGACATAAACTTTCTATGTACTGGGCTGTTTTACATTTATGGTCACGCATTTGTAATCTGAGAAGTGTTAAATCTGCTTCGCTTTATGAGAACTTGATCCATTGAAAGTTAAAAGTTGTGTTGGGCAGGTGATGAAATACCTCATAACATGGGCACATCAAGAGAAGACAGTTCTTCCTACATAAAAGAGAACAGTCAAGAAGGAGTTGATCAAACTGTTGAACCAAGGAACAAATGAAAGGAATTTGGGGCTGTGAGACTATTCATGACTACTACTGCCTCGTATGGTCTTAAGAAAGTAGACTATCAACAAGTAGTGTGAGCAAAAAAGAAATGACACCTTGTCCATCTCTCAGCCATAAATTCATCAAATAGCTACTGTTCTTATACAAACGTCAAATGTACAGGTATTTGAGATGGTGATACTTTAAAAACTTTATTGGCTAACTAAAAATGGATGCTTTTGAACTGTGGTGTTGGAGAAGACTCTTGAGAGTCCCGTGGACTGCAAGGAGATCCAACCAGTCCATTCTGAAGGAGATCAACCCTGGGATTTCTTTGGAAGGAATGATACTAAAGCTGAAACTCCAGTACTTTGGCCACCTCATGCGAAGAGCTGACTCATTGGAAAAGACTCTGATGCTGGGAGGGATTGGGGGCAGGAGAAGGGGACGACCGAGGATGAGAAGGCTGGATGGCATCACCGACTCGGTGGACGTGAGTTTGCAAGAACTCCGGGAGTTGGTGATGGACAGGGAGGCCTGGCGTGCTGCAATTCATGGGGTCGCAAAGAGTCGAACACGACTGAGTGACTGAACTGAACCGAACTGAACAGTGTTTATCTTAAAAATAAATGCAAAAAATTATATTTATTTTAATAAAATAATAGCAAGGAATTAAAGGGTCTTAAAATGTTATTCCCCCAGTAATTCTGCGATAAAAATTGTTTAGGAAATTCTAGGAAATTATTGGGAGTAGGAATTCTAAGGATCTTTAGTACCTTAATGTGCATTATGAATCCCCAAAAGAAGAAGAGTTTAATACTGTATTTTCCAAAGCTATTTTTATAATGGAGCCCTTTACAATGACAGAACACAACAAAACAAAGGCTCTGAGGCTCTTTCTAGCTCCAAGATTCTTCTTTTCCATGAAATCTCTTTATTCAGAGACACTTTTGAGGTACACCTCTTTATGGAGTTTCATCTAAGAAACTGCTGATGGACACAAAGGAATCTTAAATTAAGTTATTGTCCTCGACTCTGACAATCTATGGAGAATGGAGGGTGACTGGAAAGGAATATCAGGGAAGGCACTGACTTTTGTCTTAAAAAAAAAAACACTTCTATATTTCCAAACTACTGTCTGGCACGTAGTAGGCATTTAGTAAGTATTGAATGGATGGGTGACAGGAAGGTCGTGAAAGCGTTTGAATGGTAAATAGCGGCTGTGCATAGGGAGGATAGGCTACTTGAGCAGAGGATGGAAAACAATCTCTCTTTTTCAGAAAGGATTGTATGTAAGCAGTCTTAGATCTTGGCAATGAAGTATTCAAGTTAGACCAGCATGAAGCTAATATAAGGATGGTTTAAACAAAGTTTACATATTTTATTATCCACAATATGTAATTATAATTGACATTATAAAAATCCTCCACACAATGGCTATTCATTTTTCACACAAAGCCTCAGAATTATGAGTTTATTCTGTTTTCCAAAGACCTCCAAGCAACAAAGTTATCTTATCTCTCTTATAAAAGATGCTGTGTGATATGGATATATCTAGGGACTTGGCAGTAAAGTAGAACTGGATTCAGATCCTAACACTCCTATTATTATATCATTTCTCTTACATTAATTTTGTTCACTAAACTATTTTAAGCAACCAATCTGCTAGGGAATTCATCCTAAATAAAAACCTAAAACTGGTTTTAAAGTGTTCAGGTCATTTCAGTCGCTCAGTAGTGTCTGACTTTTTGCGACCCCAGGACTGCAGCACGCCAGGCCTCCCTGTCCATCACCAGCTCCCTCAGCCTACTCAGACTCATGTCCATCATGTCGGTGATGCCATCCCACCATCTCATCCTCTGTCATCCCCTTCTCCTCCCGTGTACTGTAAATCTATTTCCGCTTACTGTGTCATCAGTGAAGAGGTGCTACGTGCTAAGTCGCTTCAGTTGTATCTGACTCTATGCAACCCCATGAACTGTAGCCCACCAGGCTCCTCTGTCCAATGGCATGCTCCAGGCAAGAATACTGGAGTTGGTTGCCATGGCCTCCTCCAGGGGATCTTCCTGACCCAGGGATCGAACCCACCAAGTCCCTTATGTCTCCTGCATTGGCAAACCAGTTCTTTACCACCAGGGCCACCTGGGAAGCCCCAGTGAAGAAGAGCTAGTTCCTCTTCTCTCTACTGAAGTCCTTTAATGTTTTATATATATTCCAGTTCTTCCTCTGTATCTTTAGTCATCATTTGCATTTGTGGTATTTTTCTCTGTTCGTTTGTTTTCTCCTAGAATATTCATATCTTAACTTTGATCACTTCAGGGAATTCTTAGGTATATAGAATTCAAGGTGGCATACATCCAAGGCTCACAGAAGGATGCAAGTTTATATTTATATTTGTACAACCAAAAAAATGTAATAATCACAACCAAGGGGAACAATGGCAAGCAAACGTACAGACAGAAATGAGATCCAAGCAAAAGTCAGCTAAGTAAGTTACTCACAACGCACCCAGCTGTGGTAGAAACACCTTGAGCAGACTCATCCACTGGGTACAGACTCAGATAACAAATCACATTCTTAGTAAGATACCCCCAAATTAGGTTTGCGTCTAACACACTGAGTAAATATGAAAAGACTGCCAACTCTCCCCAGCAATCTCATATATTTACATTCTCTGTACTTGACAATAATACAGGAGAAAAGAGGAGACAGTTCAGTCATCCAGAGGAAATACAGATCATGCAGAAAGAAAGAGAAGGGAGTCTTTAGATGCTATAAAACATCAGTCATATAACATAAATAATATATAATATTTACTGAGTGCTTATTACATGCCACAGTCTGTCTAATTCTTTGTATTTATGATATTATTACAGACTCTCAGCAACTCAATTGTTGTTGTTCAGTTGCTAAGTTGTGTCTGACTCTTTGTGACCGCATGGACTCCTCTGTCCTTCACCGTCTCCTCGAGTTTATTCAGACTCATGTCCATTGAGTGGATGATGCCATCCAACCATCTTCTTCTCTGTTTCCCCCCCTTTCCTCCTGCCCTCAGTCTTTCCCAGCATCAGGGTCTTTTTCACCGAGTTGGTTCTCTGCATCAGGTGGCCAGAGCATTGGAGCTTCAGCTTCAGCATCAGGCCTTCCAATGAATATCCAGGACTGATTTCCTTTAGGATTGACTGGTTTGATCTCTTTTGCTGTCCAAGGGACTCTCAACAGTCTTCTCCATTAGGCAGATCATTATTAACTTTATTTTCACATGTCCAAGATGAGCATTAGTAAGTAGCTTGCCTGAGATTATTGAACTAGTGAGTGAGTGAACAGAGATCTGCAGTAGGACCGTCTAATTAGAAGTAACGACTTTGATAGTCACATCTTCTTCTTTTTAATTCTAAGAGTAATTATTTATATCAAACTTTGAGCAAGAAAGTTTAGAGAAAGATGTGTTCCAAGAGGAATGTTAAAGAAACATACCCAGGTGGGTTTTTCTCAATATCTGCTTCGAATATAAAAACCAATTAGAGTCAAATTTGTATAGCTGGTAATATATCATATGTTTCAAGTCAAGGAGTCCAGTGTTCCTTGACTTGTGGCCACATCACTCCAGCCTCTGGCACACTGTCTTCTTCTCTTCCGTTAATTCTCCCTCTCTCTCACCCTCATCAGGACATTTGTCATTGGATCTAGAACCCTCGCAGATAATCCAAGATAAATCTTCCACTTAAAAGCCTTGACTTAATCACATCCTTTGTCATATAGGGTGATATTTAATTCTTCACTATATCAAGTAAATTATACCAAGTAGTTGTATTAGACAAGGCCTCCAGGGAAGTCAGGAAAATGGAAAGTTTTATATATATATATATAATTTTCATATTTAGTTTATATATATATATAACTTCCATATATATATATATAACTTCCATATTTAGTTTCCAGACTTTCGTGTTTTACCAAATTTGGAGGATCCTTCATCTAGTATAATTTGAAAACAATTCACGAAACAAGCATGCATTGCTTTTTCTTTTGAAATGGTGCTTCCCCCTTTAGTTTATACATCCAGTTTATGGACATGATCAGACTAAATGACATTTATGTGTGGATTTCTTATAAATGGATTCCATCTTCGATGTAATTCTATTAGAGGGAGAGGTGCTTTTCAAAGCTGCAAATAGTTCTACTTGACTTACGAGAAAAAGGCAGCCATTTATGCTTATTCAAGCCACATTGACATCATGGACCAAAAGATGTTACAATACATTCATCTCTAAAGACATTGCACACATATGCACACACACTCACACATGTATGTGCATGTATGCACAAACACACACTTGCCTACATTTTGTCTTTCTCATTACATAGAACATGATTTTACATAGATTGGTAGATTATTAAAGTTGAAGGGAAGACACTGATAATATCACTTTTGTTTTTATATTGAGAAACTTGAGTTTCACAGAGTTTAATCATTGGTCTCAAATTGCACAACTTGTTTGTGGCAAAGGTGAAATTTTACTTTAGTACAATTCTCTCCATATAGAAGACTTGAAATGCTTCTTTTATTTCCTTTCCATCATTTTCCCTTTAACAACCCCTAAATTGATAGCTGAATTTGAAAATGCACTCTGGCATATGAAACGTGATATTCTCTCATAGAAAAGAGCTACTAATACTGCTCTCCCACCACCTGGAATAAGAGATGCAATATCATGTAATTCCTAGTTGAGAAATGGTTAGGAAATTTGTGGGTTCTCATTAAACTCCTTCGGTATTTTGTGGGAAGGGAAACATCTTCAAAATTATATTGTACAATTTGATACATGCTTTGGAGGAGAGCATAGTTCAGATCATTTAAACTATATAGTTCTATTTTTGGAACCACCTAACTATAGAGGCTGTGATCTTAAAACATGATCCTCCACTTAAATAGATAGTGGAGGGAGGGACTGGTTGGTTGATACTGCAACACTAGAGACAGGTGTGTGGAGTGAGATGGGGCACCTGCATTCAGGACCCAATGGATCTTAGGGCAATAGCCACCTACAAGTGAGTGAGGTGTGGACAGAAAGAATGGAGTATTTCAGAAAGAATGGGAATTGTGTTGGATTTCATTGCTCAACATTTATAACATTTCTTTAAGCTCCCTTTTTAAAAACATCCTCCTCCCTTGTAAACTTTATATGCCTCCATATACCATGGATTCTTCCATCAGAGAAGGAATACAAGCTGAGGGAGACCGATGGCAGGAAAATAAGCTGTGTACACTTATCTAGTATCAGTGAGAAAACATGGTCTAAAGGTAACAAACTTATCTATAATGTTTCAGTTCAGTTCAGTCACTCAGTCGTGTCCGACTCTTTGCGACCCCATGAATCGCAGCACGCCAGGCCTCCCTGTCCATCACCAACTCCCGGAGTTCACTCAGACTCACGTCCATCGAGTCGGTGATGCCATCCAGCCATCTCATCCTCAGTCGTCCCCTTCTCCTCCTGCCCTCAATCCCTCCCAGCATCAGAGTCTTTTCCAATGAGTCAACTCTTCGCATGAGGTGGCCAAAGTACTGGAGTTTCAGCTTTAGCATCATTCCTTCCAAAGAAATCCCAGGGTTGATCTCCTTCAGAATGGACTGGTTGGATCTCCTTGCAGTCCAAGGGACTCTCAAGAGTCTTCTCCAACACCACAGTTCAAAAGCATCGATTCTTCGGCGCTCAGCTTTCTTCACAGTCCAACTTTCACATCCATACATGACCACAGGAAAAACCATAGCCTTGACTAGGCGGACCTTAGTCGGCAAAGTAATGTCTCTGCTTTTGAATATACTATCCAGGTTGGTCATAACTTTTCTTCCAAGGAGTAAGCGTCTTTTAATTTCATGGCTGCAGTCACCATCTGCAGTGATTTTGGAGCCCAAAAAAATAAAGTCTGACACTGTTTCCACTGTTTCCCCATCTATTTCCCATGAAGTGATGGGACCGGATGCCATGATCTTCGTTTTCTGAATGTTGAGCTTTAAGCCAACTTTTTCGCTCTCCTCCTTCACTTTCATCAAGAGGCTTTTTAGCTCCTCCTCACTTTCTGCCATAAGGGTGGTGTCATCAGCATATCTGAGGTTATTGATATTTCTCCCGGCAATCTTGATTCCAGCTTGTGTTTCTTCCAGTCCAGCGTTTCTCATGATGTACTCTGCATATAAGTTAAATAAGCAGGGAGACAATATACAGCCTTGACGTACTCCTTTTCCTATTTGGAACCAGTCTGTTGTTCCATGTCCAGTTCTAACTGTTGCTTCCTGACCTGCATACAGATTTCTCAAGAGGCAGGTTAGGTGGTCTGGTATTCCCATCTCTTTCAGAATTTTCCACAGTTTATTGTGATCCACACAGTCAAAGGCTTTGGCATAGTCAATAAAGCAGAAATAGATGTTTTTCTGGAACTCTCTTGCTTTTTCCATGATCCAGCGGATGTTGGCAATTTGATCTCTGGTTCCTCTGCCTGTTCTAAAACCAGCTTGAACATCAGGGAGTTCACGGTTCACATATTGCTGAAGCCTGGCTTGGAGAATTTTGAGCATTACTTTACTAGCGTGTGAGATGAGTGCAATTGTGCGGTAGTTTGAGCATTCTTTGGCATTGCCTTTCTTTGGAATTGGAATGAAAACTGACCTTTTCCAGTCCTGTGGCCACTGCTGAGTTTTCCAAATTTGCTGGCATATTGAGTGCAGCACTTTCACAGCATCATCTTCCAGGATTTGAAACAGCTCAACGGGAATTCCATCACCTCCACTAGCTTTGTTCTTAGTGATGCTTTCTAAGGCCCACTTGACTTCACATTCCAAGATGTCTGGCTCTAGATTAGTGATCACATCCTCATGATTATCTGGGTCGTGAAGATCTTTTCTGTACAGTTCTTCTGTGTATTCTTGCCACCTCTTCTTAATATCTTCTGCTTCTGTTAGGTCCATACCATTTCTATCCTTTATCGAGCCCATCTTTGCATGAAATGTTCCCTTGGTATCTCCAATTCTCTTGAAGAGATCTCTAGTCTTTCCCATTCTGTTGTTTTCCTCTATCTCTTTGCATTGATTGCTGAAGAAGGCTTTCTTATCTCTTCTTGCTATTCTTTGGAACTCTGCATTCAGATGCTTATATCTTTTCTTTTCTCCTTTGCTTTTCGCCTCTCTTCTTTTCAGTGCTATTTGTAAGGCTTCTCCAGACAGCCATTTTGCTTTTTTGCATTTCTTTTCCATGGGGATGGTCTTGATCCCTGTCTCCTGTACAATGTCACGAACCTCATTCCATAGTTCATCAGGAACTCTGTCTATCAGATCTAGGCCCTTAAATCTATTTCTCACTTCCACTGTATAATCATAAGGGATTTGATTTAGGTCATACCTGAATGGTCTAGCGGTTTTCCCTACTTTCTTCAATTTAAGTCTGAATTTGGAAATAAGGAGTTCATGATCTGAGCCACAGTCAGCTCCTGGTCTTGTTTTTGTTGACTGTATAGAGCTTCTCCATCTTTGGCTGCAAAGAATATAATCAATCTGATTTCGGTGTTGACCATCTGGTGATGTCCATGTGTAGAGTCTTCTCTTGTGTTGCTGGAAGAGGGTGTTTGCTATGACCAGTGCATTTTCTTGGCAAAACTCTATTAGTCTTTGCCCTGCTTCATTCCGCATTCCAAGGCCAAATTTGCCTGTTACTCCAGGTGTTTCTTGACTTCCTACTTTAGCATTCCAGTCCCCTATAATGAAAAGGACATCTTTTTTGGGTGTTAGTTCTACAAGGTCTTGTAGGTCTTCATAAAACCGTTCAACTTCAGCTTCTTCAGCATTACTGGTTGGGGCATAGACTTGGATAACTGTGATATTGAATGGTTTGCCTTGGAAACGAACAGAGATCATTCTGTCGTTTTTGAGATTGCATCCAAGTACTGCATTTCGGACTCTTTTGTTGACCATGATGGCTACTCCATTTCTTCTGAGGGATTCCTGCCCGCAGTAGTAGATATAATGGTCATCTGAGTTAAATTCACCCATTCCAGTCCATTTTAGTTCGCTGATTCCTAGAATGTCGACGTTCACCCTTGCCATCTCTTGTTTGACCACTTCCAATTTGCCTTGATTCATGGACCTGACATTCCAGGTTCCTATGCAATATTGTTCTTTACAGCATCGGATCTTGCTTCTATCACCAGTCACATGCACAACTGGGTATTGTTTTTGCTTTGGCTCCATCCCTTCATTCTTTCTGGAGTTATTTCTCCACTGATCTCCAGTAGCATATTGGGCACCTAACGACCTGGGGAGATTCTCTTTTGATATCCTATCATTTTGCCTTTTCATACTGTTCATGGGGTTCTCAAGGCAAGAATACTGAAGTGGCTTGCCATTCCCTTCTCCAGTGGACCACGTTCTGTCAGACCTCTCCACCATGACCCGCCCGCCTTGGGTTGCCCTGCAGGCATGGCTTGGTTTCATTGAGTTAGACAAGGCCCTGGTCCTAGTGTGATTAGATTGACTAGTTTTCTGTGAGTATGGTTTCAGTGTGTCTGCCCTCTGATGCTCTCTTGCAACACCTACCATCTTACTTGGGTTTCTCTTACCTTGGGCACCGGTTGTCTCTTCACGGCTGCTCCAGCAAAGCACAGCCGCTGCTCCTTACCTTGGACGAGGGATATCTCCTTACCGCCGCAGTTCCTGACCTTCAGCGTGGGACAGCTCCTCTAGGCCCTCCTGCGCCTGCGCAGCCCCTGCTCCTCGGGTTGCTCCTCCCGGCCGCCGGCCGTGGCCTCGGGCGTGGGTGGCTTCTCCCAGCTACCGCCCCTGGCCTCGGGCTCAGGGTGGCTCCTCCGGGTCACCACCCCTGGCCTCGGGCGCGAGGTGGCTTCTCCCGGCCGCCCCTGGCCTCGGACGTGGGGTGTCTCTTCCTGGCCGCCCCTGACCTCGGAACCGGGGTAGCTCCTCCCGGCCGCCCCTGACCTCGGACACAGGGCAGCTCCTCCCGGCCGTTCCTGCGCCGCCGCAGCCTGGCACTCTAGGTTGCTGCCCCTGACCTCGGACGTGGGGTAGCTCCTCTCGCCCACGCTGAGTGTGCTGGCCCGGCTCTCACAAGCGGCCCGCGCTTGGAGGCAAAACACAGAACAAGAAATCTAGCTTTAGAATCATAGCTTTAAATGTAATTAGATTATCAAGAACAGTTCATCATCAGTAGATAATGACCTTCTAAAATAAACATCTACAAGGTGTTCTATACCTGCCGCTGCAGTCACCACCATCGTGTCTGACTCAGTGTGACCCCACAGACGGCAGCCCACCAGGCTCCCCCACCCTCTTGAAACTTTTCAGTAAATTTGAAATTATATCAAAATAGAAGACCATGAAAAATTATGTAAATTACTCAAGCTGTCTGAAGAACATAAGTCAAATGCTTACTTGCAAGTAGTAACAAAGTTGTTTCCTCGTTAACTTTTAAACCAGGGTTTGTTGCCCTTGATTCAGAATTGAGAGTATTTCTTTTATTTTGACCCTAAAATCAAATATATTTCTTATGTATCTATGAGCAGATCTACCATTTTCTCAAAAGCTCATTTTCCATTTCCATATTCTGTTATATGTGTGAACAGAATCCTGGTACATTTCTAACAGGAAACATGTAGACTCTAAAATTTATGTTTTAGACACATGTTCAATTAGATTTTTCATAAACAGAAGACTTCGTTGAATAATATAGACAAATAATTTTAAGAATTAGGTGAAGTGGATCATCTTCTGGTAAAAGAGAAATAACTTAAAATGACTGCATGGAAATATGGAACGACAGAGTGGATGGGGCAGATGGTTTTTCAGGAGAGTTTCATCAACATTTCAAGAAATAAATAATCTATAAATTATGCACATTGTTCCAGACAGTATGAAAAAACAACTTGAAAGCTTCTAATGTATGGGCTTCCCTGGTGGATCAGATGGTAGGAATCTGAGTGTGATGCAAGAGACCCAGGTTTGATTCCTGGTTTGGGAAGATCCCCTGGAGAAGGGAATGATTACCCACGCCAGTATTCTTGCCTGGAGAATCCCATGGACAGAGGAGGCTGGAGGGCTACGGTTCGTGGGGTCACAAAGAGTCGGACATGACTGAGCCACTAAGCCAACATGAACCAAGATAACTTCAGCATCAAACCTAGCTAAGGACGGCACATGAAATGGGGCAGCCGATTAATTTATTTTATAAATGTCCATACATGGATAATATTAAATACCAACATAAATAAAATAATCATAAAGTGAATCTGGAGTACTAGAAATGTTCTAGTTCTTGATTTCTTAATATATTTAAGACTTCTGCAATTTATGCATCCTCTTGCATACAACACTGGAATTCAGTGGAAAAGCATTTTTTAAGGTTTTTTTTTTTCAATTAATTTTTACTGGAGTGTAATTGCTTTACAATGTTGTGTTAGTTTCTGTGGGTGTATGCTAGGTCGCTTCAGTTCAGTTCAGTTCAGTTCAGTCGCTCAGTCGTGTCTGACTCTTTGCGACCCCATGAATCGCAGCACGCCAGGCCTCCCTGTCCATCACCAACTCCCGGAGTTCTTGCAAACTCACTTCCATCAAGTCCGTGATGCCATCCAGCCATCTCATCCTCGGTCGTCCCCTTCTTCTCCTGTCCCCAATCCCTCCCAGGATCAAAGTCTTTTCCACTGAGTCAACACTTCGCATGAGGTGGCCAAAGTACTGGAGTTTCAGCTTTAGCATCATTCCTTCCAAAGAAATCCCAGGGTTGATCTCCTTCAGAATGCTAGGTCGCTTCAGTCATGTCCAATTCTTTGAGACCCTAGGGACTGTAGCCTGCCAGGTCCTCTGTCCATAGGATTCTCCAGGTGATCTTCCTGACCAGGTCTGGAACCCAGGGACCCCATGTCTGCTGCATTGGCAGGCGGGTTCTTTATCACTAGTGGCACCTGGGAAGCGCTAAAAAAGTTTAAAGTACCAGTATGGATTGAGAGTGCTTGTGTAAACAATTATAAAATGCTTTTTGTGATGTTTTAACATATATTATGTCATTTTAAATGTTTCACTGAATTCCAAAAGGTTTTATCCCATCCTCTCACTTATTCCTACAAAAACCCATTTAATCTTTGCTCACAAGCATTAAATGATCTAAACATACAATCTTAATTGCAGATGTTGAAAGACCATGAATGAAAAAAGTCAAAAGGACGAAAGATGTTTCTTCAGTTTGCATTAAATGGCGTTTTGGTTTCCCCCAAAACTTTATTTTCTCTTAGCATTTTCAGTCTTTTATAACTGGCTGTATGGCATGGCAGTCTTCCAATGCACTTAAAAAGCTCAGAGGAGCCATCCAATGTATATTAATCCACTGTGAAAACAAATACCTTTGAGCGCTCGGTCTCCTGTAGTCTCAGTTATTAATGTTAGTAGCTGGTATTGATGCTATGATCTGAGTGCTGCCAAAGCCAGGCTTTGGACAGAAACTCTCTCTAGGCATTCCAACGACTTTTTTTTTTCTCCTGGTCTTGTGCACCAGCTACATTTGATATCAGTTACTTTCTCCTATGTGTAAGTCTTATCTTCATCTCTGCACTGATAGAGGGGGACAATTAAAAGACCACAAATGTTAGTTCTTGACTTAAGATGGGAGCCTCTGAGAAGGATCTGGTAACACCAAAGGGAGAATCTCCATGCTTGGGTGCATCAAATAAAATTCAGTCAAACAAACAAAGAAAGGAAAAGTGCGAGCTATTTGCTTTCCAGCATTACATCTCCTATGATGTATTTTCTGAAAACCACCCAAGTATAGCTATTTATTTTAACTAAAGTAATCGAGATTAATGTCAGCGGTTATGACACACACTGTTTGCTAAAGAACACATACGGCAATTGCTCAGGGCAAGCTTCATTAAGAAATCAGATAAAATTAGTAAAACTGATTATATTTCAAAACTCAGCAGCAGCTAAAATTGCCATTCAGGAGCTTCCAATTAACACAATTGGGCTTGTTCACAATCAGCTATTGTAATCTCATTAGCTTATTATGTTTTGATCATTGTGATAACAGCACAGCAAAATGTATTTTATGTTGCCTGGGTGGAGACTGGCCAGGTTGGGTCTGTAGCCTACCTAGAGTTAAATGCACACACACAGGCTTTTGGAATTTGATATCTCATTCAGTCTTTTGGGGATTTATCCTGATCACGTGTCAAATGCACATAGCGACCCCTACTCTACCAGTGAGAGGGCATTATGGAAACAGACATCTAATTTGGCATCCACTGATGGGAGGATTAATTATGTAGCTGACACTGTGACTGAAATCACTTTGTAATGGTATTTGGAGAAATGACAGTTTATGGAAGAGAGACAGAAAGAGGTTGAAGAGAAAAGAAAAAAAAAAGATTAAATTCTCTGAGTAGCTGCATCTAACTACTGTACTTCTTTGTTTTATTACCTTGTTTTATAAGTTTAGTTCTAAAGATACTAGTCACTGTGGATATGGTTTCTGTCCTTTGGGTCGGGGCACTCAGCACATGTCTAAAAATACTCCTGTTTCATTGATACCAAGTATTGCCTGCTGCAATGAGATTATGTTCTATTGATGGGAACTGGGGTGTCACAGTCATCTACAGAAAGCAGTCGGTTGCCCTATTTTCTGGCTGGAAATGCTGCGTGTTTTCTGAACAGCCTCTATCGTGCACACCAGGGATGTGTCTGTGGCGAAGGCCATAATGGGATTTTCCTAAATGATACAAAAATACAAATATGCAGACCAACCAACTTGCAGAGGTGGTTTATTCTCCAGCATGTTTCTGTGTTGCATTTTGCCACTATCTTTTAAGGATATGTTTGATTTGCCTGTTCCCTTATCAGTGCTTTCTGTAAAGTCATCAGTGAGCACTAATTGTGTTCTGCAAAGGGAAACAACAGAGGCAGGGCGCCAAGGTACGTGCAAATCCCTGTTCTTGGCAGGACCCCGTACAACAGGAAGGATCGGAAGAGGTAAGCATGCCCCGATGCACACTGGGAAACTCAGAAATCCTTCTGTAATCTCAAAACCCCACTATGTTTTTTTGAGTACCGATACTAATTTTGCCTTAAAAAAACAGCCACTCAGCACCTAATATTTTAATGTCCATAAATAAATACATGAGGAAAAGTGCCCTTATAAATCCCAGGAGAGAACGTTAAATGAAAATGGAAGATGGAGTCCTTCTGTGACTATCATATTACCATACCTAAGTACTGAAAAGGTGAACGTTCATCATTATTAAAATCATTCAATTTGTGTCTTTAATTATAACTTTTGGGGGCATGAATGGCTCCAGAGAAATTAGTCTTCTATTTGCTCTATGAAGGAATTTAATAAGTAATACATTATGTTAACTGATTTTTAAAAATCCATTTAATTTTTCCCTGAATTCTATTTTAGGATGATGAGTTTTGATATCACAGAAATTCTTGTCCAGCATCTTCTGCTTAGGCGGTGTCAGATTTTGTGTTTATTAAACCACGAAGTCCTGAACTTTGTCTATTTAGGATTTAGCTTCTAAATTACTTGTCAGTCTTTCATAATTTAAGCCACAGCCTCCTTAGCCATGCAGGAAGCAGCTGCAAGTCTCGGAGTCCCTTTATGAAAAGCCACACAAGTGGATTGAGTGATGGTTTCAGGCCTCGAAGTCACTGTCTTCACTTCTAATGGTGACACTTGTGTATTTAGAGCAATTCAGGTTGAACAATCAATAAAGCTCTTCTTTCTTTGTCTCTGACTGACTTGCCAATTGATACCCACGTGGTAAGGAATCTACATGGATTTAAAGACAGAAAGACTTCTCACAATCCTTCACATCTATTCTGATGATGACAGATAATTATACCGAATTCTCACAAGTTACAGCACTTACAAACCACTTTGTAGGATATAGCTTTTAAATACGTGATGATACTCTTACATCAAAACAAACAGAGATAGCAGGAATTTAAGATTCAACTTCTTTCTGTATGCAACTTCAGATAAAGATGCAGATTATAAGCATGCATATCAGTATAAGTATATATACATATATATGACAAAGGAAAAATATGGTTCTAACCGTTAAAACCGTTTTCCATGACACTTGCTATTCGGTCACTAAGCCATGTCTGATTATTTGAGACCCCATGGTCTGTAGCATGTCGGGCTTCCTTGTCCTTCACTATGACCTGGAGTTTGCTCAGATTCATGTGCATTGAATTGGTAATGCTACCTAACCATCTCATCCTCTGTCATCCCCCTCTCCTGTTGCCTTTGATCTTTCCCAGCATCAGGGTCTTTTCTACTAAGTTGGCTCTTCACATCAGGTGGCCAAAGGACTGGAGCTTCAGCACCAAGATTCAGTCTTTCCAACTAATATTCAGGACTGATGCCCTTTAAGATTGATTGGTTTGATCTCCTTGAAGTCCAAGAGACTCTCTAAAGTCTTCTCCTGCATCACAATTCAAAAGCATTGCTTCTTCAGCATTCAGCCTTCTTTATGGTCCAGCTTTCACATCTGCACATGACTACTGGAGAAACCATAGCTTTGACTATACAGATCTAATCCCTTAGGATTTTACAATTGAGGTGACAGACAGATTCAAGGGATTAGATCTTGTAGGCAGAGTGCCTGAACAACTGTGAATGGAGGTTTGTAACATGGTACATGAGGCAGTGACCAAAGCCATCCCAAGGAAAAGAAAGGCAAGACTTAAAAACGATGCCTGTTAAAGAACGGCAAAGTGGCTTCATTCAAGGGGGTGGCGGCATCATGTTGGATATAGGGGCCTCTGTAGTAGGGTCTTGCATGGGACCAAGAGATTGGACTCAACCTCAGTTTTAACAAGGACAGTTCAGTTCAGTTCAGTCGCTCAGTCATGTCCGACTCTTTGCGACCCCATGAATCACAGCACACCAGGCCTCCCTGTCCATCACCAACTCCCAGAGTTCACTCAAACTCACATCCATCGAGTCGGTGATGCCATCCAGCCATCTCATCCTCTGTCGTCCCCTTCTCCACCTGCCCCCAATCCCTCCCAGCATCAGAGTCTTTTCCAATGAGTCAGCTCTTCTCATGAGGTGGCCAAAGTACTGGAGTTTCAGCTTTAGCATCATTCTTTCCAAAGAAATCCCAGGGCTGATCTCCTTCAGAATGAACTGGTTGGATCTCCTTGCAGTCCAAGGGACTCTCAAGAGTCCTCTCCAACACCATAGTTCAAAAACAAGGACAAGTGGGGGTTTAAAATGAAGGATCAGAGTGGGGTTAGTGGGTGAAAAATCACTAGGAGAAGACATCAAGGGTAACGGGGATTCTTGTTACATCGACTCAATAGAATTCTTGCTGAAGTCAGGCCAGTCTAGTAAGATATCAAGGGTGGTCAGATATCAAAAATACAGGATTTTCTTTAAACTGATTAATTAGAATTCTTGCTCAACTGGATTCTACAAGGACAGAGAGAAAAGCCAAGGGCAGGCCTAATTCAGCAGAGGGTTCAGAGGAACCTGGTAAAAGTGGGTCAAGAAGACAATCTTCACACAGTTATGTTTCTGTAACATCTTGCAGAAAAACAAATGAACATTTTAGCAAACCCAATATATTTATATCTATATTTAAAGAAGGCTAAATAGATGTATTTTTCTGTGTTTACACCCATACATACACACGTATTATTTGGTAAAATTTTGCCAAATATGGAAGCACTAAGTTTTGAACATCCAGCATGAAAAAAAATCTTATCAGTACCATTGACTGTCAGTTGTCCACTGCTTATTGTGAGCCAAATGTGTTCCATTCAACAATTGTTTCTTTCTAAGCATTATAACGTGTGTTTGGAGCATGAAGCTGAAGACCTTATGAAAGTGTCACAGACTGAAAATTTCAGTATCATACGGTAATGCTTTCCAGTGGATTTTGTTGCTTTTGTTGATGTTGCTGCTGAGAACGTTCTTCAGTTGAATTTTGCTTAGGCAAACAATCTTAATAGAGACGAAAGCAGAATCCCTTTGACATCTCTCTATCATTGTCACCCACTAAGAAAGTTTAATAAAAGAGCAGTTCAATATGAGCATGAAAATGACTATAGTACCATCAACTTAGTGCAGGTACAAGATGCTATAATTAAATGAAGGCAGCTGTATCTAAAAACATAGTGCAGTGGATGGTACATGGAGAGGATGATGTCTGAATTGGAGGATAGGTGTGAGTAAACAGCAAGAAGGCTGTTAAAGGCCAAGGGAACCACACAAAGAAAGGTATGGAGGATGAAATAACGCATGGGCGGTAGGAAATGGAAACTGGAAGAAATTATTAGAGGGACAGGAAGTGGCAAAATATGATGGATGATAACACGGTAACTGGGATTAGGGATGATATCGAACCCAGTACTAAACAACTGAATTTTATCAGCAACATACAGACAATGGGGCTACAATGAATATCTTTTAGTCAGGGAACTGGCGTGATTGTATTTGTTTTATAGGTAGGTAACTCTGGTTATAAGATGGAGAATTAATTTGAAGGGGGGTGGGTAAGACTAGATAGCATATTCAAAAGCAGAGACATTACTTTGCCAACTAAGGTCCGTTTAGTCAAGGCTATGGTTTTTCCTGTGGCCATGTATGGATGTGAGAGTTGGACTGTGAAGAAGGCTGAGTGCCGAAGAACTGATGTTTTTGAACTGTGGTGTTGGAGAAGACTCTTGAGAGTCCCTGGGACTGCAAGGAGATCCAAGCAGTCCATTCTGAAGGAGATCAGCCCTGGGATTTCTTTGGAAGGAATGATGTTAAAGCTGAAACTCCAGTACTTTGGTCACCTCATGTGAAGAGTTGACTCATTGGAAAAGACTTTGATCCTGGGAGGGATTGGGGGCAGGAGGAGAAGGGGACGACAGAAGATGAGATGGCTGGATGGCATCACTGACTCGATGGACGTGAGTTTGCAAGAAGTTGGTGATGGAGAGGGAGGCCTGGCGTGCTGTGATTCACGGGGTCACAAAGAGTCAGACACGACTGGGCAACTGAACTGAACTGAAGACAAGAAGTAGGTGAACCTATTTCAGGTTGACAAGGTAAATAGTTTAATCCAATGTCATACAGCTAAAAATGGTGGTGGCAGTGGAAAGGCAAGGACAGACTTGAAGAAGCTGAGGAGGTTATATGTGCAAAAAGGCCATGCAGTTAGCCAAGTTTAGAAGCAGAGGAGGATAATGAATAATAGATCGTTGGTGGTAGTTAGGAAGCGGTATAGAAATAGAGATATTAAGATGCAAATATGCTGAATTAGAGGGATTAGATATGTTGGCTACTCATGTCTGGAGCTTACAGGAAGCACAGGGATGGAGAAAATAGATTATAAAGAGTCACTGGTATGTGGCACACATTTAATAAAGTCATGGATGTGGCAAGTTCAGTTCAGTTCGGTAGCTCAGTCGTGTCCGACTCTTTGTGACCCCATGGACTGAGGCACACCTGGCTTCCCTGTCCATCACCAACTCCCAGAGATTGCACAAACGCAAGTCCATTGTGCCGATGATGCCATCCAACCATCTCATCCTTTGTCGTTCCCTTCTCCTACCACCTTCAATCTTTCCCAGCATCAGGGTCTTTTCCAACGAGTCAGTTCTTTGCATCAGGTGGCCAAAGTATTGGAGCTTCAGCTTCAGCTTCAGCATCAGGCCTTTCAATACAGCTAGAGTTGGTCCTAATAAAAACTGTAATAGAATGAACATATGATAATGATTTCTTGAGTGATGCCAAGGTTAAAGAAATAAGGCAGGTGGAGCAAATTTTGAAAAGATCTGGGAGACAGAAGGAGAAACATAAGTGAGAATTGACACTGAATCTAAAGAAAAAGAACCTTGAGAATTGGCTTGTGCTCCACTTCAGTTTTCCAAATGTCCCTTAGGAAGTTCATTCTGCTCACCTGGCTGCTTCTCACCAAGGATTTCTTGTCATAAAATAAGACCAGGCACTTATTCATATTTTTCCCGAGCGGATTTCTCCATTTAAAGTTGATACTATATCTGAAGCTACAGTTATTATTATTTATGTCCAAAGCCTCTAACCCAACCCCAAGGTCAAATCTTCTGGGATCTCTATGCAGCCTGGGATTGACCTAAATTAGCCTTTATCCACAGCATGTTACCCTCTTTGGACTAGAATTTCTACTCTTTTCTCCAGGAAGCTTCTCTGCTGCTGTTTATCCTTTCTTACATCTACTTCACGCTGCACAGTGGAATATGCAGAGCTATCTGCATCCAGCCAAAGTTGACAGTGCATTATCATGGTTACTGATTAGCAAAATCGCTCTATACTATTTGCACAAAGACATGTGTTTAATTTTATCTTGCGCTTCTTTTATTTAGGTTGAGCCATATAAAACTGCCAGTCTCCTAGGTTAAGTATTAGCAATTTCATAAATTTTGATCTATTTATGTCTCTAACTTATTTTTGCGTCTTAGTTTTTGAAACCAATATGCAAAGAAGACAAAGTATAAAATATCCACGTACATCTTGGTAGCAGATAATTTTGGACATGCTGTTGATCAGAAAATACCCAAGGTCTCAAATGTATGCAACTGTCTCTATACCATCAATTATCTGTTGGACAGTAAGGGCTGAACAAGTGAGTCAACTGCTTCTGCGTGTATCAGCACCTCTGAGGTCTGCACTCACAGACCCTAAGTGAAAGTGTTAGTTGCTCAGATGTGTCCCACTCTTTTGCAATCCCATGAACTGTAGCCCCCCAGGTTCCTCTCCATGGGAATTCCCAGGCCAGAATACTGGAGTGGGCAGCCATTCCCTTCTCCAGGGGATCTTTCCCACCCAGGGATTGAACCTGGGTTTCCTGCACTGAAGGAGCTGTTGTCAGGTTTCATGTACTGATGACCAGGTCAGTTCAGTACCCACCCCCACAAGCCCATCCTCCCGGCATTTGATGTCAGAGCTCCTTTTCCCATTCTCATCCTTCCCAGTATTGCCACCTGGGGCTGGATCGTTGTTCTGGGGTACTGGGGGGTGCCCCTGCTTTGGAGGGCTTTCATGGGCTTCCCTGGTTGCTCAGATGATAAAGAATCTGCCTGCCTTTCAGGAGACCTGGGTTTGATCCCTGGCTTGGGAAGATCCCCTAGAGAAGCAAATGGCAACCCACTCCAGGATTCTTGCCTGGGTAATCCCATGGACAGAGGAGCCAGGCGGGCTACAGTCCATGGGGTCACAAAGAGTCGGACATGACTGAGCGATTAAGCATGCATGCACACCCTTGCTTTGTGTTAATAGGATGTTTAACTGCATTTCTGGTTCTACCAACTAGATATCGGGAGCACACCACCACCATCGTAACAATCAAATGTGTCTCTAGACATTGTCAAATGTCCCCTTTAGATGAGGGAACAAATGACCCCTCAAGTTAAGGATGCTGCTTTAGCCTTAACAACAGCAGTGTTTCCTTGTAAAGCATCATCTAAGGGTTTTCCTCCACCTACAAGACCTAAGGCTATCAAAGGCTGCAAGAGAAATTGGGCATCCCTTTACCACATAAGGGAAAGGCTACCAACTCCAGTATTCTGGCCTAGAGAATTCCATGGACGGCAGAGTCGGTGGGGTCACAAAGAGTCAGAAACGACTGAGTGACTTTCACTTTCATTCTCTCTTCACCACATATATACTTCAATGGCTATAAAGTGTGTGCATTATGTGTATATATATATATATATATATATTGGAATTCAGAGAAGAGTGATCTTGTGTCCTAAAAAACCAAATCGCATAATATGTAATAATATATATTGCTACTGTTAATATAGGCTGATCTTGATACATGCCCCCCTGCCATGAGCAAATCAAGATGCCCCAGTTTGCATCTTGGGTCAGAGTTGTTATCATCATCAAGCCTGATGAGATTGTCTCTTTGAATGTAGATGATGGAAGATTCCTTTGTTTTTTCTCCCTCCTTTGCTAACAAAACCAAAGTCATACAAACGCTAAGCTCTCCAAGTACAAAGCATTTTAATAGTTTGCTTTGGCAGACTGGGGCTACAGTTCCATTTCAAGAATTCACCTTTGCACGGCTTCCCAGGGGTATCCAGGCCCCTTGATGTGAGCTGAGATCTGCAGGAAGAAGTGGAAATTTGGGGAAGGACGGGCCTCGGTTCCCTTCCTTTCATCTCTCACAACTAAAACTCTGTGACTTTTATTTCCTAAGGAAAACAAAATTAATTTGCAGTCTTTCAAAAATCTTGGCATGTAAAATGATGCAACAGAACCCCAATTTTGGGACTGCTGTGATTGCATTCCCTAGTTAAGCACCCTAGATATCAATACTTAATGGTATTCTCTAAGCTCAGCCAGTGAGGAAAACAGGGTTGTTATCTATCAAAGCACATTTTCGTTTCTGACAAGTAAAAAGCAGCATGGGGAATGCAGGAAGGCTGAAATGAAAGCCTAAAAGAAAACTCATATAACATCTGGTGTCCTTTATCCCCTGTTGGCTTTTCATACGATGATATGATGAGCTTGTTCTGATTTAAGACCTGATGATTTGGTTCGAAAAAACAGGAGGAGGGGGCTAGGTACAGCCAGACTGGCAGCAAATTGGGAAACAAAGATCTGCTCAAATAATCTGAAATGAAAGCCTAAAAGAAAACTCATATAACATCTGGTGTCCTTTATCCCCTGTTGGCTTTTCATACGATGATATGATGAGCTTGTTCTGATTTAAGACCTGATGATTTGGTTCGAAAAAACAGGAGGAGGGGGCTAGGTACAGCCAGACTGGCAGCAAATTGGGAAACAAAGATCTGCTCAAATAATTGGAAACACAACAGATTTTTTTCCTAACCGATGCCAGTGGCATCTTAGTTTTCTCTCTCTCTCTCTCTCTACTGACTTCGTAAAGTGCATTATCTTATTGGTTTTAAAGTTTCCATCTCACTTATTTGCAGGGGGAAATGTGAGCAAATCAGTCATGATGGATTGCCTAATTTTCTGGGCTGAGTAAACCAGTTTTATGAGATTGTTGATTCCTAGGTTATTAGTTAACAGAAACACTGATCAATTTTTTACCTAAAAAAAAGCTTATCAAGTTATTGCACTTAAAATGTTTCATTATTGTTACCATAGCATTGATAATGAATACGCTAATTAAAGAACTGAGAAAGGATTACATAAAGGAAAGCTTTTTAAATTTTCAGTTCAAAATACTAACATTGTCCTGAGCCACAGATGTCAGAAGATTAGTAATTACTCTACAAGACATCATCTTTGATCAAAAAGCCAGAGGAAGGGGCAGAGAAAGATCACTTCCTACTTAAGAAATACAGGTCCAATTTAATCCATTGCAAATTTCTTACTGCTTCATTTACAAGAGCCGGAAAATGAGGAGAACCAAATACTATGGAGCCATACTTTTTAAATTAAATGAATCATTTAAGGTTCATTGGACATGGAAATACATGTGGTAATTAACAAGGAGAAGAGTTTTTATTTGCTAATTTGAACCTTTGACAAGAAATTGGTCTCATAGATCCTCCAAATTTTAATGCTCCAATGAAAGCATTTTTTCAAAACATCTTTAAAAATATCAGATGTATCAGATCCAATTATTCATTAAAAATCTATATACCCAGGTGAGAATCTCAAAGAGAAAAGAATAATTGTATCCTTTTTTTCCTCAAATTTGAAGTATAATTATAAAAAACCTTCCCTTTGTTGTGTTTCTTAAAATAAAAAGTCATAATAACTATGCCATGGTGGTGCAGGAATAATCAACAGAAATCCAGCCACTCTTTATTGACAGAAAAGATGTTCTTGAGGGTGTGTGTGTGATTTCTTGCTTTTCTTTCTGTCAAACTTATTTCATGGCTGGGTTTCATCTTTGTGAATATATTCTCTTCCCAGTCAGAGTCACAAGTGAAGGAAATAGTTCCTTTTTAAAAGGAAAGAAGGGAGTTAAAAACTTTTTTGCCAGCAGATTTTACTGTGAAATGTTATCTTTTGTTAGTTCAAAGGTTCCCAAAGATATAAATTCTTCAGAACTGCCCTGAGGTGCTAGGGATGTAAATTGAATACTTTACAATTTGTAGACTGTTCCTGCAGTAATGTGTATCTCCTCTGTGAGTGAGTGTTTGGGGATTTTTCAATTACTGGAGTCTGAAAACTCAGAGATTCTTTAGGGCAGAAAAAAAGATTCTTCTCAAAGTTGAGTCACCGATGTTCAAATTAGCTGCCAAAAGCGCTATAATGATCTGTGTTCCAGATTTCACTAAACAGGGGAAAATGGCCCATTTTTGTCAGAGGGAAAATAGCCTCCTCTGACTCCATTCGTGGATTACTGTGGTGGGTTATGGGATAGGTTAAAAGTGAAATAAATTGTTGATAAGTGCCATATACAATAGACCCATGGTATTTCTAAAAGACTCAAATGAGCTTCTTTCTATTTTTCAGAGTGATAGCCTGAGTATGCCCTTTAGGCTGTTAACAGCTTTTTAGAAAATAATGAATGAAAAATGATTACATGGTATGTATGCATATAAAATTAGGCATGTTTCAGAATTACGTAGAATATTATCAGGTCACAATCATGACGTGACTGAACATTATAATTTCCAAATTTCCATCTGATTCTCCAAACCTTTCCTTATCCTAGTTATCTCTCTCTCATGCCCAGTTTAGTGGAATTAACTGGTGTTTCATTTTTTCCCCCATAGTAGAGTTGCTAAGCATTAGTGAAACACAATACTAAAAAGTCAGCAGGAAGGAAAACTCATGAAAAATGAACAAAGAAAAGCTTACCACAGATGACGTTCAGCCCTTTAGACAGAAATATACTGTGATCAAGTACAATCTGAATCAGAGTAATATCTATCATGGGATTTTTAAACAGACTAACAAGTGATAACAAGTAGTCATCTTTTTTTTTTTTTTTCTGTTAAATGGAGTCTCTATTTCAATTAAAATATCTGAAAGGATTTATTATCATGCGATTTTAAATTAAAATACATAGTTCAGCGTTGTTTAAAACAGCTTGTTCTTCTAAGTAGGTCAGGCTATTTTCCTTGTGTTGTCATTTCATGCGTGTTTTATGTCCTCTATAAATGCAAGTTGATTTTGAAAGAAAAAAAAAAAGCCACAAATACAGCATTCTTTCACTGTCAAAGTTAGACCTATGCTCCTGTCAGATCCTCAGGAAGACAATCATTTGGGGCAGATTGGGTTTTATTCTACCAGAGGGGAAAAGAGCGTTTTCTTAATACTATATTAACACAACTTCACAGAACCTTTAATTTATGGAACATTTTCTGGCTTGCTTTTTTTAAGAGAAAAAAACAGAGGGCTAAAATTTTAAAAGGTGAGCCTAAGATGTAATTATGGGCTTCCCTGGTGGCTCAGACAGTAAAGAATCTGCCTGCAATGCAGGAGACCTGGGTTCAAACCTTGGATCAGGAAGATCCCCTGGAAAAGGGCCTGGCAGCTCACTCCAGTGTTCTTGCCTGGAGCATTCCACGGACACAGGAGCCTGGCGGGCTACAGTCCATGGGGTCGCAGAGAGTCGGACAAGAATGAGTGGTCATCACTTGCACTTTTTGAAGATGTAATTCTGCTTCTGTCTGCGTACTTACTCAGAAAGTGGGTTAAAACCTTTTCAATTCTAGTTAATAAACATTTATTGAGAAATGACTATCCTCTAGACAGCAAAGCTCATCAGCAGATACAGATCTAAAAATTCACCTTTAAGCATTGTAATGCTGTGAACTTTACTCTGAATAAAATATGCACAGTAGGACTAAGACAAAAATGAAGCAATGGATGCTGAGAAAATGTTTAAAATATCCAGAACTTACTCGGTGGTCCAGTGGTTAAGAATCCTCCTGCCAATGCAGGGGACATGGGTTCGATTCCTGGTCCCGGAAGATCTCACATGCCTCTGGGCCAAGAGGCGTGTGGGCCCCAACTACCCAAGCCTGCAACTGGGCCCGCATTCCACAGCAAGAGAAGCCGCTGCAACAAGAGGCCCACGCCCCACGATGAAGAGTAGCCCCTGCTTGTCGCAGCTAGAGAGCGTCCGCAGGCAGCAGCGAAGACCCAGCACGGCCAGAAATAAATAGGAAAAAAAATTGAAAAATATCAGGTCTTGAAGCCTTGGGAAGATTTTTCTAAGGAGGAAGGAACATTTAAGCAGAGTGATAAGAAAGAAAAGGAAGATAAAGAAGGGCCAGGCTGTGGGCCCTTTCCATCTCTATGACAGAAAGGCCTGTATAAACAAACCTGTAGGAAGGTAACCAGGGGTGTCTGCACGAAGCCACCGCAGTTCAGTTCCTCACACAAACAAGCTGTAAAGTTGAAAGAGGTAAGGTTGCTGGAGCAAGCAAGGCCAGTTATGTCGAGCGTGTTTTACACATTTTCATAATCACTTCCTCAGGAGGCTTTAACTCTGCACTTTCTTTGTAAGATTAAGGGTCCTGAGTGATTTGAGGTCATGATTCCAGATATCAACTTTCTACACTAAATTGGTGGATGTCATTGATTTATTTTTAACTGGGTCAGATTGGCATTTTTCAACAATCACTTTTGCTTCCCGGGTCATGTGAACATTTTTAAGGTAAACTTTAACAGAAGTCAGCTTGCCAGAAGATTATTTAATGAATGAGTGATAAACCAAACAACCAGTTCACCAAGGAGCAATTCATCAGCTTCTCTAAGTGAGCCCTTTTGCCAAACTTTCCAAATATACTCAAGACTATGAAGATGAAGCCATCCATGAGCCTTAGCGTTCCAGAAATACAGCAGCACTCTTTAAAATGAATTTTTCAAGAAAAAAAATCTTTAAAATAAGTGTTTAGAAAACTGAAAAAAAAGTTGCTGAAATTGTCAATTTATCTTTGAACAAATTAATATTATTAAACAATAGATACATTTCTCAAATTGATCAATAGTCACGTGCATTTAACAATTAGGTCTATTGACAGAATTTGGCCCAGTATCTTGTTATAATTGACCAACTCTGGCTAGGTAGATATTTAATGATGCAAACTTCAAAGAAGGAAACAGCAGTAACAAAAAAATAACAAAAAAACATGGTAGCTGCTCTACTACAAATTGAGGCTATAATCTCAGAAAATATTAACTTTTTGTGGGTTTGGAAACTTCCAGTAAAATATAACACTAGCTGACTTTTAATTGATGGAATATCATTCTAATCAAATTTTCATATCCTAACTCTGATCCCATACATCTGTACACCTACACTTAATTTATCTAGTAAAGAAATAAATATGTTTACATAATTTTAACATGACTTTGCATACAACCTATAGCTACATTAAAATAGTTTATTTAACATGTCTTTTTGCTGCTGCTGCTGCTAAGTCGCTTCAGTCATGTCCGACTCTGTGTGACCCCATGGACTGCAGCTCACCAGGCTCCCCCGTCCCTGGGATTCTCCAGGCAAGAACACTGGAGTGGGCTGCCATTTCCTTCACCAATGCATGAAAGTGAAAAGTGAAAGTGAAGTCGCTCAGTTGTGTCTGACTCTTAGCGACCCCGTGGACTGCAGCCCACCAGGCCCCTCCGTCCATGGGATTTTCCAGGCAAGAGGACTGGAGTGGGTGCCATTGCCTTCTCCTAATATGTCTTCTTAGACAGTTCCTATCTCAAGAGCCGACAATGTTTTTCTCCAATGAATTTTAATTTTTTAAGATCACAAAACATTTTTCCATACTCTACAATTTGTTCTGCAACTGATTGGCCACTCGGGTTCGGTTGTAAAAACATCCTGCCATGCGATGCCAGATTGTGTTAACCCGGGATAGAGCGGTGACAGATGTGCCGAGTGGCCGTGTTTCCTGGAAATGCCAGCATCTTTCTCCCTGTGAGTTCGCTGACGACAAAGATGACACAAGCTCCGGCGTTTCCTGGCAAGGGTCCCATTCCTTGCCTTCGCTCTCTGCTCATCACATGCCGCCGTCCCGTCGCACAGCTTTCCAGGGTGACCAGTAGGCTGAGGATCACGCGTTAGCCCAGCGAGGCGGCTTTCCATCCCCACAGCCAACAGCGCCCCAGCATCCTCTGTGGACCAGACGGCGAGGGAAGAGGCAGCAGGTGCGGCGGCCGGGAGACGGGCGGATGCTGATGTCCAGGCCGGGATGTCAAAGCCCACAGCGGCTCAAGCTCCGCGCCGACCGCTGTCAGGCGGGTGCCCCACCTCCTTTTCAGCTCCCCTCCACCCGTCCCCACCCCGGGCTCAGCATCACGCTTCCCAGTGTAGTCAGCAGTGGGCAATGATGGAGAAAGAGCTCATCTATCTGTGAGGAAAGAAGCCACGTTGATGGTTCCCTCGTGGACGTAATTGTGCTCATTACCGCCCATTTACATTTCATCACTCGATTATCACAAATGCCTCATTACTGCTGAAAAGGGTTTTCTGGTGAAACTCCTGGCTAACTACTCATTCCTCAGCTCCGATGTCACCAGACAGGCTGATTGGAAAGGGAGGGGGAGAGGAGGAGCTGGAGAGGGCCGAAGGTGAGAGAGGTCTTCTATCAGATTTGATTAAAGGCCGTGATTTAAATCGATATTTAATAAAGTGGCTGCTGCCACATAACACGGGCAATTCCCCATGCAGCCAGAGTCCTGATTAGGCGCCCCTCACTGCCTGCTACATAACTCAATTGGGTTTTGTGCACTGGCCTGGCACCTGTGTCCCTCAGTGCCCAGCCTCCAAGGTAATAGGTTTATGAGCCGATGAACAGAGTTGATAGGTTCTAAATGGATTAACTAGGTGTCTGCAGTCTGGTGATGAATACATCAGGCCAAAAAAAAAAAAAAGTCTGCATAAGAAGGCAAGTGATAGGGAGCGTTGACAGACACTGTGTGTGTCCTGAGCCCCACAGGGTAAACACTGGCTCGGTGCCTGTCATTCAGGGGTTCTCTCTCTCTCTCTCTCTCTCTCAGAGTCATGGGCGAAGATATCGGGCCGGGCTGCTTAACAAGCCTGCGGGAGCCCGGACACAGAGCCCTGCTCCTGCAAAGGCTTGCACCAGGCTCCGCTGGATCACCAGTTACAGCCAGCGTGAGAATAGACCTCCGTATCAATAAGTTTTCATGTCCCAAGAATGACAACTAGGTCGAAATTCCCGTTTTTGTCATTGCTTACTCAGTCGCATCTGACTCTTCTGTGACCCCATGGTCTGCAGCCCTCCAGGCTCCTCTGTCCATGGAATTCTCCAGGCAAGAATACTGGAATGGGATGCCATTTCCCTCTCCAGGAGATCTTCCCAACCCAGGGATTGAACCTGGGTCTCCTGCCTTGCAGGGGGCTTCTTTATCACTGAGCCAGCTAGAAAGCCCCAGCCGTTGGTGGCTTAGCGATACTCACAACACAGTAAATGGCCTGGGTATTTTCTGAGTTAGGAAAAGGATAGGCTGAGTGGCAGGAAAGTCATTTTAGTATGAGAGAGACATACCTACCCACAGGCAACTTCATCTAGCAAATCAGTGTAGGCCTTTGAAGTCTGCCAGGAGTCAGTCTGAATCCTGACCTGACCTTGTACTACTTGTGTGACCTAGAATAATTAATTTCCTAGAGTGTCCTCAACTATACTATACTATAGAATTCATATTATTCTAATAGGTTTCCAGTAGAATTATATAGTGTGTGTAATGTTTTTGCACTAAATACTTTACCAGTATTTAGTAAATATTGAGCACTGTTATTTGTACCTAATTCATTATGTAGACTTAGAGTCATGAATATGAAGCTCTGACAAGCTGGGGTATTGGACATAGGGTTAGCATGTTGGTAGCCATGAAAACCAAGGAAGTAGATGAGATTACCTCAGAAGAAGGCAGAAGTTAAGTCAGAAGAGTGATGAAACTAGAGAACCTTGAAGATGGTTAACAGTTAAATAGTAGCAAAGGAAGTAGGGTCCACAAAAGGTCAACCAGTATGGTCGGAGTCAGGATTGCCAGAAGGTAATAGTATGCCGGCTGCCAAGGAAATGGGGTATTAGCTGTCCATCAATTCCCAAGCTTTCTGATATCATCTCAGAGCAGGACTGTCATGCACGGTGGTACAGGCTGTATACTGCACAACTGTAGGGGGAGTGTTCTATGTGAACAGAGCCCTCAGAGTGATGCAGTATGCATCCTGCATGGCTGCAGTCAGGACCATTAAGTCTGCTATCAGGATTCTGTGGCTTTTGTCCACTTTTCAATGCAAAGTTATTTGCTCAAATGTCCACTCTATCTTGAATATATTTTTATTCTTCCCACAAATCCCTTTGCCTTGGGGTCTGATAGCAAATTTATACTACTCTGAAAATTTTGTGGAAATCTACCAAAACTCACCTTGATTAAGTTTCCCTTTGGTGTTTGCAAAGTCTCTTGGGAAAATAAAATCACTGTGTTTCAGCATACATTCTTTGCAAATTTGTCTTGATCTTAATTTGAAAGTTTCTTGAACACAAAGGTTATTTCTTAATATAATAACCTCCATAACTGGCTTATCAAGATTCAATATTTGTTGAATAAAGAAATGAGTGAATAGAGTAGCCAATATCCACCTCTAGATTTGACTCAGTTACATCTTCTAACAGTCATAAAAATCTCAATGAAACATTATTTCTGAGCAACTTACTCTGTTATTTATCCTATAAAATCAGAAAAGCTCTCCTATATAAAATATTCCAACCACTAATATGCATGTAAGACTGAAGCAAAGAGAAGGTTTACAAAAAGCAGTAATAACCTTGTGACCTTGCCTCTGTAGAGGCTAAATCAATGTCAGAAAACTTCTCTCCTGGATTCAGAGACAAAGCCTTGGATTTCTTTGGTGGATTTAGAGAAAAGCTCCTTAGATAAAATAGCTTAAATGATTATTTCTATGGCCTCACGTACTCAACACTGGACAGGAATACTTGAAGTCAATAAGCACAGTAACACATGATCTCTAATGTGGCTTTGCATGTGTGGAAATCTACCAAAATTCAACCTATTGATACCCCTGTTTCACCCTTAGATAACTTAATATCATTCTTGGTGCCATAGTTTTAAGAAGTGAATAGGGCTACTATCAAAGCCTAGACATCTCAAAGGAATTACTTTGCCAACAAAGTTTCGTCTAGTCAAGGCTATGGTTTTTCCTGTGGTCATGTATGGATGTGAGAGTTGGACTGTGAAGAAGGCTGAGCACTGATGCTTTTGATCTGTGATGTTGGAGAAGACTCTTGAGAGTCCCTTGGGCTGCAAGGAGATCCAACCAGTCCGTTCTGAAGGAGATCAGCCCTGGATGTTCTTTGGAAAGAATGATGCTAAAGCTGAAACTCCAATACTTCGGCCACCTCATGGGAAGAGTTGACTCATTGGAAAAGACCCTGATGCTGGAAGGGATTGGGGGCAGGAGGAGAAGGGGACGACAGAGGATGAGATGGCTGGATGGCATCACTGACTTGATGGACCTGAGTTTGAGTGAACTCTGGGACTTGGTGATGAACAGGGAGGCCTGGTGTGCTGTGATTCATGGGGTGGCAAAGAGCTGGACACAACTGAGCGACTGAACTGAACTGATCCATTTACCATAAATTGGTTAGACTGATGATTTTGAAATTACCAACTCCTTGAAAATGGATTTGGGGATTCTCATTCCTTCTTGACATATTCCTCTCTTCCCATTTCATTTTTTTCAGTCCCTCTTTGTGGTCTGCCCAGATTACTATGATAGGCTCCCAATTGTCTCCTGTCTTCTGTTTTCCTCTTCCAGCCCATTCTCTATACTTCAGATAGCATATTCTTTATAAAATGCCAATATTACCACATGCTCCTTGCCTTCAAGATAAAATGCTAATTTCTTCTCCCAGCTTATGAGGCCTTTCAGTTCCTCGGGCATGCTGGCTGTTGACTCTTTGTCTGCCTTCATATGAGTTCCTCTCCTGGGAATAGCCTCCTTGCCCCCAACACCTCCCAGCAGAATTAGGTGGCCCAGTTGACAGTTCCCACAATACATTTCCATGCACTTATATGATCCTGGTTCATCAATCACACTGTAATTACTTGTTAATGACTCTCACCTCTCTTATTAAAAGTCTTTATTAGTGAGGTTCTTCAGATCAGGAACCAAATATATTCACTTTTGCATGCCAACAATCCAGTATAACATCAAACACACAAAGGTTACTCTGTAAATGTGTTTACTCATTGAGAGTCAATGAGTAAATGATTTTTGCTATTATTTTAGTTATCTGCTTAATGTCTAACTATTGGCACTTTCTCACTGAGAGGATGTATTTTAAATTCTTGCACTGGTTTTCTCCTATTCAGTTCTGCAGAGAGGTTATTACAAAGCTGCCAAGAAGATATGCATATAACTGCCAAAAATATACATTTCAACAACAAAAAAATAATTTATATTTAAATTTTTGTCTTCTAGTGTCCAAGCATTCCTTCAGTTCAGCTGGTATCAGTGATTAAATCTGACTAAATATAAATGTAATGTGCTGTATACATATGCTCAGTCGCTCAGTTGTGTCCGGCTCTTTCTGACCTCATGGCCTGTAGCCACCAGGCTCCTCTGCCCAAGGAATTTTCCTGGCAAGAATAGTGCAGTGGGTTGCCATTTCCTCCTCCAGGGGATCTTCCCCACCCGAGGGATCAAACCCACATCTCTTGTATCCCCTGCACTGGCAGGTGGGATTCTTCACCACTAGCAAGCAGCGCCTGGGAAACAGAAATGTAAAATATGGTTACCACTTTTGTTAAACATTACCCTTCCTCACTTTTGTTAACGCTTTATGACTTTCAGGAAAATATAGCACTTACCACTTTGAACACAGAAGTGTTAATGTAAGGAGTGTGCAACATCAAAATTATCTGACCGTATCACAACTCCCAGGAAGTTGTGATATCCGAAGCCTCTGTCCCCTTCTGACACTGTCTCCATTTCCCCTGGATGATGCATCTGTAGGTTCTTGGCAATACACCTTTGGTGAAGACATGCAATTGCAGAGTCGGCATTGTGGCTCAGTTGCCTTGGGTGACTTCTGCCATATCTGTAAGCAACACGCCTGCACTGCTGGGCTGTAAACGTGCAGGAAAGGCAGACATATGGACGCCTGCCAGCACTGTGCAACTGCCCTCCTGTGAGCAGAGTTGAAAGTCATAGTCAAGATGTATAGGGAAATTACGCCAGATTTATCTACAGAAAGCATTTATGTCGAACTAGCAGTTTCCTAGTGTGTCAGCAATTTTCTATTGCATTTATTTGTTACTACAGTACTTGGCAAGAGTGCAATCCTATTAAACCTGTACAATACATTACACAAAATTGTCATCATTTTCTATTTTACAAAATAAAAAGAACTGTGAAATTTATACAATTGTGGAATCTTAATAGATTTTCAAGACAAAAATGTATAGTCGTGGGCAAGCTAGTACCAAATGCACTTTTCAGGTCTTTTCTTATCTCGCTTCCAATGTTTTCTCTTTAGCTAATACGAACACTAACCTACCTATGAGACTTAACTTCATGAATCAAAATGAAAAGAAAGAAAGTACTTTTTTTTTCTTCTTCAGAACATTGGCTCAGCTTGTATTTTCCATGAACCAACAACCTGAAATCTTATTATCTTAAAATAATAAGCTATTGGCATTTTCAGCGTTATGTTTTATATAATGGTATTATCCTAAAATGAGATTAAGGTTTAAATGAAATCATTCCTTGATATTAAATTGTTACTAGTTCTACCACCCAATTCCTGCCTGTTCTTGCCATGTTCTGGAGAAGATCCTGACCAACTTGGCTCTGATCAATAGAAGAAAGTCCATACAGTGGGCAGGGTGTACAATCAGCATTACTCCCTCAAAACATATCAGGTATACCCACTATGGCAAGCCCCGTTTCCTATATGTCAACAAAACTATGACATACTCCGCTATGTCCCAGTAATTTGGCACAACCTACATAGGGCGGGACTTCTAGCTGATTTCCTATACAAGACAAAGAGTGAACCCTGTATAAACTACTGAATTTACCCAATAGCTATCAATGGTGGAGCTTTAGTCACTCAGTCGTGTCTGATTCTTTGCAACTCCATAGGCTAGTCTGCCTGGCTCCCCTGTCCGTAGGATTTTCCAGGCAAGAATGCTGGAGTGGGTTGCCATTCCCTTCTCCAGGGGATCTTCCCGACCAAAGGATCAAACTCGGGTCTTCTGCACCACAGGCAAATTCTTTACTGACCAAGCAGGGAAGCCCTATACTTGCTCATAAATTGCACAAATGTAACCCGAACATAAGATATTAATAACAGAAGAAACTAGAGATGGGATGCAAGGGTACATGGGGACTCTGCACTTTCAACTCATTTTTCTGTAAACCTAAATCTGCTCAGAAAACAGCTTCTTCTTTTAATTGCAAAATTAATAATTTCAGGGACAAGAGACCATAAATCCATTTTGCCCTTTTCCTCCACACAAAGTACAACTCTAGACCCTAGAAATGGCACAAATACTACTTAAAGAAGAATTCTGGAAAGTGAGCTGGTTTGGAACCCCAGAGGTGGAGGACGAGCCGAGCAGCAAGGCATTTCTGTTCACCCACCCAGCAGACAAAGGGCACCCAGATATGTCATTTCCCTTTTCATTTCTCCTCCAGATAAAATGCGGGTCCCTCTGAGAATGCTAGATAAAGCCTTTGTCACCACCAGCAAAGAAAACTGATCGGAAGTCCTGCCAGAAATAAGTGACCAGGAGAGATATTCTCTATTCTGTCAAGCTCGGCACTAAGTCACTTTAGTCCTGTCCAACTCTGTGCAACCTTATGAACTGTAGCCCCCCCCGGCTCCTCTGTCCATGGAATTCTCCAGGCAAGAATACCGGAGTGGATTGCCATTTCCTTCTCCAAGGGATCTTCTGATCCAGGGATCAAAGGTTCTTTACCACTAGTGCCACCTGGGAAGTCCTCTGTCAAGCTTAAGATTCCTTTTTTCCACTAAGAGATGCCACACCAAGAAGAGTCGGTAGAGATGGCAGAAAAAACCCAGCTACAGCAGGTGGCCTTGTGCAGGAAGCCTCCTTGTCCCGGGGACTCTGAGGAAGCTCTCCTCCTCAAAGTAGCTGGGAGGCACCTATAAGGAAACAGATGTACCCTTTTCCTACAGAGAAATGCCTAGGGGAAATCCTTTTCAGACAGCCTCATCAGAGACCAGCAGGAATCCTAACCATACCAGATAAACCAAACAGGCCCAATAACATCACAGAGGCTGGGAAAGGTGAACTGCCACTGGAAACAAAGCCTAAAGCAGGGCAAGATCCACGTAGTAAACCTAAGCAGGGTGACTGCCTCATGAAATCAAATGTTTGAGTAGGACCGAGAATCTCCGCCTGCCCGAAAAAAAGCAGCTGTCAAAGAACCAGGAAAATCACAAATAGAATGAGATAAGTCAGTCAGCTGACATCAGTCCTTACCAATCAGATGCTGGAACAAGCAACTTGAGAGCAACTGGCAAAAAAAACACTTCAGCAATCAATTACACATTGTCTTGAAACAAAGGAAAAAGTAAAAAGACTCAGTAAAGAAATAGAAATTATAAAAATGTGGAAACTATAGAACTGAAAAATACAAAATGTAGGAAAAATAAAAAAATAAAAACCCTCCCTAGATGGTCTCAACAGTAGAATGGACTTGATGAGGATAGACTCAGTGAATCTGAGTACAGATTAATGTAGTTCACCCAATTGAAACAATAGAGATAAAATAGCCTGGGGGAAAAAAAGCAAGAACAGAGCCTCAGGAAACCATGGGAGGATAATGAGAGATCCAACAATTGTATTGGCAGTCCCGGAAGGAGTGAAGAAAAAGGAAGCTGAAAGAGTATTTGAAGAAATAATGACTGAAAACATTCCAAATTTGGCAAAACACACAACATTCAGATCCAAGAAACTTAGCAAACTATAAACAAATTAAAGCCAAAGAAACCTACACAAAGGCACATTGTAATTAAAGTTTTGAAAACTAAAGATGGAAAAAAAAAAAAGTCTTGAAAGCAGCCAGAGAAAAATGATTCATTACCTCTGTGTAATCTATCAGATTTCTCATCTGCAACTGTGGAGGCCAGAAGGAAGAAGCAGAGTTTTGTTTTTTTTTTCAAATGATGGAGAAAAAAAAAAAAAGAAACTTGTCAACTATGAATTCTATATCTGGGGAAACTATTGTTTAAGAATAAAGAGGAAATGAGACAAAAGCAAAAGGAATTGGTCTCTAACAAACTTACCCTTAAAAACTGGCTTAAGTAGGTTCTTCAAACAGAAAAGGAATGAGAAGGGGAAAGAAAGCACTGGGGAGGAAGAAGTATTGAAAATTGAAACAAAAATGTTAACACTACCAGGTTTCTAGAAAATTGGTATTTATTCAGACAAGGGGAGCATGAAATGTAACTAAATAGAAGTGAGGTTTTCACACTTTACATGCCAAGTAATAATTAGTGCTAGCCAGATTGACCTTATTGAGTTCTATTTCTTATTCTTTAATGAATTGTCATGTAAAGCAAAGGTGAGTGAACATCTGTTTTCCCTATTACATATATTTTTTTAAACACTTAGTCTGGAATGTTAAACCTCATACGGAAGAAATAACATATTAGTATTGACGGTATTTGCAAACATGTATGCTATGAATCATGTGTTAACATAATTGTTTCCACACACACATACCTACAACCCACAACAAGAATTATTCAAACAATTTAAGGGAAACTTACCATGAACCTTTGAACTGATTTTTTAAGTAAACTTTTTTTTTGACTAGTTGGTAACCATATCATAAGAAATCATTAAATTTGTAGTTTTCTTTGCATGTTTATTCATGCTAATAGCTTCTTTACATTTTAAGAATCTTTAAACTCTCCATATGTAATTATGACTTTAAAATGTTTATAATTATGGCAAAAGTGCTATAAAGGTTAAAAAAAAAAAACCATAAAATTGTTAACTTGCCAAAATTAAAAATATTTGTCCCAGATTTTGAAAGCTAAAAATTTCAAGTAATGAAAGACTATGAGGAAAAGGAAGTCAGAGAGAGGAATCTATTTTATCAAAATGCAGAAGGCCTGGAACTTATACGTCCATCTCACATAACTCTTCCACTCACCTTCCCCTTATGTTACTAGAAAAACAAGGAAAGGCCTTTGGGTCACCAATAAGATCAGTTTTTAAAAAAGAAAATTAGAGCATGCTAACCAATAACATATGAAGGTGCGCAGCTCGAGCCTTCTCTGATGGAATTTGAGCCAGGATCCCTCTGGGTGCAAAATATCAGTTTTACCAAAATACATATTGTCTTTCTAAAGTTATAGGGAATAGGACTCCATTAAGACTGGTAATATCCAATAAACAAATCAGGAGCAGGTTTCTAAATACGAAATTATTTAATAACGCAAGGGGCACTGGACATAGCCATTTTAAAATTACAATACATACCATGTTTAAATTTTCATTAGATTACTGAGAGTTCAGCATGAAGGTGTGCTTTGCTTTGTGTTTCTATTTCTCCTCTTCACGATGACCAGGGCAGAGTCATGAATAAAGAAAAGGCTGAGAGAAAACCAGCTCTTTCCTTTTGAAAGTAATGACAGTTAATCTGGTCACATTTTAACCCTATTGACCTAATTGATGGAATCATTTTCATTTTTTCCAAATATATTTATGTGCACCATTTTTAAAGAGAACAGTGCAGTCAAGTGAAAGTGAAAGTTACTCAGTCGTGTTCAGTTCTTTGTGACCCCATGGACTATAGCCTGCCAGTCAAGGACCCAACATAATTTAGTTTTCCTCCCAGTGCCAAACTAGAATTAGAAAAGTCGCTG
The DNA here is from genome assembly GCA_006410675.1 of Oreotragus oreotragus. Lineage (NCBI taxonomy): Eukaryota > Metazoa > Chordata > Mammalia > Artiodactyla > Bovidae > Oreotragus > Oreotragus oreotragus. The sequence continues at coordinate 327,929 of SJYX01005671.1, read as the reverse complement.
CAGCAAAGTTTCCTCACATCAGTGCTTTCTTTCCACTTTTTGTATTTATCAGAAAATATTGGCTATTTTTTCTTTATTCTTTGGGACAAAAACGTTACATGAGCCAAAAGAAAAAGAGAGATGCAGCCAGGAAATCTAAAAGTGCCCCAAGAAGCATAGATAACGAGAGGAATGTTATATTGTAATATTTCTGACATCACAAGAAGCAGAGAAAGGATCAGTTGCTCAGAGATGCTTGGGAGGCTTCCAAAGTCTCAGGCTGTTTTCAGCTTTCTCATCATTTTTGCCTTGAGGCTACCATCCTCATGCTCACAATATGGCTGCGTTACCTCCACACATCACAGCTCCATTTCAGAAAAGAAGAAGAAATGGTACTGGTGAAAAGGGGTGTGTGTGTTGATTCTGCATCCTTTGCAAGGAGAAGAAGAAAAAAAAAGATGCTTTCCAGAGAATCTACACAGTTGAACTCTACTCCTTCCAAGTTCTGGAGCTAATGGAGGAAAGAAGAGTGAACAGGGAAAGGAAGACTTCAGTGTTCATTCCCCGGGTGAGCACATGTTTTAATTACTGAACTTTACAAGAGTGAATGCTCTTCTAAACCCAGCACATGTCTGTCCAGTCTTACAGTCATCTGAATGTCAAGTCCAAGCTCAAGGCAGAGGCTTAAAGACAGAGACGCACATGGAAGGAGAGCCTGGACTTCTTTAAAAAGTGTCTGGGTCTTAAAAATCTATCTGTACGCAATGAAATGTAGGAAAATTTACTTGTATGTAGTTTGGGGTGACATTGAGGGGGTAGGTTTTTGAAATTTTAAATCTCCACCTTATAAGCAATAATATAAATAGGAATAATATAAAATATTAATCTTAGTATATTTCAATCTTTATTTTTAAACCTAATGTCTTTCTAAGTCACAGTGTGTTTTCAGTAATATCTCTTACTAACTTCTTTTCCTTATACTGGTATACTGGTTCAAAAAATATCTGAAATCTGTAATTTTTAAAAATATTTCAATGATTATTTTTTAAAATACCTTTAGATGAGCAATAAGAAATCTTAGTATCACTTATTAAAGCATAGCGTAAAACTTGTAACATATTAACAAATACTGATTCCTGCTATAAAATTCAGCATCTTTTTATCTTCTAAAAATTTACTCTGATTATAGGAATTATGTATCAATAAAATTATCACCTTACATTTTCCCCGACCTCTATAGTAATTGGTTTTAAAAAGCATCACATAGCTTAAAATATACTCATTTATGTGAAGGATGTTCATATGTGGCATATTTATACATTTTCATATTTTAAACAATACCATCTTAAATAAAGATGTGTATAAGAGACAGAGGCATTTCTGTTCACCCACCCAGCAGACAAAGGGCACCCAGATATGTCATTTCCCTTTTCATTTCTCCTCCAGATAAAATGCGGGTCCCTCTGAGAATGCTAGATAAAGCCTTTGTCACCACCAGCAAAGAAAACTGATCGGAAGTCCTGCCAGAAATAAGTGACCAGGAGAGATATTCTCTATTCTGTCAAGCTCGGCACTAAGTCACTTTAGTCCTGTCCAACTCTGTGCAACCTTATGAACTGTAGCCCCCCCCGGCTCCTCTGTCCATGGAATTCTCCAGGCAAGAATACCGGAGTGGATTGCCATTTCCTTCTCCAAGGGATCTTCTGATCCAGGGATCAAAGGTTCTTTACCACTAGTGCCACCTGGGAAGTCCTCTGTCAAGCTTAAGATTCCTTTTTTCCACTAAGAGATGCCACACCAAGAAGAGTCGGTAGAGATGGCAGAAAAAACCCAGCTACAGCAGGTGGCCTTGTGCAGGAAGCCTCCTTGTCCCGGGGACTCTGAGGAAGCTCTCCTCCTCAAAGTAGCTGGGAGGCACCTATAAGGAAACAGATGTACCCTTTTCCTACAGAGAAATGCCTAGGGGAAATCCTTTTCAGACAGCCTCATCAGAGACCAGCAGGAATCCTAACCATACCAGATAAACCAAACAGGCCCAATAACATCACAGAGGCTGGGAAAGGTGAACTGCCACTGGAAACAAAGCCTAAAGCAGGGCAAGATCCACGTAGTAAACCTAAGCAGGGTGACTGCCTCATGAAATCAAATGTTTGAGTAGGACCGAGAATCTCCGCCTGCCCGAAAAAAAGCAGCTGTCAAAGAACCAGGAAAATCACAAATAGAATGAGATAAGTCAGTCAGCTGACATCAGTCCTTACCAATCAGATGCTGGAACAAGCAACTTGAGAGCAACTGGCAAAAAAAACACTTCAGCAATCAATTACACATTGTCTTGAAACAAAGGAAAAAGTAAAAAGACTCAGTAAAGAAATAGAAATTATAAAAATGTGGAAACTATAGAACTGAAAAATACAAAATGTAGGAAAAATAAAAAAATAAAAACCCTCCCTAGATGGTCTCAACAGTAGAATGGACTTGATGAGGATAGACTCAGTGAATCTGAGTACAGATTAATGTAGTTCACCCAATTGAAACAATAGAGATAAAATAGCCTGGGGGAAAAAAAGCAAGAACAGAGCCTCAGGAAACCATGGGAGGATAATGAGAGATCCAACAATTGTATTGGCAGTCCCGGAAGGAGTGAAGAAAAAGGAAGCTGAAAGAGTATTTGAAGAAATAATGACTGAAAACATTCCAAATTTGGCAAAACACACAACATTCAGATCCAAGAAACTTAGCAAACTATAAACAAATTAAAGCCAAAGAAACCTACACAAAGGCACATTGTAATTAAAGTTTTGAAAACTAAAGATGGAAAAAAAAAAAAGTCTTGAAAGCAGCCAGAGAAAAATGATTCATTACCTCTGTGTAATCTATCAGATTTCTCATCTGCAACTGTGGAGGCCAGAAGGAAGAAGCAGAGTTTTGTTTTTTTTTTCAAATGATGGAGAAAAAAAAAAAAAGAAACTTGTCAACTATGAATTCTATATCTGGGGAAACTATTGTTTAAGAATAAAGAGGAAATGAGACAAAAGCAAAAGGAATTGGTCTCTAACAAACTTACCCTTAAAAACTGGCTTAAGTAGGTTCTTCAAACAGAAAAGGAATGAGAAGGGGAAAGAAAGCACTGGGGAGGAAGAAGTATTGAAAATTGAAACAAAAATGTTAACACTACCAGGTTTCTAGAAAATTGGTATTTATTCAGACAAGGGGAGCATGAAATGTAACTAAATAGAAGTGAGGTTTTCACACTTTACATGCCAAGTAATAATTAGTGCTAGCCAGATTGACCTTATTGAGTTCTATTTCTTATTCTTTAATGAATTGTCATGTAAAGCAAAGGTGAGTGAACATCTGTTTTCCCTATTACATATATTTTTTTAAACACTTAGTCTGGAATGTTAAACCTCATACGGAAGAAATAACATATTAGTATTGACGGTATTTGCAAACATGTATGCTATGAATCATGTGTTAACATAATTGTTTCCACACACACATACCTACAACCCACAACAAGAATTATTCAAACAATTTAAGGGAAACTTACCATGAACCTTTGAACTGATTTTTTAAGTAAACTTTTTTTTTGACTAGTTGGTAACCATATCATAAGAAATCATTAAATTTGTAGTTTTCTTTGCATGTTTATTCATGCTAATAGCTTCTTTACATTTTAAGAATCTTTAAACTCTCCATATGTAATTATGACTTTAAAATGTTTATAATTATGGCAAAAGTGCTATAAAGGTTAAAAAAAAAAAACCATAAAATTGTTAACTTGCCAAAATTAAAAATATTTGTCCCAGATTTTGAAAGCTAAAAATTTCAAGTAATGAAAGACTATGAGGAAAAGGAAGTCAGAGAGAGGAATCTATTTTATCAAAATGCAGAAGGCCTGGAACTTATACGTCCATCTCACATAACTCTTCCACTCACCTTCCCCTTATGTTACTAGAAAAACAAGGAAAGGCCTTTGGGTCACCAATAAGATCAGTTTTTAAAAAAGAAAATTAGAGCATGCTAACCAATAACATATGAAGGTGCGCAGCTCGAGCCTTCTCTGATGGAATTTGAGCCAGGATCCCTCTGGGTGCAAAATATCAGTTTTACCAAAATACATATTGTCTTTCTAAAGTTATAGGGAATAGGACTCCATTAAGACTGGTAATATCCAATAAACAAATCAGGAGCAGGTTTCTAAATACGAAATTATTTAATAACGCAAGGGGCACTGGACATAGCCATTTTAAAATTACAATACATACCATGTTTAAATTTTCATTAGATTACTGAGAGTTCAGCATGAAGGTGTGCTTTGCTTTGTGTTTCTATTTCTCCTCTTCACGATGACCAGGGCAGAGTCATGAATAAAGAAAAGGCTGAGAGAAAACCAGCTCTTTCCTTTTGAAAGTAATGACAGTTAATCTGGTCACATTTTAACCCTATTGACCTAATTGATGGAATCATTTTCATTTTTTCCAAATATATTTATGTGCACCATTTTTAAAGAGAACAGTGCAGTCAAGTGAAAGTGAAAGTTACTCAGTCGTGTTCAGTTCTTTGTGACCCCATGGACTATAGCCTGCCAGTCAAGGACCCAACATAATTTAGTTTTCCTCCCAGTGCCAAACTAGAATTAGAAAAGTCGCTGCAGCAAAGTTTCCTCACATCAGTGCTTTCTTTCCACTTTTTGTATTTATCAGAAAATATTGGCTATTTTTTCTTTATTCTTTGGGACAAAAACGTTACATGAGCCAAAAGAAAAAGAGAGATGCAGCCAGGAAATCTAAAAGTGCCCCAAGAAGCATAGATAACGAGAGGAATGTTATATTGTAATATTTCTGACATCACAAGAAGCAGAGAAAGGATCAGTTGCTCAGAGATGCTTGGGAGGCTTCCAAAGTCTCAGGCTGTTTTCAGCTTTCTCATCATTTTTGCCTTGAGGCTACCATCCTCATGCTCACAATATGGCTGCGTTACCTCCACACATCACAGCTCCATTTCAGAAAAGAAGAAGAAATGGTACTGGTGAAAAGGGGTGTGTGTGTTGATTCTGCATCCTTTGCAAGGAGAAGAAGAAAAAAAAAGATGCTTTCCAGAGAATCTACACAGTTGAACTCTACTCCTTCCAAGTTCTGGAGCTAATGGAGGAAAGAAGAGTGAACAGGGAAAGGAAGACTTCAGTGTTCATTCCCCGGGTGAGCACATGTTTTAATTACTGAACTTTACAAGAGTGAATGCTCTTCTAAACCCAGCACATGTCTGTCCAGTCTTACAGTCATCTGAATGTCAAGTCCAAGCTCAAGGCAGAGGCTTAAAGACAGAGACGCACATGGAAGGAGAGCCTGGACTTCTTTAAAAAGTGTCTGGGTCTTAAAAATCTATCTGTACGCAATGAAATGTAGGAAAATTTACTTGTATGTAGTTTGGGGTGACATTGAGGGGGTAGGTTTTTGAAATTTTAAATCTCCACCTTATAAGCAATAATATAAATAGGAATAATATAAAATATTAATCTTAGTATATTTCAATCTTTATTTTTAAACCTAATGTCTTTCTAAGTCACAGTGTGTTTTCAGTAATATCTCTTACTAACTTCTTTTCCTTATACTGGTATACTGGTTCAAAAAATATCTGAAATCTGTAATTTTTAAAAATATTTCAATGATTATTTTTTAAAATACCTTTAGATGAGCAATAAGAAATCTTAGTATCACTTATTAAAGCATAGCGTAAAACTTGTAACATATTAACAAATACTGATTCCTGCTATAAAATTCAGCATCTTTTTATCTTCTAAAAATTTACTCTGATTATAGGAATTATGTATCAATAAAATTATCACCTTACATTTTCCCCGACCTCTATAGTAATTGGTTTTAAAAAGCATCACATAGCTTAAAATATACTCATTTATGTGAAGGATGTTCATATGTGGCATATTTATACATTTTCATATTTTAAACAATACCATCTTAAATAATGAATTTAAATATCTTGAATATACATTTTATTTCAATCATCTCCATTGCTGAATTCAAGTGATGATAACGTATACATATTGTAATCTTAGAAAAGCTATATTTAGCAAATGATCTTCTGTTCCTCAAAATGATCTTTTGTTCCTCAAAAATTAGTTTTTTCTGACTTTCAACAAGCTGTAGAAACTTAGCATCAAATCAAAGACTCATCATCATTGACCTAGAAACTGTATCTAGTGAGTTCAGTTGGTTGTTATAAACGTTGATTAGATCGCTTTAGAATGTTTTGTCTTCTCCGTACTACCAAATGACTTCCGAGCATTAATATGCATGCTGATAAGATAATATTTAACACAAAGAAGTAACTTAAAGACCACCTTTTTCCTAGCTCTCTCATTCTTCAGATGAAAATCTGAAAGGTTAAATTTCAAAGGTTCTTTACCAAACAAGATTTTACTTGGTTCGGGAGGAGCCGAAACTTCCACTCTCCGAGCTTTTCTCTATATTCTTTGCTGTTGTTGTTCAATCACTAAGTCACGTCCAACTCTTCGCGAACGCATGGGCTGCAGCTCGCCAGGCCTCCCCGCCCTTCACTCTCTCCCGGAGCTTGTGCAAACTCATGTCCCGTTCTATCTCCTTATTAACCACAAGCAGCGAAGGCGATGGCAGCCCACTGCAGTGCTCTTGCCTGTAGCATCCATGGACAGAGGAGCCTGGTGGGCTGCAGTCCATGGGGTCACGAAGAGTCGGACACGACTGAGTGGCTTCACTTTCCCTTTCCCTTTTCACTTTCATGCATTGGAGAAGGAAATGGCAACCCACTCCAGTGTTCTTGCCTGGAGAATCCCAGGGACGGGGAAGCCTGGTGGGCTGCACAGAGTTGGACATGACTGAAGCAACGCAGCAGCAGCAGCATTAACCACAGGAGTGTCTCAGACCCGGGGAGTTAACAGAATCATTGGAGCCATCTGTTTTCAGAGGTTCTCAATCAAAATTGGGTAAACGGCAGACCTCAAAATCAAGTATGGACAACAGGAGAGATTCCGGGGGGTTGGCTGGGCTGAGCCTGGCCGTGCCCTTCGTAGGTCCAGGATTCGGCTCATCTCAGAGACCCGGGGGGGCACTGGGGCAGCCCGTCCTGCCCGTTAGCTGTCCCTAGCCACTGTGCGCGTGGCAGAGGCAGAGACTCAAGAGGGACCAAGCCCAGCTGTGCAAGCACGTTCCAACCCTTTGTGTGTATTGTGCTCACTAAGAGGCCTGGGGCCAGAGCTGTCTCATGGTTGAGGCCAGACGTAGAAACAGGTGGGCATTTCAAATCGATATTGAAAAAGTAGGTTTAAGAAGGGGTAAAAAATTGAGGCCAATGTTTCAACTTACTGAAAATTATATATTTAAAGTACACTGTAAATAAAAATTTTACAGGAAAAAAAATAATTCTAATGTACCTTCTGTAAGAACACAATGAAATGACAGACTTCAAACACCAGGATAATACATTGCTTATTTGTAAAATCACCATGGGCTTCCCTGGTGGCTTGGCAGTAAAGAATCTGCAGTTTGATCCCTTGGGAAGATCCTTGAAGGAGGAAATGGTCGCCCACTCCAGCATTCTTGCCCGGAGAATCCCATGGACAGAGGAGCCTGGCGGGCTACAGTCCATGGGGTCGCAAAAGAGCTGGACATGACTGAGCAAGTAAACAACAAATACACTACTGTTTTGCCCTGAGAGTCATATTTAATATACCCTGTGACTTCAGTTCAGTTCAGTTCAGTCGCTCAGTCGTGTCTGAGAAGTGAGGGCTTCTATAGGAATTCAATTGATATAACAGCACTATAATCAAACACCATTGTACTTACATAATTCACATCCCCTTTGATCCAAATGTCTACCATTAGGACATGTTTTTTGGAATCAAGAATTGACATTTGCATTTTAAATTTTCACCTGGTTGATGGTGAGTCAAAGTCATACTTCTCATAAAGGGGTCTGCAAAACTCTTCTGTAATATTGAGCTATGTTACAGGAGAAAATGTAGACATGCTAAGGCCGAGTGATTTACTCCGTCATTCAGCTAATCAATAGCAGGGCAAGGAGGAGACCACAGTCACAGCACTCTGGCAAGTGAGCCTTATTAAGCAGTGTGGACTTATGTGTATCTGACACTCAGCCCGGAGTATCGGAATTGGACCACCGTCTCTCACAGGTGGAAATGTGTGTACAAGGTCTGTTAAACATGATATATTCCTAATGTACTGCAATTACTGAAACACCTGTGGCATAGAACATACTCTGTTCTTGAGGGGAAATGTGTAGCTCATTCAAACAGCGTGCCTCACATTTCACTGCCTTTACCTGCGGTTATATGATCTAGTGATTCCACGCTGGGGTAAGTCCCAAGAACTTGTTCTTAATTATAATGACGCTGGGTGTGACTGTGTTGATTTGTGGGCTGTATTTTTCTTAGAATTTTTGCTCGTGTCAGTAGCCTCTTATGAAAAAAATGTGTTTCCACTGCGTGTTTGACAGCTCTGGGAAAGCTATCCGCCTAAGTTATCAATGGGTGGAAAATACTCCCACACTGAAACAGGGCTCAGCATCCACTTAGAATCTGGAAATTCCCCCACTTGAGTCCTTGACTTCCAGAACACGCCGCAGGCACACGCTGCCCAACAGGTGGGAATCGGCTTGACCGAGGAGTTGCAGTTCTCTTTCCATGACACACTCAGCCTCGGGGACGCGAGTGCACATGTTTATACAGTTAGATAAGTTCAATCCTCGGTTGTTTGTGAGGGATAAAAGAGGGAGTGGGAAAAACATAAATAAAGAGTATGATGACATAACAAAGGTGAGAAGAAATAATTCTTACAAGTCAAACTTCTGGTCAAAGAAGAGAGGGAAAAAAAGCATCGTGACTATATTTTTTTATAGGTTTAATAGTAGTTTTCAGATTTTTCAGAATTCTGTTGTCTTGCTTAAATTTCCTATATAAACGGCATCTTTACAAGGAGCCAAACTACATGCAGTAATAAGAGATGAGAGCATATGGGTTTGTGAACAAAGTTGGAACTCTTTTTTTTTTTTTTTTTTAAGCTGGGGATAGAATCTCACTGATGTTGGGTTTTTATTACATCTATCACAGTACCGGGCAAAGAGACAGGAGAACAGTTAGTGCATAAAAAATACCTAGAAGCATAAATTATTAGACTGGAAGAATGTTTCAAGAAAATATAGAATAGTAAATACCCACCCCTAGCTTCCAACCCCCACAACACGTAATAAACCTTTGGACATTAATAAATTTACCTCAGACAAGAACTGGTCTGCACTAAGCCCAAGCTATCTAGAATAGGGAAACTCTGAACAGGTTTCCTGATTTCAAAGTCCACTTCTTTTCTACCATTTCCTCTTATTCCAATGATCTTTTAAGAAACTCATGGTTTAGACAAACGTACTATACTTAAATTGAGTATCATGTGTGTTTTCTCCCTGCCTTCTTTCTCTTTTAAAAATATTTTGAGGATCTTAAAATATTTTAGATCCACTCCTATGATTATAGAATAATATAAAATCTATGTCCCTAACAACCCATGTATGAGATTCAATACTAACCATATAAAGAGATGAAATCTCCTTTGCCATCCTTCCAGCTTGACCTGCAGTGGCTATCTTTTGTGTGTGTGTGAGTGAATACTGATCATTTTCATACTTCATCTTACATTTTTACTACATACCTAAACTTCTCTTGGAGAAGGAAATGGCAGTCCACTCCAGTATCCTTGCCTGGAAAATCCCATGGACAGAGGAGCCTGGCAGGCTACAGTCGATGGGGTCGCAAGAGTCGGACACGACTTAGCGACTAAACCACCACCAAACTTCTCTAAAATCCCTAAATCTCTATAGCATTCTTTGTAAATTAAACGTTTTCTAATTATACCATACCGCAGGTGACCTACTGATATTTTCTTTTCGGCTTTGACTTGTCCATGCTTATGTGTTTAGTATTAGTTGATTGTTTTTAATTTCGTATGTTATCCTATCATATTAGCATAGATTCCTTTAGAATTCATCATCCTATCCAGGGTAGTTGTGTTGTATATGTAATGAGTTAATTAGATCTTTTGGGTTTCTAAGCTTTGTTTTTAATTTTGTAGCTTTGTGTGTGTATGTATGTATACATATATATGTATATATTTTTATATATGCAAATACTGCTTAACTAGTTCATCAACAATTGAAGCTATATATGTGTATCTTTGTGATTACATTCACATTCAATTTATTGAATGAAGCATTCTGTTTCAACATCAAAAGCAGACCCCAAATGAGCGGTAGCACTGTCCCTGAGCCAAGTGAAAGGACATGCCTGCTGAGAGAAAGCGAGAAATAAGAGGAAGTTGCGGACCAACCTGCCTGAGTTCGTGTCCTGACTCCTCCACTTCTTACCTGCCTGACACTAGGCAATTTATCTCATCTGTGGGCCTCAGTTTACCTTATCTGAAAAATGGTGATAATAATAGTGGTTACCGCCTAAGCTTTTTGTGAGTGCATGAGTCAATGCCTGTAAAGACCTTATAACCTTGCCTGCCTTGCAACAAGCATTCAGTCAATGACAGGTGGAATTCTTCACTGTTACAGAGAATAGCAGCAGAGCCAAGCAGGTAGCAAGGGTCTTCTGGTGATGCCAGGACGCACAAGCTCGATGAGAGAGTGAGGAAATGGTTCGGGCACAGTTTGTACAACATAGTGGACTCTGTCTCCTTCTACCGTCTTGAAAGTTTTAAGAAGTAGCCATCCTTACGTACTTTAACCCCTACTTCTTAACATAGAGACTGGGGTACCACTGGTAATAAGTGTGTGTGAGAGAGAGAAGGAAAAGAGACTCAGGCATAAGTAGCGCAGCGGGCGAGAATAATCACTGGTGAGCCGTGTAGATTACTGTGAGAACACATTTGGCTGTCTTTGCCAGCAGACTTACTGGCTGGAATCGGTTCTTTATGACCTCATTTTGTTTGCTGGCCTGCTTATTTCCTGTTTGATCAAAAAATGGCTTCTATTAATAGCCTGTGTGGTGTTGGTCATCTTTTGCCATAAAAGTTATTGAAAGAGAATTAGCTCTTGTTCCACACTAATTTACAGAGAATATCTTGTAAATACTTACATTTAACGCAAGCAATTGCTTAAAAAGAATTCAAAAACATTATAAAATTAAGGCTTTTTATATGCAGTGTTGATCATTACTTCAACACTCAGACTTTAAATATTTTTGTGATGCTTTCTAAGTCCAAGAAATGAAAATCTGAGTATTTTAACTAACCACATTTCAAGGTAGAGTATATGTATTAGATTCTAAATTAACAATCTACATAAAAGTAGTAGCCTTGCACAATTATACACTGTAATTGTGCTGAATATAAAAAAAATTGCTTTAGGAGTAAGAGTTGGATATTTTATGGGCAGTGCATGAATTTTAAGTTATTTTCTACATTGAAAGTTACTCTCCAAAGTATAGAGATTAATACAATTAATAACTAGGGAAATTTGAATAATAGGGAAATCATATCCACACATTTTCTTGTAAAATATTTTAAGGAAAATAACACTTTCTTTAATTTTAGTAAAACCTTCAATCAATAAACTCAGAGAAGTACCCTGTGCCATGACCGACTACTTTCTACCCATACAAGAAAGAGTGTTAGCTCTTCACCCAAACTTAACATGCAACAGAACGCCACTGCTGTGACTTAATCTTTTTCTTCATATACCAAAAGAAAAATACAATAAAACAAAAACTTTTAATCACGGGTGGTTTCAGAGTCTTCAATTTTTTGGAATAAATGACATTTACTGTTTTTTAATGTTATGAGGGCACATAAATTACTATACATTATTATTATACCACACAAATTATTATAAAGTCAACAAAATATACTGAAAGCAAATTTAATGTATTCTTTTTGCCTTTGCAGAAAAGCAATTATGACTATTTATTCTTAATGTATAAGAAGGCTGCTTCCAGACTTCAAAGTGTTAAATTTTTTTTGAGGTGTTGGAAATTGTTTTCCATTTTCACCTGTGTTATGAAAGTTTTGAATAAATCTGTGTTCAGCATCTTTATTAAGTGTGTTTCATCTTGAACGTCATGTACCAAATTCACATGGAAATGCTGAGGTACAAAAGTAGCCTAGCAATTCTGCATCAGTGCAGCTCAGCTCCTTCACTCAGTTGTATCTGACTCTTTGTGACCCCATGGACTGCAGCATGCCAGGCTTCCCTGTCCATCACCAACTCCCAGAGCTTGCTCAAACTCATGTCCATTGAGTTGGTGATGCCATCCAACCATCTCAACCTCTGTTGTCCCCTTCTCCATCTGCCTTCAATTTTTCCCAGTATCAGAATCTTTTCCAATGAGTCAGTTCTTCGCATCAAGTGGTCAAAATATTGGAGCTTCAGCTTCAGCATCAGTCCTTCCAGTGAATAGTCAGGACTGATTTCCTTGAGGATTGACTGGTCTGATACCCTTGCAGTCCAAGGGACTCTCAAGAGTCTTCTCCAACACCACAGTTTAAAAGCATCAGGCTTCCCTGGTGGCTCAGAGGTTAAAGCATCTGCCTCCAGTGCGGGAGACCCAGGTTCGATCCCTGGGTCGGGAAGATCCCCTGGAGAAGGAAATGGCAACCCACTCCAGTATTCTGCCTGGAGAATTCCCATGGATGGAGGAGCCTAGTAGGTTACAGTCCACGGGGTCACAAAGAGTCGGACATGACTGAGTGACTCGGGGAAGGCAATGGCACCCCACCCCAGTACTCTTGCCTGGAAAATCCAATGGACGGAGTAGCCTGGTGGGCTGCAGTCCATGGGGTCGCTAACAGTCGGACAGACTGAGCGACTTCACTTTCACTTTTCTCTTTCATGCATTGGAGAAGGAAATGGCAACCCACTCCAGTATTCTTGCCTGGAGAATCCCAGGGATGGGGGAGCCTGGTGGGCTGC
>SJYX01005671.1:245350-311292 GCA_006410675.1 Oreotragus oreotragus | reverse complement strand
GTCCATGGGGTCGCAAAGAGTCAGACACGACTGAGCGACTTCACTTTCACTTTTCACTTTCGTGCATTGGAGAAGGAAATGGCAACCCACTCCAGTGTTCTTGCCTGGAGAATCCCAGGGACGGGGGAGCCTGGTGGGCTGCCGTCTATGGGGTCTTACAGAGTCAGACACGACTAAAGCGACTTAGCAGCAGCAGCAGCAGCATTCAATCTTTGTGTTTGAAACAAAATCTGTAGGTACTTTTGAAGGGGAAACACACTTCAAAGTTTAGGATTCTTTAGATTCTGTCTTATTAAAGAAAGAAATAGACTGAGAACGGGAACTTTATTTTTGATGAAAATTCTTTTTTTAATATAAATTTATTTACTTTAATTGGAGGCTAATTACTTTACACTATTGTGTTGGTTTTGCCGTACATCAACATGAATCCGCCACAGGTGTACACATGTTCCCCATCCTGAGCTCTCCTCCCACCTCCCTCCCCTTCCCATCCCTCTGGGTCATCCCAGTGCATCAGCCCCAAGCATCCTGTATCATGCATCGAACCTGGACTGATGTTGTCAACATCGAGAAGACAGTGGAAGAATTTTTTTTTCCTTAACTGTTCCCATGACTGATACATTTTCATGAGGGTTACATTACTTACACCATAAGATACAGTAACTGAACCTAAATTGCCTTAACAGTGAATATTCAAATAAAAACATAGGAAATTCCAAATAAACATCTTACCATATTTATTATAATAAAAATTACATAATGATGCCAGGAAAATTGCAGGCACATTTTGACTCTATTCTAATATATAACTTCATTTGCCTTTGATATGAAAAAATGTGTCTCACACTGTCTTATCTCATCTTTCACAAATATGATGTAATTCAGTGTGCTGCTGATGCCAGGACATTTTCCATAAGTTAGGTGATTTATTAATCAGTGTATAATCCATTTATAGTAAAAGAGAAACTGTATTAAACTGTTATGCTTTTAACGATAAATTCTCCTGAAATTTAAATACAAAACTAACTGTAGTTAGTTTAGTGTTCATTGTCTGTTAGCATGTATTTTAGTATATGCTTCTCTGCTCACTGATGCATGGAGGTAGAGAGCATTGCCCAGTGGTGGAATCCCAGCTCTGTCATGTTCTAGCGGTGTATCATTGGGTAAGTTCTTAGCCTCTCTGAGCCTGGATTTTAATAGCTGGGTTTTAAAAGCATCAAACATAAGGTATGTAAAATGTAGGATATGTGATGGAAGTAATCAATAAGCTTACATCTGATATTTCATAATGTTCAATAAATAGGCATTAGAAAAACCAAAATCATTAGTTTTAGCAATAACATAACCACATGAACAATACTCATTATCTGATGGGGTCATTAACAACTAGAAAATATATAGGTAAAATGTAAAAAACACATAAAATATACAAAAATTCTGAACGTACATCATTAAAAGATTATTCTGGCAAGAGGTTAAATAATGCATTTCACAATTCTCTGCCAGTCACTTAATGATTTGTTTAGGTGAAGGTATCTGTTTCTTGTTGTATAAACCACTAGACACAACAACTCAAATAAAAACTGGAAAAACTGGATTTGTCCTCCAAGATGACCCATTTGTATTTTACTACAATATATATTGTACTGGAATATATCCTGACCCTTTGAAACTAGAGAATGGCCTACTTACTTTTTTCTAATTTAAGATAATTTCTAAAATACATATCTGAATTCATTGTAGATCATAGTGGCATTTATGACTTATGATATATAAACTTCATAAACTAGTGTTTCTTTTATAAGCTTTTAGGGTCTTCAAGTGTTTAAGATTTTCAAGCATTAGTGTTCTCTTATAAGGGTATCTTTAAGAGATATAGGGTTGCTGAGTGTCTATGTTGGAACTGCTTTCATAGACACTTTAGCAAGTTTTTGATCCTCTCTTCTTAAAACCAAACTAGAGAAAAGAAGTTAAACTGGCCATACAGGTAGCTCAAGAGAATCAGAGGTTCACTCATTCACTCATTCTTCTATCAATGTTTTCACTCATTCACTGAAGATCAATAATGCGTCTATCAACCCTCAAGGCACTATTATGAGGAATTCTCTTCCTGTCTTTTATGAAACTGTCGGTACACCTCCCATTACCACCCAGCTCAAGTAAAGGAGGTTGTAAGGAAGCAGGATTTTTAAATCCATAATTAAAATAGCACACTTTTATATAGAATCCTATCATATGTTTCATGTTAGCAAGCATTATTAAGCAAAAATATTATATGAACAGAATTCCAAAACTGATGATCAAATCTAGCATTATTTCAATGTGGATCTCTCTACTGAAAGTCATGTTTTTAAAAGGATCTAAGTTTCCTGTCACAGATCTGAAAATAATCCCAGTTTTAAATTAATGAAATTCAAGGATGCTGGGAGAGGAACAGAAGTTGACAGTCTATAAATGTGAGTCTCATAATCTTCTCCCTTTGTATTTAGACGTCTCGTTCAAGGTGTTTCCACCGAGAACAGGGATATGGAGCGGTCTACAGTTAAAGGAGATATAGAACCTACGAATCTCAAGGATGCGCTGTCCAGCTTCATCATTTACTCTAAGGTCTTTTGTTGGTGGTGGTGCTGCTGCTGGTGACCACCCAGTCGCATCCGACTCCTTGTGCCCCCATGGACTGTAGCCTGCCAGGCTCCTCTGTCCATGGGATTCTCCAGGCAAGAACACTGGAGTGGGTTGCCATTTTAGGTAAGTCATTTAACTTTTCAGAACTTCTACTGTCTCTTTTTAAAACATAGATGATAATTACATCATTGCTTATTGGGGTAACTAATTGAAATAATATATGGAAAAGTGTTGGTCACTATTAAACTGTTGGTAATTATTCCATAGGTCATTACTGAAAATTTATGAGAAAAATATTACATTTTCTACCCAATTTGTTTCATATTGTATTCTATACACGTCCATACACATCTTCTATACATGTGTACTCTACAGGCCATGGAATTCTCCAGGCCGGAATTCTGGTGTGGGTAGCCTATCTCTTGTCCAGCAGATCTTCCTGACCCAGGAATCGAACCTGGGTCTTCTGCATTGCAGGCAGATTTTTTACCAACTGGGCTATCAGGGAAGCCCGACTTTCACTTCCCTGTCCCATTAGAAAAAGCAAATATTGTTGAACAATTTGCTATTCAAGATTTCCAGCAACAGAACTGTCGTGAAAATAATGTGAAGAAGATATCTGGACAATTACTTCATCTTTAAACAATGTGTGATGGACCTTGCTGGACATCAGTGTTCATGGTGGGAGTGGCGCCACCTTCCTGAAGATCATTAGGCGCATATGAAGCTCATACAGCCAGCTGCCCTGGAGGAGTTGTCGTTCAGGGATCCATGTCACAGCTGAGATGGCATTAGGTGATCTCCAGAGGCTGACAGGTCATGAAGGCAAATTAACTCCATACTGTGAGTGGGAAGAAACCTCTACAGTCTTTGACAATAGCTGGAGGAAGAGCTCCAGATCATGGGCTCCTCAGGCTATGGACGGCTCATCAGACCAGAACCCAGTTGGAAGGCAGCTTTTAGGCAGATCAAGGCTAGTGAGAGGAAGAGTAATCTAATGTGAACCTGCCACAGTTTGACCCATCTCAGAGGTCCTGGGAGCACTGATTGACAGGGAGGGGACTAGGGCATCGTGACAAATATTGAGACGTGAAGTCAGAACGCTGTATGCTTAACACTTGAGTCAAAGTAATGGTTTATCCTTCTTCAGAGCTTGCTAGACATGGCTTCCTAATGATTGGCATAGACGATTAGGCCTGGCATATGTAAGAGAAATGCTGAGGCTCTCATGTGCCAGTCATGGTTTGGAACGCGCTATCCTGTTGTTTTTACGGAAAGACCATTGTGAATGCTTCAGTCAGGAGGGGTGACAGAGATACTCAGGAGCATAGGGAAGCGAAACAGTCATTGCTCCCCAGGAGCTGCTTCAGGGCAGAGTTTCTGAACTTGCATTTGTCACATATACATTCTGGAATTATTAGACTCAGCCTGTAAACTCTACAAAGGCAGGGATTTTGTATCCTTTATTTTGAAGCTCTGCATATATGGCTGATGTTCAGTTCTTCACTCAGGACGTGTTATATTGAGTAGAAACTCCACATACGTAGGGACTTATGTTTAAATTTGCATTTTGCTTCAATAGTTCTTGTTCTGAGGGATTACACAAAGGCATACAGTGCTGTGCTTAGTCGCTCAGTCATGTCTGATTCTTTGTGACTCCATGAACTGTAGCCCATTAGGTTCCCCTGTCCATGGGGGTTCTCCAGGCAGGAATATTGGAGTGGGTTGCCATGCCCTCCTCCAACAAAGGCAAGCTACTGCTACTGCTGCTGGTAACAGGCCACTGAATGGTCTGCTGGTCCTCATTCAGGGATCGGCCAGCCTCCTGATGAACCTGGGACATGCAGTAGAGCTCGCCGCTCAAGGACCGTACCGCTCTGCTGTGGTTTGTGCCAAGAAAATGAATGCGTCTTGTTCTTTTTCCCTCTTGCTCTCCTCTGATCTCATTTCTTATAAAACCTAAGTCGCATTAGAGACACTACTTGAAGTGACTCTGGGAGACAGAATTTTTGAGCCTTTCAGCTTTTCATAATAGGAAAACACACTAGCTGTCATCAGAGTAGCGTGCAGCACACCAGTCTACAGCATCTGACAGGGCCCTTATCACCGCATGGTACTGGATTAATTTCTGTTTGTGTTTAAGTGTTTGTCTCCCACAGGTAGACCATAAGCTCCGAGAAAGAACGCATTGCTTTGGTTTTGTTCGCTTTTGTATCTCTATACCTGGAAAATAGTCTGGCACTCTGGGGGCAGTTCTTAAATATTTCTAAATGTAGAATGAGTGGATAATTGAAATAATGGATAAGCAGCCATGCCCAAGAAGGATAACCATACTTTGTGCTTTGAAATAAAGCCCTGGACAAGAAGGTTAGAGAACACGGAGGAAATAAATGGAGAAAGACAGCAAAAAATTGAACAATATCCCCTGTTCATGTATTTGAAGATATAATATTGTTAACATGTCCAAAGCATACTACCCAAAGCAATGCATAGACTTACTGAAATCCCTATCATAGTTCCAATGAAATTTTTTACAGAGGTAGAAAAAACAATCCTAAAATGTATATGGAATCACAAAAAACTCTGAGTAGCCAAAGTAATTCTGAGAAATGAGAACAAGGCTGGAAGCATCACACTCTAAACTATATTACAAAGCTACAGTAATTGAAGCAGGATTGTACTGACATAAAAACAGACACATTCATCAGTGAAACAGAATAGAGACTGAGGAACAAACCTGTGAATATATGGTCAATTAATTTACAATAAAGGAGTCAAGAGTACACACTGGGGAAAGGATAGTCTTTTCAATGAATGCAAGGGTATTTTTTAAAAGGGTTAGTAGGAAAAATTGCTATTTGTATTGTCTCAGCTGGGCTTGAGGACGTTATTGATGTTTATCATCATAATCTTCTACCTCACTTTCTAGAATGTCTACACTTTCCACTGGTGTTTAGACTCATCTGAGTAACTTGATTGATTTGGAAACCCAGGTCTTCATTCCTGAGCAGTCTAAGATAATTGCATCTTGTCTTTGTTGGACCATAGTTGCTGCAACTGTTTACTGTTATCACCAGAAACAGAAACACCTAAAGACACCCCCTTGAATCCTGCGGGTCAGTTACTCTCCTTGTCCTAACTAGAGTGACTTACAGTCGATGGGGTCAGAGAGTCAGGTGCGACTGCGGGACCAAGCACAGCATGCACATCCCAGAGCACAAGCAATTCTTTCCCTTGTCCAAAGCAACCAGGCAGTCATCATAGCTCCAGTTCAGTCCAGTCCAGTCGCTCAGTCATGTCCGACTGTTTGCAACCCCTAGAATGTCTACACTTTCCACTGGTGTTTAGACTCATCTGAGTAACTTGATTGATTTGGAAACCCAGGTCTTCATTCCTGAGCAGTCTAAGATAATTGCATCTTGTCTTTGTTGGACCATAGTTGCTGCAACTGTTTACTGTTATCACCAGAAACAGAAACACCTAAAGACACCCCCTTGAATCCTGCGGGTCAGTTACTCTCCTTGTCCTAACTAGAGTGACTTACAGTCGATGGGGTCAGAGAGTCAGGTGCGACTGCGGGACCAAGCACAGCATGCACATCCCAGAGCACAAGCAATTCTTTCCCTTGTCCAAAGCAACCAGGCAGTCATCATAGCTCCAGTTCAGTCCAGTCCAGTCGCTCAGTCATGTCCGACTGTTTGCAACCCCATGAATCGCAACACGCTAGGCCTCCCTGTCCATCACCATCTCCCGGAGTTCACTCAGACTCACGTCCATTGAGTCAGTGATGCCATCCAGCCATCTCATCCTCTGTTGCCCCCTTTTCCTCCTGCCCCCAATCCCTCCCAGCATCAGAGTCTTTTCCAATGAGTCAACTCTTCGCATGAGGTGGCCAAAGTACTGGAGTTTCAGCTTTAGCATCATTCCTTATAAAGAACACCCAGGGCTGATCTCCTTTAGAATGGACTGGTTGGATCTCTTTGCATGTTAACTTCCAGATGTTCAAGCTGGTTTTAGAAAACGCAGAAGAACCAGAGATCAAATTGCCAACATCTGCTGGATTATCAAAAAAGCAAGAGAGTTCCAGAAAAACATCTATTTTTGCTTTATTGACTATGCCAAAGCCTTTGACTGTGTGGATCACGACAAACTGTGGAAAATTCTGAAAGAGATGGGAATACTAGACCATCTGACCTGCCTCTTGAGAAACCTATATGCAGGTCAGGAAGCAACAGTTAGAACTGGACATGGAACAGACTGGTTCCAAATAGGAAAAGGAGTACGTCAAGGGTGTATATTGTCATCCTTCTTATTTAACTTCTGTGCAGAGTACATATGCTCCAAGGTCAGTGGAAAATTTACTGGATCTCCTGGTGAAAGCATTTCCCTGTTTTGGAACCAAGATTTCTGCTCTGGAAGAGGTCAAGAACGTGAAGACAGGATGTTCACATCCCATAAATAAATCATGCGGAATAGTTTTGGGAGACTAGAAGTAAGTGAGTGGAAAAATTCATAGTAGGTAAATGCTAATAAGACTGGAGTGACTATGCTAGCATGTAAGATAATAGACTTAAAGATAGAGTGTATTACAAGAGATAAGGAGAAACATTTCAAAATGATTAATGTACTCATCAAGAGATTATGACAAGCACAAAAAACATGTAAAATTTGCCAGAATCAAAGAAATAAATATATAATTTTACATTTATAGTTACAGATTTTGATGCCACTCTCTTAACAACTGACAGAACAAATAAGCAAAACGTTAAAACTCAGAAGACATAGAAGATATGAACACTATTGATTATCTTAATCGAATTGATAATTACAGAATACTACAGACTCTAGCTGCAGAATGCACACTGTTTTCAAATACATTCAGTATTCCCATCAAGGTTTATGCTGGGCCATAAAATGTCTCAATACACTTAACATGATTGGGATCTTACAGAGTATGTTCTCTGACCCCAGTAGAATTAAATTAAAAATGTGTAACAGTAAGATATTTAAGATCTTAAATTTTTGGAAATTAAATAATATATATTTGTCAAATCTATGGGTCAAAGAAGAACTCATAAGAAAAATGAGAAAATATTTCAAACTGAATGAAAATGAAACATAATGAAATGTGGGGAATGTTGTTAAAACAGGGCTCTGTGATCTGCTCTGGAAATCCTCTGTTGTGCTTATTGATATTTGCTAAGTTATTGATGGGTAGGACTCTAACAATTCTGATACAAATTCTGGAGCTTGTAGTCTTGCCTGTCTTGGGTGGAAAGTAGTAATTTTATCTAGTGCAGGAAATACTGGTTTTCTATTTCTTTTTCTCTCCTAAGAATCACTGGCAACTTGAACACATGAGGAGTTCAAGATATTGGAATTTATCTATGTAATTGGAAGTTAGCTTCTATGATACATTTTTACTCACAACACTCTGATAGCAAATGTGTCAGATTTTTTTCACACTCACAACCAATTCTCTAACTTAGTAACAGTGTTAGTCACTCAGGCGTGCCCAACCCTTTGTGATCCCATGCCGTGTACCCTGCCGGGCTCCTCTGTCCTTGAAATCGTCCAGGCAAGAATACTGGAGTTGGTAGCCAGACTTCCCTGGTGGCGCAGACGGTAAAAGCGTCTGCCTACAATGCGGGAGACCAGGGTTCGATTCCTGGGTCAGGAAGATCCCCTGGAGAAGGCAATGGCAGCTCACTCCAGTACTCTTGCCTGGAAAATTCCACGGACGGAGGAGCCTGGTGGGCTACAGTCCATGGGGTTGCAAAGAGTCAGACACGACTGAGCGACTTCACTTTCACTTTCTTTCCTTCTCCAGGGGAGGAACCCCGGGTCTCCTGCATTGCAGGTGGATTGTTTACCGAGCCACCAGAGAAGCCCCAGTCATTAAATGGGTGTCCAGAGTTCCATTCCGCCACTAAGCACCCGGTGTTAGCGCAGAGTCCGCAGGCTGGGGCTCAGTACCGCAAGGCTGTCCACACCCCCATTTCAGCTGCCGATCACAGGGCCTCCTGTAAGTCTGGTGCAGAGGTGCCCAGAATCCCTTCCTCAGGTGCAACCCTTTCCTCGAATGCAGGACAGCACTGTATGTACTAGATCATTGTAAAGGATACAACTCAGGATATTCAAATGAAAGAAATGTGTGTGGTCAGTTGCTTTCATAGGTGGGGGCAAGGGTCTTCCATGCCTTCTCTGGGCCCACCACTCTCCCAGCAACTCTGTGCGTTCACCAATTTGGAAGCCTTCTGAATCTTGTTTTTTAGGAGTTTTATGTAAGTTCCATTACTAAAGGATGGTTGATTGAATTATTGGAGATTGGTGATTAACCCTATCTCCAGTCTCTCAGCCCCAGAGCCCTGGGATGGGGCTAAAGTTCCAAATCTCTAAGCACTTGATTGATTCCTTTGGCAACCAGAGGGCAATCCAGAGGTCCACCAAGAATCACCTTATTAGCATAAACCACCTATAGTTGAAAGGGGCTTATTGTAAATAACAAAAGATGCTCCTTTCACCCTTATCACCCAGGCAAGTCCAAGGGTTTTAGAGGCTTTTATGCCAGAAGCCACAGAGGAAGAATAAATACTTATTTCTTATCACATTGCAATACCACAACTTCCCATTAAGAAGCCAAACGATCCATAGAGTCCTTTGTAGGGTCCTTTCTACTTAAAGAGTGTCTTTTATGAATTATCTCTTGGTCTCATTGGTTGGCTTAAGCCACTTGGAGTGAAAATGTATCAAATTATTAGGAAAACTAACTTGTTACTGTATCCTAAAGGACATAATTTCCTATTTCAATCAATTATCAAATGTATATATATGTACATAATTGCTTCATGCTGTATACAACTTTATGTAGTCAACCAAGTTTGGTCTTATGTCTCCGAAAAAAAAGTCTTCGCTTGAAAATTTATGTATTTCTTTTAGAATATAATCGATGAGGAATGTAGATAGAACTTCACAGTGAGAATCTCTCTTTTAATATGCAGCATAAACAAGTGGTTTATTTCATATTCTTTTCATGTCTTGTTTGGCTTATCCTGAAAGACTAAGTATAGTCCATGTTTAAGAATTTTCTTCGATGAAATAAAGTTTCCAATATGGCAACTAATGAAATGCTCAGTGGGGTAAGGCCGCATTATGGCTCCATATTGTGCAGACAACGTTTGTCACTAGCATAAGCACTGAAATCGTCAAACGCCTAGAAACCTGCTTCCCTCCATTCTTCACTTGAAAATTACAGAATTATGCTCCCTCTCGGTTTGCTTACACACAATGAAGCAAAATGAACATGATTTTCCTAGTGCAATAATTTGTGTTTCACTCATTTTCGAGTAGTGAAGTTGACTTGAATAAAAGGTTATTGAGAAGTTTTAGATCTCCACTGTTTGATCTGTCTACATTTAGAGACAGGTTTGTTTATATTCAGTGGGGCAAGCCAAAGGGCATACAATTGAATGAGATGTCTTAAATCAAAGACAACATTTGCATGTGTGTAGGGCCATAAGGGGTATCCCAGGGGGTGCTAATGGTAAAGAATCCACCTGCCAATGCAGGAGACACAGGAGATGGGATTCGATCCCAGGGTGGGGAAGATCCCCTGGTGGAGGGCATGGCAACCCACACCAGTATTCTTACCTGGAGAATCCCATGGACAGAGGAGCCTGGCGGGCGACAGTCCATAGTGTTGCAAAGAGTCAGACACAGCTGAGGTGACAGTATGCATGCACGCACGTAGGGCCATAAGTGAGAGAGAAGGCTGGAAACATTTGGTTTTATACTTCCAGCCATTATGTTCTGAGTAAAGAATTCTTTTACAAAGATGAGGAAAATTCCCCTCACTTTAACAGAAATGACAATGTTTCCCATGCAAATAGAAGTCCTCATTTGATGTCAATATCGTATGGTAAATTAACAACCATAGTATCATTCATGTGCACAATCCATTTACCTTTTCAGCAAATGGATCATTTGTTCATCTCAAAGGAATTTCTGAGAGCAGAAAAAGCAGAATGTGTGTGAAGAAGAAGATAACAATTTGTACCAGAGAGAGTATCAGGAGTTCAGCTTCTAACTCTACAAAAGCTTATAGATAAATACAATTTCCCCCAACTTGTTATGCTTGCTATTAAAATACTGGATATTTCCCACTTCAATGGGAACCCATTTCCCAAATTGTCTGCTTTGGGTAGTGTGGGTAGTGTTGTATACAACAGGGATATTCCATAATTCCTTCATACAAAGAGATTGAATTTAAAATAGACTAAAGTAAACATCCCTGGGCCTTTTGTTTGATGTTAGAGCAGAGCTGGGAGGAAAAGGGCATGCATGTCACATAAGCATATGTGGACAAACGATACGATGCACTGGCCAGGATATTTAGTTGTGGTTCACTGAAGGACAGAGCCCTTTAAACAAACACAGGGTGAGAAGGACCCTCTGTATCCAGCCAGGGTGTCTCAGGTGAGAAAGTGAGAGAATGTTGTGTCAGTCACTCAGTCATGTCTGACTCTTATCGACCCCATGGGCTGTAGCCTGCCAGTCTCCTCTGTTCATGGAATTCTCCAGGCAAGCATACTGAAGGCAGTAGCCATTCCCTTCTCCAGGGCATCTTCCTAACCCAGGGATTGAACGTGTATCTCCTGCAGTGCAGGTGGATTCTTAACCATCCGAACCACCAGGGCAGCCTTAGGGAATGAGAAGGAGTCAGAGAAAATAGGATCAAAAGGACAGCAGTTTTGGTTCCAATCACCAAGAGACACAGAGGTCGCACAAAGATTTCTGAAACATCAACCTAAGAAATCCTAGAGAAAATCAGATTCTACCTATAGACGAAATGAAGACTAAAGATGTGTTTACACTCTCTCAGAAGTATCCTGTCATAGATATCCTTCTTCCAGTTCCTTCTGAGGGTTTTTATCACCTTCAATGCAAGACAAGTTCAGCATAATTTGAAGTGCGTTCTTGGGATGAGTATGCCTGGAAACTGAAAGGGGACTTTCTGTTTCCCGTGGGCTTCATGATCTGTCAGCTTGGCTACAAGCTAGATGATGAAGCTTGGTTACAGCATAATGGAATTGCCTGGTAGCTCAGCTAGCAAAGAATCTGCCTGCAATGCAGGAGACCCTGGTTCAATTCCTGGGTCAGGAAGATCCTCTGGTGAAGGAATAGGCTACCCACTCCAATATTCTTGGGCTTCGCTAGTGGCTCGGATAGTAAAGAATCTGCCTGCAATGTGGGATATCTGGGTTCGATCCCTGGGTTGGGAAGATTCCCCTGGAGGAGGGCTGGCAACCCACTCCAGCATTCTTGCCTGGAGAATCCTCATGGACAGAGGAGCCTGGCCACAGTCCATGGGGATGCAAAGAACTGGACATGACTGAGCACCTAAGCATACACATAGCATAACGGGTTACACTGGTATACCAGGGACTACTTTTGACTAAAAGTGGGTCTGACTTGCAGCTATTATTTCTTTAAAAATAGGCCGTAGGTTAATTGTGACTGAGTTACCTCATCTCCAAGTACCTGGCCACACTGTGCAAGAGAAAGGACTATGTCCAGCTGCCCTCAAGGCTACAATGGTCTCCCCAACACCCAGGATGCTCAGAAAATGCACCTTCTGAGATCTGCTGCCAGAAGACCCTTCTCACACGTGGGGACCCAGTCAGCACCCAGATAATTCACTTTGTTTTTCTTTAAACGAAGGAGGGATAACATGTAACTCTTATTTTCTGTTTTTGTCTGGGAGCCTCCTCTTTCTTGCCCTCTGGTCTACAGGGAAGAGCGCCAACCTCAAAGCTTGTTTAGGTCTTACTTCTATCAACAAGGCTACCTCTGTATAAAGACCCTCCATTCAGGAAGAAACAAACAATCCACCACACCTTCTTCCATTCCTGACACTTGAATATCATTTCCAAGTCAGATTGATTAAAATGGGATGCTAGTGCTGCTGCTGCTGCTAAGTCACTTCAGTCATGTCCAACTCTGTGCTGACCCCATAGACGGCAGCCCACCAGGCTCCCCGGTCCCTGGGATTCTCCAGGCAAGAACACTAGAGTGGGTTGCCATTTCCTTCTCCAATGCATGGAAGTGAAAAGTGAAAGGGAAGCCGCTCAGTTGTGTCCGACTCTCCGCGACCCCATGGACTGCAGCCTTCCAGGCTCCTCTGTCCATGGGATTTTCCAGGCAAGAGTCCTGGAGTGGGTGCCATCGCCTTCTCCGGGGATGTCAGTAACCTCTCTTAAAAACATCAGTCATTTATGGGACTTCCTGGTGGTCCAGTGGTTAAGACTTAATCTTCCAGTGCAGGGCATGTGGGTTCCATTCCTGGTCAGGGAGCTAAGATTCGCACATGCCTTGTGGCCAAAAAACATGAAACATAAAATGGAAGCAACACTATAACAATGAAGGCTTTCAAAAAAACATCAGTTATTTCTTTAATGAAAAGCACCAAAGTTGAGTGACAACTCACAGAATCTCCATAACCAATGAACAACACAGGGGCTGGGGCTGGGGGTACCATTTTTAGAGCAGCCTTCCTAGCAAGGCCTTCTCCTCCCTTCTCATCTTGCTCAAATTTGTTCTGTCAGAGAGGGGTGTTTTATCATAGCTCACTCCTACATTTAATCGTATTTGAGAAGATTGTTAAACACAATGAGAGATTATTTTTATGGCACCATTTATTCCGAGGACATACTCAAACATGTATCTTGCTTAGTGAGATAAAGCTTAATACTGGGAGTCAAAGGATTTTTGTTGTTAGGGAAAATGATGATCAAAGTCAAGTTATCTCTATTTTATTTTCTCAAAAAACGCATTCTTATAATTCTTTCTGAACTGACTTTTTTAGTTTTTTCCTAGGTGAGCCATCAGCTCAGCATAACTCACTCCTTTTAGGGAATGGACATCTGAATAAATGTGATAGAGGCCATTTAAGAGAGTCCAACTATCAGTTCTAGACTTGGTCTCTTGCTTCTGTTTCCAGCAGAGCCCATTTCAGGGTGTGACACAGCTATTTTTAAATCAAAGGCTTACTTTTATTTCTATTTTCAAATTTATGTTAAAGTATTATCCTAGTTATGTGTTTGCAACCTAGGTTTTACAAACCCCAGAAAGCTTCCAATTGCCTCAAAGGACACCATGATCTCAAATTTTTCTCTTGGCAGTGATTTTTTTAAAACTTACTTTTAGTACTAAAGACTATGATTTTATACAATCCTTTGAAAATGAGAAATTAATTGGTGAGATTTTTTTAAGTGGTCTTTGACTCTTCCAGAGAATTAATGCAATTTTAAAAATTATCAGTACATTTTATCTCAGGCCATATTTTCTAGCAGACGATGTTATGCAAAGTAAGCTCACATAAACTGCTGCTGCTGATAATTCTGCAAAATGCGTATGAAATCTCCCATTGTCACTAATTGTCAATCAGTTCACATGGGGTTAACATGGCTTTAAAAATCAGTCTCATTACTTACTGGTTTGTGGTATTTCATTCATTTTATTTCAAAAGCTATTGCTTGAAACATTGAATACCAGTTGATATATCAATATATATACAGACAAATTTGCCAGAAAGAATCTGAGTGGCCACAGCTAGACCTTTAGCTACCATCTGACATAAAGTGAAAGTGAAAGTGAAGTCACTCAGTTGAGTTCGATTCTTTGCGACCCCATAGACTGTAGCCTACCAGCCTCCTCCGTCCATGGGATTTTTCAGGCAATAGTACTGGAGTGGATTGCCATTTCCTCCTCCAGGGGATCTTCCCAACCCAGGGCTTGAACCCAGGTCTCCCACACTGTAGGCAGACGCTTTACCTTCTGAGCCACGAGGGAAGTCACCATCTGACATGAATCATCCTATAAATACATATCACGATAGTAAAAGAAGAAATGAGTAAATGCACTAACCTAATACATATTCCAGATAATGACCTTACTTAACACTGAAATGGCAACCTCAGAATTAAGAATAAGCAACTATTTACACTCCTGGTTATTTTTTGTTTGCAACCCCATGGACTGTAGCCCGCCAGGCTCCTCTGTCCAGGGGATTTTCCAAGCAAGAATCCTAGAGTGGGGTGCCATGCCCTCCTCCAGGGGGTCTTCCTGACCCAAGGATCAAACCCACGTCCCCTGCACTGCAGGTGGGCTCTTTGCCACTAAGTCACCTGGAAAGTGCACACTCCCAGTTGTATATTTTAAAAATGGTGTGTGTGTGTGTGTGTGTGTGTGTGTAGTGGCTTAATACCAACGGGTGTTTTCTGACTTCTGAAACAGATTTCTCCTGTGCATAACAATTAGGAACAATACGAACAGAAGTTTGAGAGGGCTTGGCACCCGTCCTGTTCTGGACCTGAAAAACTACAGCCAAGTGGGGAACTGCATGACCTCTCATCTCACAGAAGACAAAGTCTGATGTGGTTTGTATATATATGCAGATATTTAAAAAGAGTAGAAACTGAGGATATTTAATTTCCTGCCTTTTGAAATGCAAAGATAATCTCGTCTGTACTTCGTAACTGGTGTATACTGGAACTCCCTGCTCCATTCATTGGTAGTATAATATTGCTTTTCTTTTTTTTAAACGCTGTTCCCCAACTATGCCTAGAAAACAAATAGTGCCCAAGTAATAACCAACTAACCCAGTCTTTCCTATTTCAAAAACACCACCACAATACTGAAAAAAGAGTGATGAACTGTGACTGCTTGTCCAAGTCAATGGATCGTACAGTCTCTAGAATCAAGCTTTGCAATGCACAGATCAGTGTTTCCTGACGTGACACAGCTTGATTACTAGATGTAATCAAAACCAAGCCTCCTGTCTTGGACTGGAATTTTCCAGCCTGCCTACGTACTGTTATTGCCTCTCTGTTTTTCCTGCTTTTCAATCTGATTCACAGGGTAGGGAAACAAATGTAAGCACGGGAGGAAAAAGTAGGCTAAATGGGACCTTGCCATAGATCTGGCCTCGTTTTTGTCCTACCTTCTCCATATCACAAATGCACTCCTGGGAGCAGGCATCAACAGTATGCAAATCTAATTGCAAAAGCAATAAACAGAACTTACATGGATGTCTCTCTCAAAGTTAACTCTGTTAATGTCAGACTGGCACTCGTCTAAATATCTAATCTCTCACTGAATCAATAGTAAACTGGTTTTAGCTGTAAGAAAGGGTTACTGAACGCAGGGAAGGAATTGTAGAAGAATGCCATTTTCAGATTTTTATGGCATTCTCAGAAGACTTGACTGATACGTGCAGGCAGGCTGAATGAAACAGCCAAAAGAAGAGGATTTTTTGGTCCATTTTAGGCTCCGGTTTGATCCACTTAAGTGCTTTCATCAAAATCAAATGTGTACTGGCTTGCTCATTTGCATTCAAAACACAAAGCAGGGAGAACTGAAACACACACACCCACATCTGCAAGAACAGGGTAAAGTTAGGGTAGTGATTCTCCTGGCAAGGCCCAGACCGGAAGCAGCATCTAGGAATTGGTTAGAAATACCGACGCTCCTAGGGCTTCTCCAGTGACTCGGTGGTATAGAATCTGCCTACAGGGAGGGAGCTGCGGGAGACATGGGTTCAATCCCTGGGTCAGGAAGATCCCCTGGAGGAGGGCACGTCAACCATTTCAGTAAACTTGCCTGGAAGATTTCATGGACAAAGGAGGCTGGTGGCTACATTCCAAAGAGTTGCAAAGAGTCAGACACGACTGAAGCGACTTAGCGTGTAGGCACACACCCACAAAATGACCTCTACTTTTTACAGTGCCATCAAAAATGTATATCACTAATACTTTTTCAGAGTCATGCTAAGCACACACATTATCTCCTTAACCTTCCCAGCTCCACACAAAAATGCTATTTCTATTTTCAAAATAGAGACACTGAGACCTAGTCCCGCTGTAAACTTCCCATGTGTGTGCATGCTCAGTCACCCCGTCATGTCTGACTCTGCGCAACCACAAGGACTGTAGCCCATCAGGCTCCTCTGTCCATGGGATTATCCAGGCAAGAATCCTGGAGTGGGTTGCCATTTCCTTTTCCAGGAGAATAGCTCCCCATTGCCACACAATAGTGTCAAGGCGTCCTGACTAGGGCCAGGGTCCCTCCCGCTGTAGCTTATCTGTCCTCAGTTGTACCAAAGCTGATTACTGGGAAAATGTGGAATGATTGCCATGAAATGCTAAGAGGCAAATAAAAGTCAGCACCAGCTATCCTGAAATAACATGAGGTTTCACTTTTGATAGATTTAATCAAGATGAAGACAGTAACGGAGGTTGCTAGTTTTCACTCTGCAAAGGTTTATGGAACTCTTTTGATTTAAGCATTATGCTAGTCCACCAGAATATGGGAGTTTCTAGATCTTGGCTGCTCTCAAGTTTAGCAGTCTGCCCAGCACACATCCCTTGGAAATACACCCTGGTTGGCTTCATGTTAAGCATCCACGAGAACAACACAGGCGGTGGCCGGCTGGACAAGCCCTCTCTCTTTTGCCCTCATAGGGAAGCAGATGGAGAATGAAATTGCAGTAAGTGAAGACAGCCATAAAAACATTTGCATGAAGCTCATTATCATGGCTTATCCCCTTTTGAAAGAAAAGCAGAAGAAATAAAAATTCTTAGGTTTCCTGATACACCTTCATTTATCCCTATTCTCATTGCCTCCGGAGGCAGAACTTACCATGGGTATCACATATCTATTTATCACATAAGCAGTGGCCCAAGGATCCGGCAGGGTTTGTTAAAGTGATCCTCCATTTCCAATCTTAACTTCATTCACTGTAACTCATGAGAGCCTAGAACAAGTTCTCATCCAACTATTTCTCTGAAATATTACTATGGGGACTAGTTTATCCCAGTTCATGAAATTATAATTAATCCCTTTATTCAAATTTTTCATATCAAAGATGACCCTAGGAATACGAGGGAAGAAAAGTAGAATCGTGTCAGTATTCATCTGCTTTTAACATTAGGATCACCCACAAGTTGCTGATGTAAAACGTAACTGTCGAATTGGTGTTATTAGAGGATTAAAAAAATTGAGGTGAAA
Organism: Oreotragus oreotragus; assembly: GCA_006410675.1. Lineage (NCBI taxonomy): Eukaryota > Metazoa > Chordata > Mammalia > Artiodactyla > Bovidae > Oreotragus > Oreotragus oreotragus. The sequence goes on along the minus strand of SJYX01005671.1, from coordinate 293,601 downwards.
TCACTTACCCAATTTATTACAGAAAATTAAGTGAATCGCAGCCAATATGCCATTGACCTATATGTCAGAAATCACATTCTTTTTGCTCTCTCATCAAAGCCATGGTGTATGTAGCATTTCTCAGACTTTATCTGACAATGACTTACTCAAAATTCGGCTAAGCTTGAGCTTTAAGGGTCCTGTTTCTGCTTTTATTCCTTCCACAAGAAGGATCCTGAAAACAACAAACAAAAAAAGCATCCAGGTGAGTTTCACTGGTTTTATTTTTCCAAACTTGGGGGAAAAAAAAGCTTTGTCAGTCGATCTGTACGCAAATTGCAGGAGTGTTGTGAAGCTTGGCTGCTAGCAGAGGACTGGAACGCGCTTTCTGCGCTTTTAGTATTCTTCATGGCTGTTTGTTGTCTGCTGGGGCGATTATCTTGCTTTAATTTAGGTCACTAATGATGTTATGAGATAGTTGGATGGTGGTGTAATTTCTTTTGATGTTGTTTTTGTTGCTATTGCTTATATCAACTCATCCTGATTCCATAAAAGCCTGAATTCTATACCCACCGAAGGAGGGTGGCCAGGAGAGGCTGGAGGGGCACCCGGGAGAGGGAGGGGGGTGGTGAGTGAAGCGCGTGGCAGGGCTGGGCACTGGGATCTGGCTGCAGTGCCTCCATGAAGCGGCATTTCCAATGCTCTGCTCTGCTCTGCTTCCCTCCCAGCGTGAGGGCTGAAGGCTAGGAGATCACACCACGCTGCTCCGTGTCTTGTCAGGTTTGAAATTATTTCCGACAGGCTACCAAAACAATTGGTCCCTCACTTCTGCAGCTTTTACACTAGTTGAAGTCTAATTTATAAGATAGATCATTCGCTTCAGTGATCCCATCTCTGATCCTCCTCAGCCCATCCTATGCGGAGACCTCATTTGGGGAATTCTGACTTTCCCAAACCTGTCTCCTCCTGTCTCCTTCTCCCTGCCTTACCTGGCTCCCTTGAATGGGCAGCTTGGAGGCTCTAAAGATTATTGTTCAATGTAAATTCTTTCCCTGTCACTCAGCTTTATTTATTTAAATTGTAATCTTATGTAAAGCCGTGGCATTTATTTTGAATTGCATAAGTACTGGTTTTAAATGTGATTTAACAGAAACTAGCCCCAAAATGTTCTATTCTGATTCATTCCATTCTGAAAACTGAAAGGGGGGGGGGTGCCTCTGCGTTCACCTACAGAGATACCGTCCAGTCTGTCAAACCTGGGTTTCCTGACTTTTTGCCTGCCTGGAGAGCTACAGTGGATACAGAAATGTGATTCAGAATTCCTAGCAAATTTTCTGGGAGGGAAGAAGCCTGCATTCAAAAATATCTACAGGATAAATGAAGTAATTAGAACACTGAAATGTTATTATTTAGGTAATATTATCTGGGAGATGGGAGGACAGGGAGGCCTGGCATACTGCAGCCCATGGGGTCGCAAAGAGTTGGGCATAACTGGGCAACTGAACAACAACAATCCAGATTATGTTACGTCGAAAATGCGATTCCTTAGAGATGTTATTACATAGCACTAACACTCAGAAGTATTAGTAAATCTATCTGGTAGCATGAAAAGAAAAGGCTGAGGAGCCGTGTCAGCAAAATGGCAGCCTAGGGACTTCCACGGCTTGCCCCCTGCAACGTGTGTGTGTGCTCAGCACACCCGATTCTTTGCGACCCCATGGACCGTAGCCCACCAGGCTCCTCTGTCCATGGGATTCTCCAGGCAAGAAATACCAGAGTGGGTTGCCATTTCCTTCTCCAGGGGATCTTCCTGGCCCAGGGCTAGAACCCGCCTCTCTTAGATTTCCTGTATTGGCAGGGAGATTCTTTACCAATTGTGCCACCAAAAACACCATCAGCTTGAACAGCTAGCTATATGCCAAAGTACTTTCACAAGAATCAAGAATTCCAGGTGAGGGATTAAAGCCCAGCAAAAAGAAAGGCTACACTGAGGAGGGCAGGAAAAATAGATTCACACTTTCCTTGCCACCGTCCCCCCTCCAATCTCAGACGGCCCAGCCCAGAGAGAGATGTCCTCCCCATGGGAGAAGGAGACTAGAGTGAACACTGAATCCCAGGGACCCCAAAGCCCGGCACCAGGCTAACCCCCAGAGCCTCCTGTGGCTCCTTGAAGGCTCCCCTGAACCCAGGATGCCCGCTGTTTTCACCTTGGCAGCAGCTGGCTCCAGTGGCCCTAAATGGACATCCATGAAAACAAGTTCCCAGTCGGCTTCCAGGAACCCAGACCCGGCTCATCTCACGCCTGCCTCCTCCAGAGACCCTGGCACCTCCCACAGCCCCAGGCAGCTTCCACAGCAGGTTCTGTGATGTCAGGCCCCTTACGGTTTCCCATGAAGGAAGAAACCTGTTCACCCTGCAGGCTCCCTACTCTGCGCGTTCACTGCAATGCCTCATCCCAGCGCCCACTTACTCCCCAGCCCAAGCAGGGTCCACGGACCAGTACCCAGGGGGGTCCCGTGAGTCAGGAAACTGGCCAACTCCAGCAAGCCTGTGTGGCTATGACATCAGTCTCTTAAAGCTTAAAAGCCATATGCCGTGCAGTTCAGGGAGCATGTGTGCTGTGGACACACATGTTACAGCTTTTCTCTAACCAGCGGAGTATACGGTCTGCTACCCAGGACTGCTTTGTGTTTCTAGGCTAGTGCTGGCCAGGAAAGCTAATTTCTCCACATTTGATTCAGAAGCCATCGGCCCCAGTGGCCACTGTTCTCAGGACTGCAACTGACCCCGAGGGTCTGCTTTTTCACTTTCCCAGATTTATGTACCCATCGACTGGGCCAGGTACACAGTTAGGTGTCTGAAGACGTGGGAGGGTAGTTATCTGCGTGACTGGTTTGTGGTTCATCTCTTTAGGCTGTAAAAGAGGACTGCTCCTTCCGAGGATTCTGCCAGAGTTCTAGCTATTCAGTATTGATTGAATCACTAGCTCTTAAAAGGTGATGGGCATATCAGTCTCAAGGCTCTTTGTTGGTGGAGTAAATATTTTTTAAACTAGAAGCATCGTCTTTTTATTTCAAATTTCTTCCTAGCATACTCTTTTGAAGGAAGTTTTGCTTTTATTCCCAAATACTTTTTTAAACTTTAATTTAACAAGAATCAAGGGAATAGGGTTATTGTCCAGAATACGAATACCTGAACACCACGCATGGTAAACGCAATGTTTTAAAACCAGCACGCAAACTTGAAACTGGGAGCGTGGGTGTGAGCAGAGAAGCAGCAACCTCTGAGTCAGCTACTCGCTTAGGCACTGAAGTGAAATCTGCTTGTGGCATCTATATTCTATGTGTGGGGCCAGGTCAAGAAAACATTAAAGTTGTTTTTTAAGGAAAATGTGGAATGAATTATAAGGACCACAAGATACTTTTGAAAACTGTCTGTCATACTTAGCTGAGTCATTGACTAGACCAGTGTAACATTTGGCATATTGACAGCATGATAACCTTAATGGGCTGGGGTAGCCATAAGTTACTTGATTTATGGAACTAGTGCCGCAGACTCACTCAGGGTAATCTGTCTGTGACTCAATGGAGAAAGAATTCTAACAATTTATTTTCACCTGGAAAACCTTGGCTTATTTATTTTTTTCCACCTTCCACAGCAGTATAGGCATAAAAAAGTACACACCATTTACGTGCAGACTTTTATGGTGTTTTTATTTAAAAGTCAATCTTGAGCCTCATGGAGTTTTGATACTATTTTAGATAGTATCACAATGTGGATCAAAGAGAAATCACAAATTCTGTTTCCTTGGGAACTTATAGAGAAAGGAGTTTGGGACTAATACACACACACTACTATATTTAAAATGAGTAACCAACAAGGATCGACTGCACAGCACAGGAAATTCTGCTTAACATGCTGTAACAACCTAATTGAGAAAAGAATTCGAAAAAGAATGGATACATATAAATGTATGACTGAGTCGCTTTGTTCTATACCTGAAACTAACACAACGTTGTTAATCAACTATATTTCCATGTAAAATTTTAAAAGAGATGATTACATCTTAATCTCACATGATGTGAGGGGGAGGCAAGATGAGATATTAAAACAGGACTAAACTTGGATTGAGGGGGATATGATAACCCACTCCAGTCTTCTTGCCTGGATAATCCCATGAGCTTGGCAGGCTAAAATCCATGGGGTCGCAAAGACACGTCTGAGCAAGTGAAAACCCAACCTCAGATTAAACAAATCTTGATTTTAGGGAGGGCCCTTCATGAAAATCACTTTATGATTTTTTTCATCAGGCCATTTCACCTCTCTGAGCATTGATTTTTCTAGCTTGCAAAATGAATGAGTTTGACTAAATAAAATTTCAGGTCGCTTTCAGAAAGTCTAAACTCTTATGATTCTTTTATACTCAGTTGCAAAATGAGGTTGGTTTGGGAATACTCCTTGCCTGATTGAGTCTGTTTGAGACTGGAAGCCCAATAACTTTTAATTCTCAAGTGTCAGTTCTCTAAACTTTCATATCTTTCAGAAACTTTTCCTGTTTGCTTAATAAAATACTCCAAAGCTACTAGCATCTTCAAGTCAACAGGCAAAACAAGCTAGAAACAAAGAAGCAGGAAGTAGACACAGAAATACTCTAAACTAGCTTGGTTTTATGGAGTCTCATTTAAGGAGATCTTCCAAATTCCAGCTGTGCACTGTTTAAACGTCTCCTTAAGTGAAACTGACAGAGGGTGAATAGGATCCAATTAGTCAGAGTTCCCTTTCCTTGCATCTGATATGTTAACATCTGTGCCTTCTCATAAGATACGTTAATTTTTTTAGTAGCATTTGCACTATTCATTGGCTCCCTTTTTGCACAAATATCTGCCTCCAAAAACGCCCCAGGGCTACAATGAATTGAGAGGAATAACCTGAGAACAAAGATTTTCCAGGTATACATTTGACTTTCCACAATAACAACATTGAAACCTGAAAGTAAACTCCGTTAGTCACACTGGTTATTTTAATACTCCCAAATAAAGCTTCACTTACTATAATAATATGATGATGATATTGATAATGATGACAAGGTTAGTTACTAATTTGTAGTTATATGCTGATTCACTTTAAGGTACACTTAGTATTGAAGATAACATTGGATTTCTTCTTCTTTTTTTTTTTTTCCTTGCGATTATGTGTCCCTGTTTTGGACAGGAGAAAATATTTTCTCACCCTCATTCCCAAATGTCAAGCCCTCAGGTTATATTTTTGTTTGCAGAATTCTCACCTCCAGTCTGATTTTTCTGCCAACTTCCCTTGCTCTATCATGTCTGACAATGTCCTCTGGAGCCTCCATCTGTCAGCAACCACCTCTATCCTTCTGTTTCTTTACATAAACTTCCTTCTCCTCTGTCTTAAAGGAATTCAGGAAACACTAGTTCCCTTACAGTCTGTCCTTGTACTGAGAGCCCTCTGCTTCTCAGGAGCACACCCCCTTAATTACCATAAGGTCAAAAGGTGATATGTCCTGTGCAAGCCCCTCTTCCCCTGTGAGCTTTGCTTCCCATTTATTTCATGGTACTCAGTCAATCTTTTCTCTCCAGCTATTCACATCATCTTTTAAAAGTACGAGCCTATTTAACTAATGGGACAACTAAGAAGATTTCGTCCAGAACTTTGTGTTTGAGGTGTTTCCCCTCCATACGTATCTTAGAGGTTCTGAAATAATAGTCCCAGTCATTTGCTATTTGCCCACGAGGAGATCCATTACGATCAATCTCTGAAAAATTTTTATATCAGGAGCACTACAGGAGTTTGAGCGATGGGGTCCAGGCATGATAAGGCATTCAGCAGGCAGTGACCAATGCATTGTAATACAGCTCTCTTTATTGTCATTGCTGCACAGTGATGGTCTAGTATTTTCCCCCAGAGAGCATCACCAGTACTGAAGGACTGAGTGGCTGCTTTTAAATCAATGGTGACATGACTTAGAGTCCAGAACACTGCAACTCTATGGTGAAGCATACAGGATCTATATTCTTTGCAGCTCCAGAAAGGCTAGCATTCAAATTATCACTGAGCTATATGGATCAGAAGAAAGTGAAAGTGAAGTCACTCAGTCGTGACACCGTGGACTGTAGCCCACCAGGCTCCTCCGTCCATGGGATTCTCCAGGCAAGAATACCGGAGTGGGTTGCCATTTCCTTCTCCAAGGGATCTTCCCAACCCGGGGATCGAACCCGGGTCTCCCACATTGCAGGCAGATGCTTTAACCTCTGAGCCACCAGGGAAGCCCATGGATCAGGTAAGATGTGAATTGTTTGCCCTAACATTTGACAGAAAGCAGAGAGAGCAGAGGGCATACAGCCAGATGCGGGATGGCCTTCACGCTGAATGCTGTAACTAGCGAGTGTGAGAAGCAGGGCCACTAGGGAAGAATTATAGAAGTAATGCCCCATATACAGAAGGTTCCAGGTCAGTATTTCTTTAAATGTGGACAAGACTACAGATCTCTAGTATGAGGAGATGCCAATGATTACCCTCCTCCTGAAACCACCGTGAAACTGGACAAAATTGTCAAAAACAATCACTTTATAGCTCTAGAAAATGACCAAAAGAAATCAACCAAAGTGAAAACCAGAGAGGAAAATTGTTGAAGGAAAATAAACAGGGAATCAAAGACTTTTCGGACAACAGCAAGCCTACTAACATACAGGCACAGGAGCCCAGAGAAGAAAGGGTAGAGAGAAGGGGGTAGGAAAATATTTAAGGAATAGATGCTTATAATTTCCAAAATTGCATGAAAGAAATTGCTATACAGATTCAAGAAGTTCAATAAAACAAAAGGATAAATACAAAGAGACCCATGCCTACCATATCATGGTTAAAACTGTTGAAAGACAAACAGATGATCTTAAAAACATCAAGAGAAAACTGACTTGTGTGCCCAAGAATAATAAAATTAAAAGCTGACTTTTTATTTAAAAAAAAGGGGCGGGGGGCTGGAAGTAGTGAAATGGCAAAATTAAAGTCCTGGGGAAAAAATACATAAAATAAAACAAACGGTGTCAAGCAAAAAAATTCTATGTTCAACATTCTGTTCTTCATAAATGAATGAAGAATAAAGGCATTCCTAGATAAATCATGACTGAGGGAATTGATTGGTAGCAGAACAATTTTAGATGAGATGCTAAGGAAAGTCCTATTGACTGAAAGAATTACACCAAATGATGCGCAAATAAAGAAGAAGAAATACAGAGCACCTGAAATGGAGGTTATGGGAGTAAATATAGAAGAGTATATTGATATAACCATTTTTTGATTTAAAATTTCTTCCAAAGTTATAAGCAATAATTATAGCACCATATTCATGGCTTTATAATATATACACGTGTAATGTATATGACAAGCAGAGCTCTAAGGAATGGACAGGAAAAGGAGCTGTATTTCAGTAGAGCTGCTGTATTTTACTGGAAATGTCAGTATTAACCTAATGTAGATTTTGAGAAGTTAAGATACATATTGAAATCCCTAGAGCGACCACTATAAAATAGCTTTAAAAATCAATAGGAAACTAAAATTTTATACAAAAGTTCATTTTATTTAATTTTTTTAAATTTTTTTAATTTTTAAATTTTATTTTATTTTATTTATTATTTTTTTAGAGCTTCCATTTTATTTTACCTTACAGTACTCTATTGGTTTTGGCATACATTGACATGAATCTACAAAAGTTCATTTTAATATAAAGCAGTAAAAGAGAACAAAAATGAGACATATAGAAAACCAATGGGAAATCAGAAGACAACTCCATCCTCATCAATAATCACATTAAATGTAATTGAATGAAGTACTCTAATCAAAAAAAGTACAGATTGTAAGACTGGGTAAAAAAATCAGGATCCAATTGTGTACAAGAGAAACACATTAGAATCAGAAGTACAAACAGTCAAATGGGAAGGATAGAAAAATATGTACTCTGCAAACAGTAACTGTAGGAGAGCTGGGGTGTCCATGTTAGTACCTGAGAAAATAGGCCGTAAGACAAAACAATATTGCTAGAGTTAGTGACATTTTATAGTGATAAAAAGGTCAAAATGTCAGGAAGATATAGTACTTATGAAAGTACACTCACCCAAGAGGGCTCCCCCGGTGGCTCAGCAGTAAAGCGTTCACCTACAATGCAGGAGATGCAGGAGACATGGTCTTTATCCCTGGGTTGGGCAGATCTCCTGGAGGAGAGCATCGTAACTCACACCAGTATTCTTGCCTGGAGAATCCCATGGACAGAGCACCTCAGCAGGCTACAGTCCATGGAGTCACGAATGGTCATACATGACTGAAGCAACTGAGCATGCACACGCCCAAGAGAAGAGCATTCAAAAGAGATGAAGGAAAAACTGACAGAAATGAAAGGTGAATTATGCAATTCAACCACTAGAATTAGAGTTCAGTATCCTAATCTCAATATTTGATAGAAATACACAGAAAACAATACACTGAACAACACTCACTACCATGTCCTATTTGATATTTATAGAACAGTCTACCAGGAACATCAGAATACAATTAAAACACACACACACACACACATAGAATAGTCTCTAAGCTAGAAGAAATGCTAGGTTATACCACTCTCAGTAAACTTAAAATGGACTGAAATTATTCAGAGTACCTTCTCCAACCACAATGAAGTAAAATTAGAAATGGGCAGAAGAAAAAAATTTGGGAAATGCCTACCTATTTGGAAATTAGACAATACACTTCTAAATAATTCAAACCTCAAAAGAAGAAATGACAAAGGAAAGAAAAAAGCATTCTGAACTGAATGGAAATTTAAACTTAATATATCACAATTTTTATTGCACAATGAAACATGGATGGACCTCCAAAACACTTCCCCAAGTTAATGTGAAAGCACATATCGTGTTGTTCCATTTATACGATATGTCCAGAAAACTCAATTTATGATGACAGAAAGCAGATCAGAGGTGCCTGGGGCTGGGAGTGGGGTGCAAGACTGACTGTGAAAGGGTGTGAGGAATATTTTGAGGCGATAAAAATGTTCTAAAACTCCATGTGGTGATGGTTACACAAGTCTCTAAATTTGCTAGGAACCATCCAATTGTACACTTACAATGGTTCCATTTTTTGGCTTCTGAATTCCACTTTAAGAAAGCTTCTAAATAATCAAACACACACATTTATCAAAAAATTTTTAATTTGGTCAAAACCTGGAACATCTTTTATAGTGTATGTGTGCTGACTCGCTTCTGTTGTATCCGCCTCTTTGAGATCCCATGGACTGCTGCCCACCAGGCTTCTCTGTCCATGTGCTTCTCCAGGCAAGGATACTGGAGTGGGTTGCCATGCCCTCCTCCAGGCGATCTTCCCAACCCAGGGATGGAACCTGCCATCTCCTGCATTGGCAGATGAGTGCTTTACCACTAGCACCACCTGAGAAGGCCATTGCCACCCAACAACCGAAAACACCACATTGGAATCAATATGAATGGGAAATATCTGTGGCCTCCCACTTCCCCCCTCAATCTGGTCCTGGCATCGGGAACCAGATTCCTGACCGTTTTCCTTCAGTCCCAGCGGGAACTTTCAGCCACGGTCCCACACAGTTTTTTTTCTCCCCACATTCCAAACTATTTGTGTCCCCACAGCCCCATCATTCAGAATATAAACTTGTTTTCTTTTTCACAAAAATAAAAGTCTTCGTCCCTCCTCTTTGAAATACACGTACTGAGGAAATATAAAATGTGCCTGATTTTATAGTGGCTCAGAATGAATCAAATGTTCTTTGACAAGTATTTAAACACAAAAGGAAAATAAACTTTCTCAAGAGCTAGTGGGTCCTGTCGGCTTTGACTTTCTACGTCTGAATGAATTACTTATAGGAAATGTAAGTTACTGACTAAAAACGGTTATGAGTGGTACTTTGTTAGAATGCTTCACTCTGGCAATTAAACAGGACGATTGCATAACAAGATCTTTTTTCTTCAGCAACTCTTTTCCTGCTGGACGGGATTAAGACTCGTAATCTTGCAGGGCTGTGGTTCTCAGTCATTTTGAATTTATGGTTTAATTCAAGCACCAGGAAAGCCCTAGAATAAGGTGAGCCCGGGCCCTGGACGGCCTGGGGTGGCCTCGTCCTGCACTGCGGCTCTCGGGACAGAGCAGTGCCTCAAGTCAACGGTTCCACCAGCATCTGCTCGACCGGATCTGCTCCCCAAGCTGCCCGGCTCCCGTGACTGACCCGAGTGGCCGGAGCGGCCTTTCTTCACCGGGAACAGGGTCCACCTGCCTGCCTGGGACTTTCATCTGTAGTAAATCCTCCAAGAAAAAGTCATCGTCCCCTTGCACTTGTGGTCTTCAGCTCTCGCCAGCCAACAGCTCACCGAACCCTTTTCTTGAACAGTAACCAGGATCTCCATGAAGAACTATTGAAGCAGTTGTCAAAAGCTGGCTGTGAGCTGCCTGTAGAGAGATCCTTGTGGCAAGGAATTGATGTTTCCAGCTGACAGCTGTGGAGGAACTGAGGCCTGCCAGCCGCCACACGAGTGAGATTGAGATGCATGCAACCCTGGTTGACACCTTGATTGCAGCTTTGTGAGAGACCAGGAGCCAAAGGCATCTACCTAAGCTACCCAGACCCCCGACCCCACAGAACTAGTGAGAAAAATGCCTATGGTTTTCAGTTGCCAAATTTGAGGGAAAATTTGTTATGTAGCAATAGTTAACTACTAAGATCCCCTGGAGAAGGAAATGGCAACCCACTCCAGTATACTTGCCTGGAAAATCTCATGGACAGAGGAGCCTGGTGGGCTGTAGTCCATGGGGTCGCAAAGAGTCAGGCACGACTGAGCAACTGACACACACACTAACACACCAGGATATTAGTTAGCAGAGCTGAAGCAAAGTTCTGAAACAACACACGATAAGCAAAACTTAGAGCACAATCAGACTCTGATATGAGTGTTAGAAAGGTCTGTAATTATTCACTCTTTCAGAACCTCAATGGTTTGCATAGAATAATTTCTATGCAAATTCTACTTTGAACTTTCTTTGTTATTTTCACAAAGGACATGTCAATAATTTTCAGCAAACACCAGATTCTTCCTGTGCTACCCACCTTCCTTTAGACTAAAATTGTGTCTTCATTCCTTCTTACTAGACAACAGATTAGATTCTGCTTTTCTTCACTTCACAGGACCCATTCCTTCGGTGCTCTGTTTGAAAAGAATTATCCTAACACAGTACATACTTATCTTAAGTATCCCCCTAAAATCATTTCACATTTTGAATACATTTGTCAAGGACCCAGAACCCACATATAGACTGTAATACTCTGGCTGAGAATGACTTTTGTAGAGAAGTTAGAATGGATAATCCATTGAGATTAGAGATGATTAGGTTTAGAGGCAATTCCATAGGATCCTACTGAAGATTAAAAACAAAATTTTTTTTTTAACATTTACGTGCATGCTAAATCACTTCAATCACGTCTGACTCTTTGTGACCCAATGGGCTGTATCGTGCCAGGCTCCCCTGTCCATGTGATTCTCTGGACAAGAATACTGAGGTGGGTTGCCATGTCCTCCTCCAGGGATCTTCCCAACTCAGGCCTCAAACCTGCATCTCCTGCATTGCAGGCAGATTACCACTGAGCCACTGGGGAAGCCCCTTTTAGCATTTAATTGGAAGATAATTGCTTTACAGTGTTGTATAGGTCTCTGTCCCTACAACAATGTGAATCAGCCTTAAGTATATGTATAAATCCTCTCCCTTTTAAGCCTCCCTCCCACCCCGCATCCCACCCCTCTTGGTTGTCGAAGGGCACCAGGCTGGGCTCCCTGTGGTATACAGCAGCTTCCCACTTGCTGTCCATTTTACATTCTGTCTCTTATACACATCTAGATGTGTATAAGAGACAGGTGTTGTATAGGTCTCTGTCCCTACAACAATGTGAATCAGCCTTAAGTATATGTATAAATCCTCTCCCTTTTAAGCCTCCCTCCCACCCCGCATCCCACCCCTCTTGGTTGTCGAAGGGCACCAGGCTGGGCTCCCTGTGGTATACAGCAGCTTCCCACTTGCTGTCCATTTTACATATCTCTATATCTATATCTATATCTATATACGGCAGTACTACTCTTTCAATTTATCCCACCCTTTCCTTCCCTCGCTGTGTACACAAGCCAGTGCCTATGTCTGTGTCTCTATTCTGGCCATGGAAATGACTGTTCTAGTCAAAGTAATCTAAGGATTCAATGCAATCCCTATCAACGTACCAATGAAGATTTTAAAAATACAGGTTAATTTATAATATGTAAGGGCATTGAAGAGAAGGATGGGCAGAATCAAGTCCAGGAGAAGATTTTATTTACTTCTCACACTAAAATATACTTTGGTTTAAACAACAGGTAAGCTGAACAGCAAGATGCTCATAGAGCTCAGAGTTCCATAAGATAGTTTCCTTTAGTGATGAGGTTGTATAGAGTATTTCAGTGTCCATCAGTGTCAAAAGGATTAAAACGGGAATAGGAGACAAGGGGTACAGAAACACATATGAAAGTAGCACCTTTAATCTGGCGGTAGAGTCATGAAATGTTAAAAAGTTGGGTTTCTATCCTTTCTGCAACACATGAATTCCTCAAGACAGAAATAATGATCATCTCAGAAACCTATACAAAAGCAAGACTGCAGCATTAATTTACCAATCAATGAGCCATTTCCGTTGATCCTCCAAGCAATTGAGAAGAGCTAGACATCATTATTACACAAAAAGCACCATTCTAACTGCCAAGCATGCATCATAATTTTAAATAATAATATTTTATATTTGTGTAGCACTTCAGAATTTACAAAGCACTTTTAGGTACATTATCTCATTTATCAATCTCTAAAAGAGGAAGAAAAATTTCAGGCAAAGAAAGGGATTAACATCAGTGTTGCTCTGGATAAATGAGGGTGAGTTCCTAGAATAATAGAAGTCCTCAACAAATCTTTATCAGAAATTGATGAATTGCTGATCTCAACTTCATTATCCTTATCATGAGCACTTATGAGAGAAAGGAAAAATTGATGAGTACTGTCTTAATCAAAAAGAATAAATGTTTCTCTCTTAAAGTGAACGCATAATCTGCCCAGGAATAAAATAACAATATTCATTCATTATTAAATTCTGATCATACTGACACCAATCTCATTTCAACCACAGAAGGGAATTAGTGATATAGAAGAATACTGTTTGGATTTGGTGTTAAACTGTATATACATATACAAGATTATTGTCTCCCCTAAGATCACATGTCTTGTCTCTCCTGATTGAGGAATATTTTTGGAATCTGATTATGATAAAGTGAGGGCTCATTTTTTATAAATAGACTCAGAACCTTCTAAAAACAAATTGAACAAATATTAAAGGTTCTGCATGCCTTACTTATAGGAGAAGTAATGACATCTTAACAACAAATGGGATTTTCTTGAGTGAACAGTTTGCATTAAAAAGATTGTCTTGTTTTCTTTTTTATCCCATACACCCTCTTAGCTCAGCTTTACACAAATGTATTGTAGGAAGGATACTTTATTGCACTATGCAATTCTTATTTCCTCTAGCTGATCCTATGAATCATTTCCATTAAACGGATAGAAATTAAAATAGAGAAGTGGGATATTATGCCATTAGCTACTTTAAAATGCGCATTGAAAGTGAAAGTGTTAGTCACTCAGTCGTGTCTGACTCTTTTGCAATCCCATGTACTGTAGCCCACTGGGCTCCTCTGTCCATGAGATTTCCCAGGCAAGAATACTGGAGTGGGTTGCCATTTCCTTCTCCAGGGAACTCTTTCCGACCCAGGAATCAAACTTGCATCCCCTGCATTGGCAGGTGGATTCTTTATCCACGTACCACCTGGGAAGCCCCATAGGTATTACTAAGGCAATTCAGATTTCAAACTCTTCATTAGTCCCATTTTCCCATTTGAAATAGTCTTCCTCCCATGATAGCCTTTGGGGTTAACAGCAAGTAGCCTCCTGGTGCTGCTGGAAGGAATCCTTAGCTCTTTCTTTCACTAGGCTGGCGGGCTGAGGTATCTGCTTGTCTGTGAGCTGGCATTATTCATTATTGAACATCTTGGAGTTCACTGACTTAACGATATTTACTGCCTCGTTTAGAGGTCAGGTATCACCTGAAACAAAACATGAACGCTAACCTTTGAGCTTAGAACTAAATATACGAAAATCTTCAAAACGATTTTAAAGCCTGGAATTCTTCAAAGAGAAAGGGATGTCCTAATTTCCCTAGATCTTCTTCTTTTTAAAATCAAGAGAAAAGCTTGACGTTATGAGTTTACAGTTTTAATACTTTAGCCACCTGATGCGAGGAGCTGACTCATTTGAAAAGACCCTGATGCTGGGAAAGACTGAAGGTGGGAGGAGAAGGGGACGACAGGGGACGAGATGGTTGGACGGCATCACTGACTCAATGGACATGAGTTTGAGCAAGCTCCGAGTTGGTGATGGACAGGGAGGCCTGGCGTGCTGCAGTCATGGGATTGCAAAGAGCTGGACACGACTGAGCGACTGAACTGAACTGAATGGTATTTAGAGGAAAAGAGACATGACGTAAAGGAAGCCATTTCCACTTGAGAAGGGGAAAGTTACTCCTGGTTCTAGGAGAACCTTGGAGAACCATTTGCAGGGAAAGTCCAGGGGAAGAACCCTCATCAAACAGAGCCCTAATCTCAGACAGAGTTTCACCTCAAGAATAGAGAGGCAAGATGCTGGGTATAGAGAAATACACCTCAATTCTAGTTCCCTAAGGTTATTCTGTTGCTGCTGCTGCTAAGTCGCATCAGTCTTGTCTGACTCTGTGCGACCCCATAGACGGCAGCCCACCAGGCTCCTCTGTCCCTGGGATTCTCCAGGCATTATCCTGGGATGTGTGCAATCCTCTCAGAGAAATCCTACATTCAGCATCAAATAAAAGCTACAAAACATCAGGGAGAAGAGAGACTAGCAGCAAGCTAGACCTCAGATCACCCTTTGTGTGTTGTCGGGGGCTGTGGGGGGTAGCACCTAGGAAGCAGTAGTGAAGTGGATTTAAGAGTTCAGGGTGATTTGGTCATGAGATATCTATATGCTGAGACGTGCAGGGTATCTGAAGAAGCCTGAGTTTGGAGGAGAAGATTCAGTGAATGGGACATCGTGGGAGGAAGCACGACCTTCATACTGGGAGCCCGTATGTAACACCAGAGTCTTCCCTGGTGGTGCTCGTGGTAAAGAGCCTGTTTGCTAATACAGGAGACATAAGAGATGCAGGTTCCACCCCGGGTCAGGAAGATTCCCTTGGAGAAGGGAATGGCTACCCACCCTCGTATTCTTGCCTGGAGAATCCCATGGACAGAGGAGCCTGGTGGGCTATACAGTCCATGGAGTCGGAAGGAGTCGGACACGCCTGAGCGTGAAATACCAGAATTCCAAGTGAGCCAGTCACATCTCATGAACACAGAATGGGGCAGCCATGATCCAGCGGGACAAGGGATCTAACCACGGAAAACAGGTCAAAGACTGGAGCATCTCCCTGAAATGCTGTGCATATGCCTGACATCTTGAGATGGCCTAGGGAAAAAGCCAGAGTGAGAGCTGCTGACAGAAAGTTGGTCCTTGAAATTGACCAAATTCTCAAAACTAGAAGAAATAGTTTCATTCGTTTGGCAAGTCACTTAGGGAGAAGCAGAAATGAGCCTTTAAAGGGCACAGGGATCAATTTCTTGAAGGAATTTAGCTTTTCAAGCGATTTTTGATGATAAAATTCTATAGTTTCTGAAATTGTCCCCTTGTCCTTTGAAGTGAATATTTTGCAGAATTTATGATTTCTACTTTAATTTGCAAAAGCTAACTTGCCTAACAAGTAAGATTCACTTCCAACGACTATACTTTTCAAAGAAAAAAAATGCAACCGATCTGGTTATTTCTAGCAAGCAATATTTTATCATCTTAATTTAGAAAGATAATCTTTGAGGTCATTTTGTAATTGGAAATGGACGTTTTTCTTAGTTCAGAATGTTCTCCTTTTTAATCAGTCTTACCAACATCAAATATCAAAAAGTTTCATATCTTTGATTTGAAAACGGAATAGGAGAAAAGAAAATATTTGAAATAAATCCCAATTTTAGACATTAGATTATCAAAAGGAAGAACTTTCATTCATCATTATTGTCTTTTCTCTATTTTTTGAGTTATATCAAAGCAAAGTATAGAAATGAACTTACCTTCCGCACTGAGGAAATTGCATAGTAAATAGTGTATATAACATTACAGCACAGGCACCCGCACAATGTAATATCACTAAATATTCTTGACATTGCTAAGTAAATATGCATTTTAATATAGCTTGTACTTATGATCCCTTTTGGAAAACATATATGATTTCATCTGTTTAGAAAAATGATTACAAAACTGTATTTCAGAATACCAACATTTGTCCGTTTTCTCTGCTTCCTAAACTTCTTACAGTTTCCTTAACATAGGTTCTATATAGTAGCAGAATGTTTGACTTTATAAATGTACAAAAAGATAGCTTACAGTTTGCATTGTTTAAAAAGTTAGTGAATCTCTGTCCTGAAATAAAGGACAGTCCATCACACAGAGGTAAACATATACTTGATAATAGAGCAAATAGTAAATTGGAAGTTGGAGATTCTCTGCCTGCAGTGATCCTTGGATACTTTTATCTCAAGCACGTCCACATATCTTTCCTTTTCTCTAGCTATTCTTTTCTTAATCCTAGTAGTCACAAACTGGCAACAGATACTTGATTCTACGCCATTTCTGTTTTCATGCAGGCAGCTGCTGGACATGGCTAAAATTCTGAGTGCCACACTATGTGCATCAGTCGTGTCAGACTCTTTGCAACTCTATGGACCGTAGCCCTCCAGGCTCCCCTGTGCATGGGATTCTCCAGGCAAGAATACTGAAGTCGGTTACCATGCCTTTCTCCAGGGGATCTTCCCGACTCAGGGATCGAACTCGAGTCTCTTATGTCTCCTGCACTGGCAGGCGGGTTCTTTACCACTAACGTCACCTGGGAAAATTTCGAGAGGTCAACTTAAAAACATGATAAGAGGGACAGGAACACAGCAGAAGTAGACCTTGCCCCAAGTCATCAAGCGCAATGAAAATCAGTATAAAAAAATGTGAAATGAATGAACTGACATAGAAGGAAGGCGCTCTTGAAATGCAGAGGAACATTTTCAGCTCAGGAGAGCTGCACCGAAACATTCCTCTCCAGCTCCTCCTCAATGGAGAAAGGGCAGGACCCACCGTAACTGCACACAGCACCAGGAATCCAAGAGGGCAAGACATTTTCAGAAGGAAAAACCTGACAGCTTCGGTGCTCATAATTTTTTTTTTTCCTTTCTCTTTTTCAAAAATTTCCCCTAAAGATTAGGAGTGTCAGACATTGACATCAGTCCCGGATAACTGACCCCTAAAGTAATTAGAAGAGGAATTCCCCCTGTGGCCCACCCTCTTGTCTCCGAGCTGGGTCAGATGAAAGGCACCTCTGTTTACTTCCTGATCTGTCTAATTTCTGTAACAAGGACCATCCCAAACGCATCTCCAGCAGCTGCTAAAACTGAAACTCAAGAGATCGCCCCAGGCACCACGGCACCTCCTTAGAGGGGCTCGGCCCTAATGGATTAGCTGTCTTTAGCACAGGTGGCGATTTAACAGGAGACCAAACTTTGACACTAGAGAGAGAGAGACTACTGAAAATTACTTCAAAGACCATAGGTCGAAAGCAGAGATAAGAAAACAGAAGACTTTCTAAAACATGTATCGACCGCCCAGCCTCGCACTTTCCAATGGAAGATGATTATGGGGGTAGGGGGAAATGACAGGGAGCAAAGATTGACATAATTTAAAAAATGATGTAAAAGTAGCATAGTTTCATTTAATCGCGAAACACAAAGGTAAAGACCCAAATTTGCATAAGGACTGAGTTATGTTTCAAACAAAATATGACTCAATTGTTGCCTGAAAAACTTCTTACAAGCCTACAAAAAGCAATATCAATAGTTAATACATTCTTTTTAACTAAATAATATTTTCTATTAATTTAGAGCTATAAACACCCTTAAAAAAGTGACAACTCATGTCATCCTTTTCACAATATCCCAGTCTTTTAATTGAGCTGATTGCATAAAAATGTTGGTAAACAGAGTATAATACACATACTGTAACAATTTAACTTCCAGTGAATTTAGAAAGCAGATGAGTTAGACAAAAATCAGATTAGCCAAATGGCAAATTGGAAGCTGAGAAAAATGACTTGGAAATGCTGACAGAAGACTAAACTATAGATAATGCACATAAAAGCCCATTGACACATGTAAGAACAAATATCACCATTATTAGAAGGTTAATCATTAAAAGTGAAACTACCACGCTATACACCGGTATTCATGTATATATATGCATACACATGATGAACTATCAAAATTTTTCCTTAGTTTTTTACAAAGCATCAGGTTTTATAAATTCTAACACAAAAAGTAAAGTGATTCAGGGATTGATTTCTTTTCTTATTTTAAAAATAAAATCCCAATTGTTGAAATCAATGAAGAGGAAGTAAAGCTTATTATGTGACTACTTGGAATGCTGGGGAAAATGTCAGATTTGCCTTGCCTTTTTAGGTTTTAATCTCTTATTATCTGACATATGTGCATTACTAGAAAGAATCCTTTCCAAAATGAAACAGATGTGGGGAGGGGGGAATGGAAATGAAAGCACATTACATACGAATAAAGTCTCAAAATGCTTCAGAACTGTATTGACTCAGATTTTATCTTCTTTAGCGTGGAAAATTGAAATTAAAATGTATGGTATCTATTAGGACGTTGTGGTACCATAACTGTACTTTTTAAAATAAAAATACAATTCCTACTCTTCTTTCTCAGATAAAACTGCATTTTTTGTATCTGCCAGAATTTTCTCTAATATTACTTTTTAAGTATGTTAAACTTGTGATTTCCTTCCAGTGTAAGCAGAAGCATCCTAAGGGATTTAATAATAATTTTAGTAGATTATTGAAGTGAAGTGTTAGTCATTTCTGACTGTTTTCGACCCCATGAACTCTAGCCCACCAGACTCTTCTGTCCAAGGAGCTCTTCAGGCAAGAACACTGGAGTGGGTAGCCGTTCCCTTCTCCAAGGGATCTTCCCGACCCACGGATTGAACCCAGGTCTTCTGCATTGCAGGCATATTCTTTACCTTTTGAGCCACCAAGGAAGCATGGTAGATTGTTAGAGCCACAAATCGACCTTTTAGCACAAGTTCCCTTTTTCTTTTATTACACTTCACTTGCCCTTCAGGAAACAGCACTCAGTTCCAATTATAGACATAGCATTTTTCCAGGCATGTATGGGGCCCAGAATCCTGCCTACAATTTTAATCACCCAGAGTTCATTTCACAAGGTTCCGTGAAGATGTTTATGAATTAAATAGTGGGAGAGAAGCAGGCTGGGAAAAATACTCATTCAGATATCAGAAGACCTGGGTGGTGTGTCATGAACCAACTTCGTGAACCAGGGCTGGCAATTTAATTTCTGTGGACCTGATTTCTCACTGTTAAAGTGAAGAGATAGGGGCAGAGTTTATTTCTAAAGTCAATTTTGAGATTAATACTGCAGCATAAGATAATGATATTTGAATTTCTAGCATATTCAAATTTTATATTTTATAATATTGGTATAATTTTGCATCACTTTCTATTAAAATTGTCTTCATAAGTGTGATGAGTAGTCATGCAATAGAATGTTTCAGCCACTTTTATTTGTTTTTCTATTTTTAAAGGTAACAGAATAGACTGTTTGTGCCTCACTGCAAGCCACATGACAACTTAGTGACAGACTAGAGAAAGGAAACCAGGACTCCTGCCTTCCTAATCTGTGTTCTGAACTTTAGCTGTATTTTTTAAGAGACATATTTGGTCAGGAAGTGCCAATTAAGAATAGGATTTGAACTTTGTTACTGTTCCTGGCACATAAAAGCAAAATTAAAAAAAAAAGACGTTGAACTATTGTCAATTGCATGTTTATATACTTCTGGAAGTAAATGGGGTCCAGAATATGAGCAAATAATGTGTGGGAGACGTGTGTTCGATCCCTGGGTTGGGAAGATCCCGTGGAGAAGGAAATGGCAACCCACTCCAGTATTCTTGCTTAGAGAAGCCCATGGTGTCCCAAATGCGTTGGGTACAACTGAGTGACTAAGCAACAACTTTCTCTCTCTCCCTTTCTCTTTCACTCTCTCACAAACAGCGTCCATTCTCCACTACCCGAAAGTGAAAGTGAAGTCGCTCAGTCGTGTCCGACTGTTTGTGATCCCACGGACTGTATCCATGGGATCTCATGGGATTTTCCAGGCAAGAGTACTGGAGTGGGTTGCCATTTACCCGAAACGACCTTTATATTATCCAAGAATAATTAGTAACATCTTTATTGTTCTATTTTGTTACTTACAACTCTATCTTAGATTATTCATTTCAAGCATGTATCACTGTATCTGACAAGAATGGCTGAGAGACTTTCAGTAAACACATGACTCTCCCAATCACACAGGTGCTTGCACTGCAGTTTCTATGCTAAAAAAAAAAAAAAAAAAAAAAAAAAACTATTTTTAAATCCCTACTTTGACACTTAGCCTTGTGACCTTCAACAGATCACTCAAATTCTCTGAGCCTGAAGTTCACCATTCCTAACACACAGGGTTATCATAAAGATGAAAGGAGATAATACATGTTAAAGGCTTAGCACAACACTGTTCATTCTTATTATTATTAATTTTATTAATATTTTAATCTTTATTTATGTCTGTCTATTTCTTCTTTTCTCCCCAAAGACAAACATAACTTAATCATCTTTAAATGCCATCCCAGAAGGAATTCAATTAGTTTTGATTTCATTAATGCATAATCATTCTCTACTTATACCAATAACTTTTTTAGAAGCTTTTTTTTTTTTTAAGGTCAGTTCTTGCATCTTGGTCAAATATCCTAGTTTAATGGGAGACCAGTGAATGGCCTCACTGGGAACATATCAGGGAGATAAGAGAAACTGCAGAGAAAAATCTGGGAAGGAGCTGGTAGATTTGAGAAGAAAAGAGAGGAACCCTAAGAAATGCCAATAGTTAAAAACTGAGTCACTGGGAAGAGGGTTATGTCATCCACAAAAACAGAAATCACAGAAAGAGGGATGAGATTAGGTGAGATGTGAAAGAGCTCCTGTGAGATCTGTTAGCAATGAAATAGCATCACAGACTGAGACGGCAGCACACACACACGTGCTTTGCTCCTGGATTGTAACCTGGCAGACAAGTCAGCCAGGGTTGTCATTTGTCTTAAGGTTTTAGTTGAAGCCAGAAGTTTTAATCTGATAGTGAATGAAGAAAGAATAACTGGAGAAAAAATGGTTGAAGATAAATTCTTGGGAAAATATTCATATTTATGGGTTGGGAGAAGAAGGAAGCAATTTTTCAATACAGCTGCTAAGCATTGTTTTTATAGGTACAGCTTCATAGTAGAAACAAAACTGGGGGGAGTGTGATAAACATATTACACCTTAAATGCTTTAGTTATACACCTTTTAAAGGGTCTTCCTGATGGCTCACATAGTAAAGAATCTGCCTGCAGTGAGGAAGACCTGGGTTTGATCCCTGGGTTGGGAAGATAGCCTGGACTGAAAATGATCCACAGTGAACAAAACGAAGCACAAAAAACTATATATTCTCAGCAGCATATGGCGTTTAGGAGAAAGAAATTTTAATTTCAAATGCCATTAGCATTAGCGTGTATTAATGAAGAAAAAAAATCAAAGCATAGAGTGGTTTTGGTTATTTTCCTTCTTTTGAAAGGTGGAGCAAAAGTATATTCATTCGTTATATTTATGCGGTTTGGCAAACTTATTTTTTAACTTAGTACTGTATCACGAGTGCTTTATTTCTCTTTCTTTTCATTTTTTTGGAAAATATTTTAAATGACTAAATGTCTGACATATAGATGGACCATTATTTTTTTTTAATCTAGTTGTGTTAGATAACTTTGTTTCCAAATTTTTGCATAATAAAGAGCATGATGGTCCATGATACCCATTGACAAAATATTTTCCTGAAAAGTTGTACAAACAAAAACTTTCACTAGTATTTCATCAGTATATATCTTAATCCACTCTTTCTAATAGACTATTATTGCTTTAAATATTTGCTAATATAACTTCACTTCTTTAATCCACATATCATTAATTATTAGGAAAGTTAATAATGAATGAAATATTTATAACTTCCTGCTTTGCAACAAAATTAGAAATTAGACAAACAATAGGGACAGCCCTCTATTTAATCACTTCTTTGAATTTTAGAAAGTAGAATAAAAATTTACCAATTAAAAATGCAAATGAAAGTATCATTTTTCCTGTGAAAAAGAACAATGATGACCATTTTAAAAGACAAAAGAAAAAGAAGTAATATTTTTGAACATGTTTAATATATTCTTAAAGTTATTTTGGAATTTTGTTGTTATTTTAGCTGATGAAGTTGAAGCTCAGAAAGTAAGATTTTCAAGAATTTTCATTTACAAAACGGCATCAGTGTGATTCAACATCAGTTTTTGCTTCAAATTCTATACTCTTTAGATTATATAATTAAAAGTAAATAATGTTATTCTTATTTCCATGGTTTAAAAATAAATGATGTGGGATTTAATGAGGGCATTGCTTTCTCAAAGGGTAACCTTCTTAGGTAGGTTGGATGTTTCACATTCATAAGCCAGAATAAAATTGATTCTGAACTGCTGCTGCCCTGAAGATCTGTAAACCAGCCAAATTTGACATTCTGGCTTAGGAAATCACAAAAGTGTGAGTCTGGTATTAGACAAGATTCTTAATATTTTTCGAAACCAAGCTAACTTACAAAATATCTGTTTTAAGACTCAGAGACACACCTCATATTTTGCGGTAAGCAGAGGCCAAATGAGATCAAAGGAAAATTTTCCATTTTTCTCTTTCGCCAAAATATCGCTATTAACATTCCCGAATTATTACATTTTACTAGGTTTCTTGGCTGGGTTTAGCCCTCAAGCTCACATAAGTATTAAAACAGAGACTAAGGGATCTGAAAGAAGCACTAAAATTCAAGCGTTTGTACATTAGGAAAAAGAATGCGATCTATTTAATTAACATGTCACCTCCTGGAAGGCCAGGTGTGCCTTAGAAGTTACCTATGTAAGTATTGATCCATCTAAACTTCATACAACTTGACAAGATAATGTGGTAACAGAAGCTTTGTCTGAGGGGAAAAACATGTCTAAAGATGTGTTTACTACTTCATCTGCTGTTAAGAAAGGCTCTCACAGTGCCGTCTTTGTTCCGAAGTAGGTTAGTGCCTTTAGCACAAGTTAATGCTTGCAGACAATTTTACTGTGATTATTTGTTGTTCATTATTTAAATGCGTAGTTTAGAAATGTCATCAGAGCTTTTCAGGCTATATTCACTGCCCATGTGTGGATAACATATTGGCTATGACTGTAGGATTGATTTCAGCAAACAAGAACCTCTACTTGTCCCTTAACATTTATTCATTTAATTATATACATTAATATATGCACATATAGACACGTGTATTTATGAACTATGCATAAATATATAGCTATGCATTTATTTGTATACTAAAATATTTTCACGCAGATTCATACACTTATTTGAATTACTATACTGCTACTGCTAAGTTGCTTCAGTCGTGTCCGACTCTGTGACGCCATAGACGGCAGCCCACCAGGCTCCCCCGTCCCTGGGATTCACCAGGCAAGAACACTGCAGTGGGTTGCCATTTCCTTCTCCAATGCATGAAAGTGAAAAGTGAACGTGAAGTCGCTGAGTCGTGTCCGACTCTTAGCAACCCCATGGTCTGCAGCCTACCAGGCTCCGCCGTCCGTGGGATTTTCCAGGCAAGAGTACTGGAGTGGGGTCCCACTGCCTTCTCCGAATTACTATACTACTTATAATTGGGATGCATTCTTGCTCATGTTATTGAGCAGCTATTTGAGAAAAAGAAAACATAAATATGACTGACTCATTACCTTAAAAACGTTAGAAGTAATAACAACTGTGTAATCCTTAAAATAGATACAAGAAGAGTACAATACAAATATAAATGGGACCTGGAACCAAGCTTTTATTGTTTAGCCAAATATAAAGAGGAGATCAGTAGGTACCATTTCAGAAATGGGGCTAATGAAGCCTTAACTACAGCAGACCATTCACCACTTAGAAGGCACTTCCTGTTAGATAAACAATTCGCGTTGTAACTTTATTGCTCACTCTCAAGAGTCAGGCCGAAATGCTTTAACGTGTTAAAAAATAAGTAATTTTGAGACTTAGAAAGTAAATGTGAAAATGTACTATCATAATTTGCCATGACTCACTGAACTGACTGGCAAGCAAAATACAAAGGGAAATTAAGATATCTAGCCAGACCTGTGTAAAACAGAGACAGAAATATTGATAAATTTTAGTGATTAGGAGGACTGAATATAGGGTAAAGTAAGAGCAATTGTCTGGGCTTCCCAGGTGGTGCTAAAGAAGCCACTTGCCAGTGCAGGGGATGCAAGAAACACAAGTTCAATCCCTGGGTCTGGAAGATCCCCTGGAGTAGGAAATGGTAACCTTCTTTAGTATTCTTGCCTGGAGAATCCCATGGGCAGAGGGTCCTGACAGGCTACAGTCCATGGGGTTACAAAGAGTCAGACATAACTGAAGCTACTCAGCATGCACTATAAAAGATTTTCCAGATTTTGACCATTTAACTATCTTTCACTATCTTCTGGTTACCTGGGCTTAGCTCAGTGGATTTTTTTGCTGTTGTGTTGCCTGACTGGACTCCTGTGCCTGGTTGGCAGTGAGTGCTGGCTGACTGCTGTAAACTCACATGAAATTTCTGAGAATGCCCTGTTCCTCATCCACTTGACTCCTCATGTGGTTTGTGCTTCTCACAGGGAGCAAGTAGGTTCCTAGAAGGAGCTTCAGGGTGACACATTCCAGTGCATGAAGCTTAGCAAACCTCTGTTTGTATTATGCTTACTAACATCCCATCAGGACTGAGGCTGAAACTCCAATACTTTGGCCACCTGATGCAAAGAACTGACTCACTGGAAAGACCCTGATGCTGGGAGAGACTGAAGGCAGGAGGAGGAGGGGATGACAGAGAACGAGATGGTTGGATGGCATCACTGATATAATGGACATGAGTTTGAGTAAGCTCTGGGAGTTGGTGATGGACAGGGAGGCCTGGCGAGCTGTGGTCCATGGGATCGCAAATAGTCAGACATGACTGAGTGAGTGAACTGAACTGAACATCCCATTAGCCAAAGCTTGACACCAGGCCCAGCTCAACGTAAATGCAGGAGAGGGCTACATAAGGCTTGAATAAGCAGGCGTAAGCTCACTGGAGGCCTCAAAGATAAGTGCCTTTCATATCTGACCTTGTGTTTCTGTGCTTCACGAGGAGTAAGTGGACTCAGGGTAGCAGGATCGGGAGGGTGAAGGCCAGTATTTTCAGACAGATCCCAAGGAAAGCTCTGAAGCTAAGTTTCAGGAGCGGGGGCCACAGACTCTTACAGCCAGATCAGTCAACTTTCAGCAGAGACTGGCTCTAGCCCTCAAGAAGGGAATTCAGTGGTACAGTTCAGGGCAATTCTCCAGGAAATGGGGCAACTGTTAGTTATTATCAGCTAACCCTGACAGCGGCCAGGGCTGCAAGGACGCTGGATGTTCACCTGCAGAACTTGGCTTCCTTTTTCTTCAGATACTGATTTCAGCCCTCTTGATTCCATAAACACTTCTCCTTGTAAAACAGCCCTCCTTTCTACATTTTGACTTTCAAGACTTAAGAGCTACGTCCCTAATCACAGTTAAAGCATTTTCATGAAGTTGAGTCTTCTTATCAGAAAGAGCTAGTATTTTCTCTCCCTACTCATATACGTGAATTATTTTCTCTCTACTCTTTATAAAATTTATATAAAGGAAGATAAAAATAACTATGGCATTCTCGTTTTTCTTTGTTTTTGGAAAGAGGATCCTAATGAAGATCTCACTTAGTTAATACGTTATCTGGTGTGTGTTTAGTACACACCATGGTACAGTCACTGTATTCCACATAGATTTCGTATGTTCCATGTGTATGAAATTGTTAGGTTTTCGCATCTTTGTGGGCTTTAAGGATGAGGCTATGAGAGGCTCATGAGAGGCTAAGAGAGGTGATTCCACTGCTAAGGGGCAGATCTAGTATGTGAATTGTGGAAGGAAAATAGGAGCTATATCCATTATGGTACTTTCCCTCTCTAGGGAACTAGGGTTAGATATCTTTTTTAGTATTAGTGAGGGTCCAGTCAGGAGAGATTGTTCATGTACTTAAAAAGAGATATCTGAGTAATTAAAAAAGAAGTGTTTAATATTAAGAATTATTGAACTATCTTAGAAAAGTTAGTACAAAGATGTAAAAAAGATTCTGACAGATTCCCTATGGAAGAGAAAGAACTCAAAAAAGGACGAAGTTGAAAGTGAAGCCCTCTCCCAAGGCAGAGGTTCTGACCTCATCAGAGAAGGTGTGATTTTTTTCCACCGTATGGCAGAGATATGTACTGGTTTTCCCAGGCAGGTGTAAGCAAGGAAAAAAAACCTTCAGGGTATAAGCAAGCCAAAGCTCATGGGCAGGTCTGGAAGGGAGCTGGGCACTGTCATGGTGTGAGACCAGGAGTACGTGATGCCCGCTCTGGGAGAGACAACAAACCTCTGGGTTGCAGGCCAGTGAGCCCGGCTGATCCAGCTCAAGGTGGGCCGGCGCCCAGCTGCTCGGTGGGAGCTTGCGGCAGGTGCTGAAGACCCACGGGGGCGTCCCAAGCTCCGGCGCAGGTTGTGAGGTCTCGGAGGAGCAGTCCACCCTGGAAGCAGAATGGGCAGGGCACCTGCTGATGTCTCCACTCGGCTGCCCTACTGACTGACCATGTAGCAGGGGCAGGAAAGAGCAAAGTCAAACCCACTAGAAGCAAGAAGGAAACAATCCGCTCCCTCCTGCCTTCTCTCTGTTGTGCCCTCCTCTGACCGAGCTTTCCACCGTGGCCACCGTGTGAGAGCAATGGCTTAGAGTGGAACCGTCACTGGGGCTGGCGCGGAAGGGTGAACCTGTGGACGAGAGGCAGTAGACATCACTGGTGCAAGCCCTGAAGCCACTGCTGTTATAGGGCCGATCCACACAGTTTAAAGGCCCTTTCAGAAGCATCCCACCATTATTCAAAGTGGTCTCTCAGCAATAAGATTAGCATCTAAGGAATTGTACAGGCTCTCTAACAATACCTAACAAAATTCAGAGCCTACATTGCCAGAAATGGTGTATACCCCAAACCTATAAACCCCCAAACACTCCCAACTTCCTTCCAAAGCACGTGTTTCCATGTAGTTACTGAATAAATCACCTTCCTTGTCCATCTCAGGAATAGTTTCAGAATGAAGGGTTTTAGTCATATCCCAATAACAACACATTTCAAGTAATCAATACTTGTGACAACACTTTGAAATTTCTAATATGAGTGCTTTCAACCATGGACATATTTCATGGAAGATATACAAATTCACCAGGAAGAAAATTAAAGGAAAACTCAGAAAAGTTTACGATTTTCTATTATAATTGCCCTTTAAAACTGAAGGTGACCTTGGTCCATATCACTCAAGTTGTATTCCTGTTTCAGGTTTACAAGATCTCAAACAGAATCCAGAAAATGTAAATGGTTGCACGTGACTAATTTCTATTATTAGCAACAAATCAGAAACTCATTTAGGTGCTCAAAGAGTAAAGTATCTGCCTGTAATGTGGGAGACCTGGGTTCTATCCCTGGATTGGGAAGATTCCCCTGGAGAAGGGAATGGCAACCCACTCCAGTATTCCTGGAGTATTGCCTGGAGAATTCTATCGTCAGAGGAGTCTGGCAGGCTACAGTCCATGGGATCCCAAAGAGTCGGACATGACTTAGCAACTAATATTTCCATTTTTCTTTTTTTCACTGAACATGAAGAGAAAAATAGTTAAATAGCACATATTTAAAATATTCATGAAAGAAATTAAATAGGATGCTGGGTTAGGAAGGGGTTGGTCAAGGTTTTTTCAAAGTTATTCTGCAAGACCCTGCATCTCTAAGATATGTCTTTTTAAAAATGTTCTGTGCCCAATTAAATCTGAAAATTTTTGCATGGATTATCTGTCCCCTTACAGTCACCCCAGGCACAGTAACCAAAAAAGGAAAACTGAATAAACTCATTGAGAAAACCTGAAATAAATAAACCTGCTTATTGTTGAGATTCAAGTGTTTATCAAGCTCTCCCTCTGTCGTCTTTTCTTAGTTAATCATGTAACTCTTGCCTGGGAACAATATTGTGTTAAGCATGGCTCATTCTGCAAAGAGGTGGATTATTCTAGTAAAAGGACTCTGTAGAATTCTAAATTTGTGGGAAAGGATGAGTTTTGAGTTTGCAGAAAGGACATAAAAGGAAAAAAAAAAACCTTACCCTTTTTGGTCAGTTTCTTTCACCTGACTTAAATGAGAGTGTCTGTTTTCATGTCTATCTGCCTAGATAGATCAAGTAGAAAAGTTCAGCAGCATGGGTAACATTAGTATGGCTTTAAAACTTCTTACAATCACCCAGAAGCTGGGAATCCACCTTGCTTTTCCCAACAAATCACAAGTTAACAAGAAAAAATAGGGGTTTCTAAAGATGGCACAAATGCAATTTGTGAATTCTTAACCGTCAGTGCAAGTCTNTGTATTCCACATAGATTTCGTATGTTCCATGTGTATGAAATTGTTAGGTTTTCGCATCTTTGTGGGCTTTAAGGATGAGGCTATGAGAGGCTCATGAGAGGCTAAGAGAGGTGATTCCACTGCTAAGGGGCAGATCTAGTATGTGAATTGTGGAAGGAAAATAGGAGCTATATCCATTATGGTACTTTCCCTCTCTAGGGAACTAGGGTTAGATATCTTTTTTAGTATTAGTGAGGGTCCAGTCAGGAGAGATTGTTCATGTACTTAAAAAGAGATATCTGAGTAATTAAAAAAGAAGTGTTTAATATTAAGAATTATTGAACTATCTTAGAAAAGTTAGTACAAAGATGTAAAAAAGATTCTGACAGATTCCCTATGGAAGAGAAAGAACTCAAAAAAGGACGAAGTTGAAAGTGAAGCCCTCTCCCAAGGCAGAGGTTCTGACCTCATCAGAGAAGGTGTGATTTTTTTCCACCGTATGGCAGAGATATGTACTGGTTTTCCCAGGCAGGTGTAAGCAAGGAAAAAAAACCTTCAGGGTATAAGCAAGCCAAAGCTCATGGGCAGGTCTGGAAGGGAGCTGGGCACTGTCATGGTGTGAGACCAGGAGTACGTGATGCCCGCTCTGGGAGAGACAACAAACCTCTGGGTTGCAGGCCAGTGAGCCCGGCTGATCCAGCTCAAGGTGGGCCGGCGCCCAGCTGCTCGGTGGGAGCTTGCGGCAGGTGCTGAAGACCCACGGGGGCGTCCCAAGCTCCGGCGCAGGTTGTGAGGTCTCGGAGGAGCAGTCCACCCTGGAAGCAGAATGGGCAGGGCACCTGCTGATGTCTCCACTCGGCTGCCCTACTGACTGACCATGTAGCAGGGGCAGGAAAGAGCAAAGTCAAACCCACTAGAAGCAAGAAGGAAACAATCCGCTCCCTCCTGCCTTCTCTCTGTTGTGCCCTCCTCTGACCGAGCTTTCCACCGTGGCCACCGTGTGAGAGCAATGGCTTAGAGTGGAACCGTCACTGGGGCTGGCGCGGAAGGGTGAACCTGTGGACGAGAGGCAGTAGACATCACTGGTGCAAGCCCTGAAGCCACTGCTGTTATAGGGCCGATCCACACAGTTTAAAGGCCCTTTCAGAAGCATCCCACCATTATTCAAAGTGGTCTCTCAGCAATAAGATTAGCATCTAAGGAATTGTACAGGCTCTCTAACAATACCTAACAAAATTCAGAGCCTACATTGCCAGAAATGGTGTATACCCCAAACCTATAAACCCCCAAACACTCCCAACTTCCTTCCAAAGCACGTGTTTCCATGTAGTTACTGAATAAATCACCTTCCTTGTCCATCTCAGGAATAGTTTCAGAATGAAGGGTTTTAGTCATATCCCAATAACAACACATTTCAAGTAATCAATACTTGTGACAACACTTTGAAATTTCTAATATGAGTGCTTTCAACCATGGACATATTTCATGGAAGATATACAAATTCACCAGGAAGAAAATTAAAGGAAAACTCAGAAAAGTTTACGATTTTCTATTATAATTGCCCTTTAAAACTGAAGGTGACCTTGGTCCATATCACTCAAGTTGTATTCCTGTTTCAGGTTTACAAGATCTCAAACAGAATCCAGAAAATGTAAATGGTTGCACGTGACTAATTTCTATTATTAGCAACAAATCAGAAACTCATTTAGGTGCTCAAAGAGTAAAGTATCTGCCTGTAATGTGGGAGACCTGGGTTCTATCCCTGGATTGGGAAGATTCCCCTGGAGAAGGGAATGGCAACCCACTCCAGTATTCCTGGAGTATTGCCTGGAGAATTCTATCGTCAGAGGAGTCTGGCAGGCTACAGTCCATGGGATCCCAAAGAGTCGGACATGACTTAGCAACTAATATTTCCATTTTTCTTTTTTTCACTGAACATGAAGAGAAAAATAGTTAAATAGCACATATTTAAAATATTCATGAAAGAAATTAAATAGGATGCTGGGTTAGGAAGGGGTTGGTCAAGGTTTTTTCAAAGTTATTCTGCAAGACCCTGCATCTCTAAGATATGTCTTTTTAAAAATGTTCTGTGCCCAATTAAATCTGAAAATTTTTGCATGGATTATCTGTCCCCTTACAGTCACCCCAGGCACAGTAACCAAAAAAGGAAAACTGAATAAACTCATTGAGAAAACCTGAAATAAATAAACCTGCTTATTGTTGAGATTCAAGTGTTTATCAAGCTCTCCCTCTGTCGTCTTTTCTTAGTTAATCATGTAACTCTTGCCTGGGAACAATATTGTGTTAAGCATGGCTCATTCTGCAAAGAGGTGGATTATTCTAGTAAAAGGACTCTGTAGAATTCTAAATTTGTGGGAAAGGATGAGTTTTGAGTTTGCAGAAAGGACATAAAAGGAAAAAAAAAAACCTTACCCTTTTTGGTCAGTTTCTTTCACCTGACTTAAATGAGAGTGTCTGTTTTCATGTCTATCTGCCTAGATAGATCAAGTAGAAAAGTTCAGCAGCATGGGTAACATTAGTATGGCTTTAAAACTTCTTACAATCACCCAGAAGCTGGGAATCCACCTTGCTTTTCCCAACAAATCACAAGTTAACAAGAAAAAATAGGGGTTTCTAAAGATGGCACAAATGCAATTTGTGAATTCTTAACCGTCAGTGCAAGTCTGAGGATAACTGGAATTTAGCTTCTGAGTACTTTGAAAAATCACAGTAAGTATTATATTTTAAAAAATAATAGTATTTAAACATCAATTACAGAGGTAAACCCTTATGAAAATTCTCCATACCAGAGGTAATTTGAAGAGCGAGACATTGGAATACATATATTGGTGAGTCATAACCACTGAGAATGTAGTACTATGTAACTTATCACATACATACTTAGAATAGCAGAAAAAGGTAAGAATCCTAGATATTTAAAAGTGAGCAGAGCTTAAAGTACTGAGAAACAGTTTTATCATACCAGAAATTTTATAGGAATTGCACAAAGGTCTCTGGTATTGATGAGATAAACATCTATCAGGCATCTTACATATTCCTGTTGCTTTTCCATTTCTGGGTCCCCATGGGTCCCTTGCACTTGTAGCATGAAACTCAGCAGATTTATTCCCCACAGTGAGCTGCGATCACAACAGCATCCCGCTAGACACAGGAACTTCAGGGGACAATAGAAGTCACTGACACGTGGTTCCTGAGCAAAGAGCCTTTGTTCCACTGCTTGGGTGGTCAACCTTCTCTGGCCGTGTTTTGCTATTCGAAGGCCTTTATACTTTAGATGACGGGTCATTTTGGTCGAACATTTAAAATAAACCATCTCTCCTACACTCATAGAACACCTAGACTCAGAGTTTAAGAATCAGCTGGTGGTAAAGCAGAGGGCGCTCAGAGGACACCTGTGAGATCCCACTTTGCTTTCTAGAATTCAGTTTCGCCACCTGTATCGTGAGAGAACTGGAATAGCTGGACTCTGGGTTCCCTTCACAACTCTAAAACGAGCAAGCAAGTCAATGAACAAGCAAAAACAAACTATGATTTTATTGAAATAAGGCATCTTGTTGGGACAAGGAATACATTCCTCCACCGAGCAAGTGGACCCCTCCCTCAGTGGTACCCCGCCCTTTCTCACTAGAAGAGTTCTAGCTTCATTGTAACAGAGGATTCTTTACTGTCTGAGCCATCAGGGAAGCTCAACAGTCTAAATACTGGACACAAATTTCACTCAAATTAACATTTTAAATGTTCTCATTTATTATGGACACTTAAGGAGCACTGAAGATTCTCTTTTCTTCACTTGAATACAAAAAATAATAACATCAAGAGCAACGCTTTTGTAAGGAGCTGAATTTATTGAAGCAAGAGGAAAAAAACGATGACAATGGGAAGACTTTTATTTCTCTTGAATACTCTGCATGGCCTCTATAAATAGATGTCATGTAGCTACTAGAAGGATTTTTTCTAAAAGGTGCGAAAACTTTTACCTTCCAAAAGACAGGTAAAATTCCTCATAGAAAGCCAATCTTCATTACACAGAAGAAAAATACTTGATCAAAGTTTGTATCCTGAGATACAGTACAGTCAAACTATATAGGTCATAACTTCATTTTATGCTGAATGTCCCAGATAAAGGCTGTGAGAGGGAAGGTTAGCTCACACGTTTTGCTTTCAGATCCTCTCGGTCAAGTCTAGATTCCCACTCCCTGCCTTTCTTTCTGATATGACATCCCAGCATGCACTTTATCAATGACATCCTGCAAACAAACAGAAGACCATTAATAAACAGCATTCTGTCAGACTTCCAAAGGCGAAGGACTATAATACATCGAAAAAAGCAAGCAAACTTGAAAGACAACTGGAAAGTTGAGTGGATCATCAGTTGTGCGGGACAGGCACAAAATACTCAGAGATGAGTGCTTTGAATTAGGATAAATATGAAAGCTTAAGGCTGATTAACAGCTACTATATTCTCTGACTTCTGAGAGGCATTTCTTGGAGCTGTGGACCAGAATAGAATTGCAAATAGATTAATTAACAGTAATGTTTTTGTTTTTGTTTCCATTGCAGCCAACCAAAGAGAATTAGCAAGTTCTACATGAACAAATATTATTTCCCAAGGAAACTGTGTTGCAAGATCTTAGTCACAGATCTTGCTTCTACTGGCCCATGCCCAGATGTCTGCCATCACAAAGTTAGAAGGAGAAAATCACTATGTAGCACCTAACAAGGAAATTGGCCTAAAATCGAAGTCAGACAGCTTTCCTTCCCTATACGCTGCTCTAGTCTTAGAAAGTTCTAGAAAGTTCCTACCTTATTTTGGAGTGGTGTGGTTCTGACAGTCAGATAACTAACTCAAGGTACTCTTCTTAGAAACTTTATTTTCTCTATGTCATTTCTCATCTTTAATGCTACTGAAGGATATGGTGCCTGAAGAAATACAAATTTTCCAGCTTTCAGATGACATTATTAGCCATGGGGTTTAGTTGGAGCCCTGCCAGAATTTCAGAATTATTTTTTTTCCCCGTCACTTATTTCCTTCCAGACCACGCTATGGTCATAGTGGATGATTGCCCATAAGCAGGACCAGAGGGTATGATATAAAGGACAGTCAGTATTGCTCTTTCTCTTTCAAGCATGGTCACCATTAATATAAATACAGTAAGAAAGAATGGGAGAAAAAAAATGTTATAATTCAAAACAATACACTTCTTCAAAATCCATGTATGAGTGCTCTGAGTATGGATACACTCAGACTGTTTCTTCACTCATTTGTTCCTTTTTTCCGATTTTCATTCATTGCTTCATGTTCGGTGACTCAATAGTTATTTATCCCTTGCTTTTTAGGTTAATGATAAATGCAAAGCTATGGGCTAAGGAGAAATACAGATTTTTCTCTTGTGCTGCTTTTCTTGAATGATGCTTCCAAAGAACAAGTAATAGGTTATCTTTAAGATGAATGTGTTGAAATCTAGTGGAATGATACTCTGCCTGCTGAAAGATCGGCACTCTCAAATAGTTTTCCATGCATTTCATGAGTAATTTTTAGACTATGGTCAAGTACTACTTGACCTATGCTAATGCCTTGATTTCCCCAACAGCAAAATAAAATCAGTAATGCACACCATTTACCTATTTTGTGGGAATATTTTGGAGTTTATGAGGAAAATGGTTTTTGCTATTTTAAAGGACTGTAACGGGGAAGGCAATGGCACCCTACTCCAGTACTCTCGCCTGGAAAATCCAATGGACGGAGTAGCCTGGTGGGCTGCAGTCCATGGGGTCGCTAACAGTCGGACAGACTGAGCGACTTCACTTTCACTTTTCTCTTTTATGCATTGGAGAAGGAAATGGCAACCCACTCCAGTGTTCTTGCCTGGAGAATTCCCAGGGATGGGGATTCTCCAGGCAAGAACCCAGAAGCTGGTCACACAGAGTTGGACACGACTGAAGTGACGCAGCAGCAGCAGCAAGATATCCTGACAAATCATTTTATCATATTGGTCAGATGAGGAGATATAAAGACGACAAAATTTCAAATAAATCTTTTATACTTTAGACATTTTAATTGGAGCAGTAAAGTGCATGTGTCCGAATGCACTATATATTTATTATTTAAAATTGCTTTTATATTAAGTACCTATATTCCATAGTACAGAACCAGTTATTAACTATTACAGCGTGCAATGGCAAAAAGAAACTAAATCAAAATAACTGTCATATTTGAAATTATTAAATAATAAACACTCAAACTATAAAACAATAGTAGTTTAAGGAAAGATATTCATTTCATGTTTATATGGACTTCTGCTTCTGCTTAGGTGAATAGCCTAGAAAAAATAATAGTAATCTAGAAAATTTAACTCTTGTCACCTTTAATTTGATATTTTAAAATGTATTAGCCTTTTCTAATGTAAGGGAAATAAATCAACATGATTATTTAACTTCCCAAATATCGCAATATAAGGTTGAATGTGATTTAAAAAGATTCCAAATGAGTCTCTTGAAATCCACATACATTAAGTGGTCAGAGCAGCAATGTGATGAGACTACAGGCCATTGACATTACTATTGAAGTCTGTACTAATCCTTTTATGATTATTTAAATGCACAGTGACTACATACATAGTCAAACTTTCCTCTGTAGGCATATTACTATTTTGAGATAAGAAACCATATGCTAAGGCAAGAATTTGAATGAGGAATAAAAGAAAAATTGCTTACTAGAGTTGTCATTAGTTTCCTCTTTCATAAATAGAATATCTAAATCATAACATTTTAAGCTAAAGCAGCAGTTTTGAAAGTTCAAATTCTCTTGATCTATAAAAGTAATTTATGACTGCACAGTAGGCAAAACAAAGGTTAGCAATCCACGGCCCAAATTATTAAGCAGAAAACACCAAGGTGGGCATAATTATTTTTACATTTCTGACAGATGCAATTTTTCACATGCTAGTACTTAGCTAATGATGGGAAGGTTTAGAAGAGGGTGGTCACCCAAATGTAGATGTACTTATAGAAACGCTCGGAGAAGGCAATGGCACCCCACTCCAGTACTCTTGCTTGGAAAATCCCTTGGACAGAGGAGCCTGGTAGGCTGCAGTCCACGGGGTCCCGAAGAGTCAGACACGATTGAGTGACTTCACTTCACTTTTCACTTTCATGCACTGAAGAAAGAAATGGCAACCCACTCCAGTATTCTTGCCTGGAGAATCCCAGGGACAGCGGGGCCCGGTGGGTTGCCGTCTACGGGGTCGCACAGAGTTGGACACGACTGAAGCGACTTGGCAGCAGCAGCAGCAGCAGCATAGAAATGTTTGCTGGGATGCAGGAACAAGTTTCAGTCTTTTACTGCAGCTCTCTGTATAGAATAGCCAGTGTGTAGTGCAGATCTGAGGAAAAAGTAACCCTTCCTGCTTGAATTTACTTAAAATGACTTCTGGCCATACAGCTAAAGCTTGAAAACCTGTTTAAACAACAACAACAAAACCATTTCAAGAGAAAGTACTTCTCAGCTCTGAGCAGTGTATAGTTTGCAGGTCACTTCTACCCTATAGCTTTCTGTTCCAGAATCCATAAAGGGAAGAGGCTGGATTATATGTCTTGGAGAAGGGAATGACTACCCACTCCAGTATTCTTGGGACTTCCCTGGTGGCTCAGACAGTAAAGAATTTGCCTGCAGTGCAGGAGACCTGGGTTGATCACTGGGTCAGGAAGATCCCCTGGAGAAGTGAATGGCAACTCATTTCAGGATTCTTGCCTGGAGAATCCCATGGACAGAGGACCCTGGAGTGATACAGCCATGGGGACGCAAAGAGTCAGAAATGATTGAGTGACTGACACTATTACTATACTGTACACAGCTGAAGCTTGAAAGCCTGTTTTTTAAAAAAACAACAAAATCATTCCAAAAATGTAGTTTTCAGCTCTGAGCAGTGTAGAGTCTACAGTTCACTTCTACCTTGTGGCCTTTTGTTCCAGAATCCATAAAGGGAAGAGGCTGGATTATATCATGTTTAAGGTATCTTCAGAATTAAAATTTTATATCTTTATTAGAATGAAGTCTGAATGGACTGATAAAAAACACATATGTGATAAAGCAAGTATAATAAAATATTAAGTTGGTAGGTATATGGGATTTGGTATATTAAAACTTCTTTGATGATAAAATGTTGAGAGTATAATTTTGACTAATATCGTGCAATTATATATTGATATATAGTAATCAATGCGTGCTTTCTCATACTTTAATATTTACAATGATATCTGGAGTATAATTGAGCTTTTTCTGTTCCATTTTATAGATGCAACTGAGAAAGGAGAGCACTTATCTAAGGTCACACTTATCTAAGCACTTATCTAAGCTATTGGGAGAGTTTAACAGGCCCCTATTGGTGGAACTGAAGTTCGAATGAGGCATGAATATATATCACCTTCATTAAGTAGGCATTACTACATTGAGTACAGCAGCACGATATGGACACCATAGTATTTCGTGAGACTTTACAAAGTAGAGTCACACACACTGCATTATTCAGTTGATAAAACAAAACTGTGAGGTGGGTCGGCAGGAAATATTACCCATGCCAGCAGCGAGGCCTCCTGAGCCACGGCCATACCATGACTTGCTCAGGATAACAAACTCGGTAAAGAGGAAAGCAGATTTGGGCTCAGAACTCTGACTGCCTATGTCCCGCTAGAAACACCAAGACTATGAAAGAAAAGGCACAGACTTTACTTAGAAACAACTGGCAATCAAATTGGTGAGATACATTTTATCAAGTAACTGGAAAATAAATAAAAGCCATTAGCAAATGTTATCTTGTCTGTGTAAAACCACACCCATAGGAACTTATTTCCTGAAGATTTTCAAATTAAGAGAAAGGAACTGCCTTTACTCTCAAGGGACTGAGCCTAGAATTTCGGTCATCAGTGTCAATTATGAAAAGTTTGAAAATAGAGTTTTAGGCTTCAGCTGGCATTTTGCCAGCTCTCTAGTAAATTGATAGTATAGTAATGATCATTTTGGTCTTCTAAAAAGTGAATCTTGAGATAGTTCACTCATAAACTTAACTAATCTCCTTATTTATACTTGACAATAGAAAAATGTTAATACTGATACTTGAAAAGATTTGTTGTATTAATACATCATAACGACCCCAATCTGGTCAACCTGTTCTCGAAAGGAAAGTCCTCGTGACTATATCTGTAGCAGTATATTTTGACTATTTAGGAATCTGGAGCGGCTTTGAACAATACAAAGCTTATAACAACAGCATACAGAAAAAAATATTTTTTTTTTTCAAGCACAACTGCAAAATGCTGTTTTTGGAAATGTTAGACTAAGGAAATTAAAAAGTTGCTTGACTATATTTTCTTGTGTTGCTATAACCTCAGATTGCCAAAACAAAATGCAAATAAGCTATATATATATATTTTTTTTCCATTGTGCCTTTTCATGGAGAAGAGGGAAAAATAAAAATAATAAAATTGAGTTTGACAAACTAAATTATAAGGTTGATTTTATATTGTCACTGAATAACTTTCTAAAAAATATAAATAAGTGACATTTTCTTTGGTGCTTACGTGCAGATTTAATTCTGCAAGTCAGCTATCTACCTATTTGCCACTGGCCGAAATAGCAGACTGTGTTGTTATATCTCTACAAACATGGTATAACATCTGCATAATAATACATTCATAAAATATGAATTCTAATGTGATTATAGGTCATTAACACAGTCTTTAATATGAACATAGAATTTAGAATATGATACAATAAAAATTCTTTTAAAATTGAAGGGCATCTTCAGGTTCTAAAACTAATGATATTCTACATCTAGGGGACAGCGATCCCACATAAAATTGTTAGAATTTTCCTTTCCTCCTAATCTCTTCTCTAAAAATTTCTTCTCTAAAAATCTCTTCCTCTAATCTCTTCTCTAAAAATCTTAAGTAAAGGCGCTAGTTTCTTCATTCTCAATCATTTTAATTGAATGTGTATTGTGTATACCAGGGAAGGCAATGGCACCCCACCCCAGTACTCTTGCCTGGAAAATCCAATGGACGGAGTAGCCTGGTGGGCTGCAGTCCATGGGGTCGCTAACAGTCGGACAGACTGAGCGACTTCACTTTCACTTTTCTCTTTCATGCATTGGAGAAGGAANATAGGTGTACATATATTCCTGTCTCTTATACACATCTAGATGTGTATAAGAGACAGCTGCAGTCCATGGGGTCGCTAACAGTCAGACAGACTGAGCGACTTCACTTTCACTTTTCTCTTTCATG
This sequence comes from Oreotragus oreotragus, assembly GCA_006410675.1. Taxonomy (NCBI): domain Eukaryota; kingdom Metazoa; phylum Chordata; class Mammalia; order Artiodactyla; family Bovidae; genus Oreotragus; species Oreotragus oreotragus. Next base: position 254,471 of record SJYX01005671.1, on the reverse strand, counting down.
CATTGGAGAAGGAAATGGCAACCCACTCCAGTATTCTTGCCTGGAGAATCCCAGGGATGGGGGAGCCTGGTGGGCTGCTGTCTATGGGGTCACACAGAGTCGGACACGACTGAAGTGACTTAGCAGCAGCAGCAGCATTGTGTATACAGAACTGTAATTCTGTTCAGAGGTTGCTTGTCAAGCCATGTTTTTATTGTAATTACCTGATTTGTTCAGCTTTAATCGTATTTATTTTTGAAGGTCAGCTGTCCTGCTCAGACATGGTTAGTTGAAGGAGGGAAAAAGCTGTAAGACCCAAAGGCAGAAAGCCTAAAAGAAAGAAAAAGGGGCTGGGAGTGCAGTCTTCCCATGTCGACAAAAACAAGATAAAATTGTCACCTACAAATTCCTGTAAACCAACAGACCACACTGCTTTCTTTCACTTCATGAAATACTCTCTTTCATTTGATACTAACTTGTAACTTTGGGAGAAGAAGGTTTACAGCTCTACTTGGAAATTTTAATTACCTTTATTCCCATTAGATGCCAACAATGATAATTTTTTCACAACACTTAGGAGGAAGAGCTGAACAAACGGACAGCATCTCTTTCTTTTCCACTTAGAAAACTACTTCTATGTGTTGGGAAGACCTTTCCAAATTCATACTGCTGACTCTTGTTTAAACTTTGGTAGGAAAGAGAAATTTTAACTTTATGGCTTCAATTCATGCCACAGATACTCAGGATTATTAGTCACTTGACAGTAATGACAAATGCTTATGAAGTGATGGACATTAAACCCAAACTTATTGTCATGATCATTTTATAATGTATAAGTCAAGTCATTATGCTATACACCTTAAACTTATATGGTACCATGTGGCAATTATATCTCAATGTAACTGAAAAACAAAACAAAACAAAAAAATTCTTGAGAGTCCCTTGGACTGCAAGGAGATCCAACCAGTCCATTCTGAAGGAGATCAACCCTGGGATTTCTTTGGAAGGAATGATGCTAAAGCTGAAACTCCAGTACTTTGGCCACCTCATGCGAAGAGTTGACTCATTGGAAAAGACTCTGATGCTGGGAGGGATTGGGGACAGGAGGAGAAGGGGACGACAGAAGATGAGATGGCTGGATGGCATCACGGACTCGATGGACGTGAGTCTGAGTGAACTCTGGGAGATGGTGATGAATGGGGAGGCCTGGTGTGCTGTGATTCATGGGGTCGCAAAGAGTCGGACACGACTGAGCGACTGAACTGAACTGAAATACTTTAGTTTCTTATATGTTGACATAAATTAATACAGAGCACTATTCAACCACATCTTGAAACTTTTACCAGCAGGGAACCACCTAGCTAGAGGTTTCATTTTGGTATCAACCTCAAAATAATATTAATAGCATGAAGGAGAAGATAAAGAATAGTAAGTTGAAGGGAACTTATGCTACAAAGCAAAATTTAACAAGTATACAACAACTTGTAGCAGGATTTGATGGGAATCATCTAAGGCAACTGGACATTTTTGTGCAAGGAAGCTCCAGAACTTATATTAAAATGTGAATAGTTCTCAATTTATTAAAATGTTGCCAATTTCTAGTTTCACTGCCCACCCACCAAGCCCCTGGAGTTGCATGCCTATTCTTAATTGTTACTAAGAACGTCTTGAAGCAGTTCTTTCACTGGTAAAAATCCCTTGTCTTAATATATCTGACATATCTTTATGTTACACTCAGACTTGCAGGAAACTTTGCATCTACATTTCCAAATTGATCTACCTGCTGTCTTCTGAATCACCATAGGATTCCCCATGACCACACAGTTTTGAGAGTTATTGAAGGATACAGCTACCCACTCTAGTATTCTGGCCTGGACTCTACAGTTGATGGAATTCTCCAGGCAAGAATACTAGAGTGGGTAGCCATATCCTTCAATAACTCTCAAAAATTCTTTGTTCATTTGGACACAACCGAGTGACTTTCACTTTTCACATTTTCACTTTCTCCCTCACAGAAATACTCTACTCGATTTATAGGAATCTTACCTTATGAGACAAATTGGTTTTTAAAAGTTACCTTATACAACAACTTGTAGCAGGATTTGATGGGAATCATCTAAGGCAACTGGACATTTTTGTGCAAGGAAGCTCCAGAACTTATATTAAAATGTGAATAGTTCTCAATTTATTAAAATGTTGCCAATTTCTAGTTTCACTGCCTACCCACCAAGCCCCTGGAGTTGCATGCCTATTCTTAATTGTTACTAAGAACGTCTTGAAGCAGTTCTTTCACTGGTAAAAATCCCTTGTCTTAATATATCTGACATATCTTTATGTTACACTCAGACTTGCAGGAAACTTTGCATCTACATTTCCAAATTGATCTACCTGCTGTCTTCTGAATCACCATAGGATTCCCCATGACCACACAGTTTTGAGAGTTATTGAAGGATACAGCTACCCACTCTAGTATTCTGGCCTGGACTCTACAGTTGATGGAATTCTCCAGGCAAGAATACTAGAGTGGGTAGCCATATCCTTCAATAACTCTCAAAAATTCTTTGTTCATTTGGACACAACCGAGTGACTTTCACTTTTCACATTTTCACTTTCTCCCTCACAGAAATACTCTACTCGATTTATAGGAATCTTACCTTATGAGACAAATTGGTTTTTAAAAGTTACCTGACTTTTATAAGCCTCCCTCTCCAAATTTGTACAGTGGGATTAAGAAAAGTTTCTAGTTCATCGGGTTACTGTGAGAGTTAACAAGTTAATGTAAGTTAAAGTCTCTTAGAACAATTGTCAACATGTGAAAATGAAAGTCACTCAGCCATGTCTGACTCTTTGTGACCCCATGGGCTGTACAGTCCATGATATTCTCTCGGCCAGAACACTGGAGTGGGCAGCCTTTCCCTTTTCCAGGGGATCTTCCCAACCCTGGTATATTTTCTGACGAGCTTCACCTCACTGAGCACTCTTTCTGCCGCCTGCAGGGCTGGGTATTTCTCCTCTACTTCTGAGGATTGTTTCTAAGAAGAGGGAACTCAGCTGGTTGTAAATCTTGGTCTCTTTGCCCTCTTACTCACATTGTGGAAGGGAACGTGGACTGACTCCCGCTTTTCCTCTTTGGATTTAGGTTGCAACAGAGAACACAATTTTTGCTTTGCTTGCTTAAGCAGTTCCTGCCTCTCTGGAGTGGTGGGAACAGACAGGGAGTCCAGCCCTGGTCAGTTACCATAACTAGATAGATAAATCCGTCAGATACTCAAATTTCCCACATCTGTTCCATTTGACTTTCACACTTAACTCTGTCTACCAGCTTAACCTTCTTCAGTAATAAAATTATATTTGGAGTACAGGTACCAAGGTTGGTTTTACTTCTCAGTGCATTCAAAACTCAGGAAGTGATAGGATTCTCCCCTTCAGAGACTCCACCGTCTCAGCACCTTAATGAAAGTCTAGGTGCTAACTAAGTATTTGCTAGATCCAGTGACAACTGCCATAGATCTATACTAGATGAGAAGTATTGAATATACTTATATAAATTTAATATGAAATTGTTCCTGATGAGATAAATAACACCTTACAGGGCCTATTATCACAAAATCAAACTTTAAGCTGAGAAATCTCCATGAGTTATTGGGCAGCAATGCAGGACTTCAGAGATAGCTGGATAGCGGTGTTATCTGGTTTTAAAACAACCTCTCCATTAATAAAATATGATTAATTTATGCTTTTCACACTATCTAAATCACACCTCTCCAATCCTGAGGGAGAAAACAATGGGATATTAGATGAGATGCCAACTTGCCACGCTTGCCAAACAGACTGCAACGGGTATGGAACTAAAGGCACAGTGAACTAGCGCAGAGGAAACGAAATATGCACCTGAGTCTTTGGCAAACTACCTTTAACTGTGAGTTATCATCCAGCCAAGCCTACGACTTACCCGTTCACCCTACTTGGGACCATGCTCAGTCCCTTCAGTCCTGTCCGACTCTGTGCCCATCAGGCTCCCCAGTCCATGCGATTCTCCAGGCAAGAATACTGGGGTGAGTTGCCATTTCCTTCTCCAGGAGATCTTCTCGACCCAGGGATAGAACCTACATCTCCTGTGTCTTCCGCATGGAAGGCAAAGTCTTTACCGCTGAGGCACCCATTCACTCTCCTGTGGCAGTGTAAAAGGAATAGTATCAGCTTATTTCAGAAGTTTGCTTTTTTTAAAAAAATTATTTTTAATTGGGGGAAAACTGCTTTACAGCATTGTGTTGGTCTCTGCTGTTGAGTTCAGTTCAGTTCAGTCTCTCAGTTGTGTCTGACTCTTTGCAACCCCATGAATTGCAGGCCTCCCTGTCTATCACCAACTCCCAGAGTTCACCCAAACTCATGTCCATCAAGTCGGTGATGCCATCCAGCCATCTCATCCTCTGTCGTCCCCTTCTCCTCCTGCCCCCGATCCCTCCCAGCATCAGAGTCTTTTCCAATGAGTCAGCTCTTTGCATGAGGTGGCCAAAGTATTGGAGTTTCAGCTTTAGCATCAGTCCTTCCAAAGAAATCCCAGGACTGATCTCCTTTAGGATAGACTGGTTGGATCTCCTTGCAGTCCAAGGGACTCTCAAGAGTCTTCTTCAACACCACAGTTTAAAAGCATCAATTCTTCGCCACTTAGCTTTTTTCACAGTCCAACTCTCACATCCATACATGACCACTGGAAAAACCATAGCTTTGACCAGACGGACCTTTGTTGGCAAAGTAATGTCTCTGCTTTTCAATATGCTATCTAGGTTACTCATAACTTTTCTTTCAAGGAGTAAGCATCTTTTAATTTCATGGCTTAATGGGCTGGTTGGATCTCCTTGCAGTCCAAGGGACTCTCAAGAGTCTTCTCCAACACCACAATTCAAGCACATCAATTCTTCGGCACTCAGCCTTCTTCACAGTCCAACTCCCACATCCATATATGACTACTGGAAAAACCATAGCCTTGACTAGACAGAACTTAGCCAGCAAAGTAATACCTCTGCTTTTGAATATGCTATCTAGGTTGGTCATAACTTTTCTTCCAAGGAGTCACAGACCATAGATTTTTAGCTAATGTTTTAAAAAGATACTAACATTTCTGAAAATAATGTTCCTTTTCACATTGAAAAAAGGGATGAAATTATCATAGTTTCACCAAGGAATACATATATATAGCATCTTAATATATAGGTATATTTGCGGCATAGTTCAGGTTCCAGTAAAATTTTCTTTCTAGTAGTTCACTTCTACTAAATTATAATGTGCTAAGTAACAATGATAGGTCATTACTGAGAACAAATATCAAAGAGAAATTACAAGTATATTTCCCAGAATTGAAATACATGTTTTTGTATAGAAGGGACCAACTAAGGGCAAGAACAGTCAGAATACTGAATAATAAAACTTACACACATATGCCAACATCATAATAACTTTCAATATTGAAATTTTCATCTGTATCATTGGAAACTGAAATACAGTGGAGCAATGGTCTCAAAATTTTGAATGAAATGGCAACAAATCTAGAGTATCATTCACAGAGAAACTTCTCCATTAAGTATCAAAGATAACATTTTGTCAGATATACACATTTTTTAAAAAGTGTACCTGCCATGAACTCAACCCTAGCAATCTGCCACTAAAAGTATGAAGGATATGTCAGCAGGGGAAGAGCTAGGATCCAACAAATAGGAGATACTGTGGAAAAGAGAAAAGAAGGAAATACAATCATGAGTTATTAAATGGCCCAGTTGCAAATGATACTCCCCTGTTCATTTGTTTTTTCTTTCTTTTTTAAAAATGTTGTATTTATATAAGATTATGGGTGTTCATGAAACTTATTGTGGTAATAATTTCATGGTGTATATAAATTAAATCATTATGATATACACCTTTAAAAAAAAAAGAAAATAAGGAAATACCCGCTTAAATACTGAAGCGAACCTCCAGAATGATAGCTCAGTTTGGAGGCTAGAGAGCTTCCATGCAGATTAGAAGACAGAAGTCTACAGAAATTATATTTCTAATGTATTTTTGACAGCAGTTTTATTGATATATAATTTATTGTTGTTGTTCAGTTGCTCAGTCATGTTGGGCTCTTTGTCCCATGGACTGCAGCCTACCAGCCTCCTCTGTCCATGGGATTTTCCAGGCAAGAGTACTGCAGTGGGGTGCCATTGCCTTCTCTGAGGATCCCAGTAGATCTTAGCAAATAATGAATGGTGACTTGCCTTGGCAGTTAAATGTTTCCACCACTATTCCAACTCCTCACTCCTCCCAATGTTAATTTTAACAAAAATAATTAAATAATAGCAAAGAGGACAGAAATCCTTTCCATCCTCCACAGACTAACTTGACTAGAAAAAAAAATAATAAATAAACTATTTTAGGAGATAAGAAGGTTTAAGGACTGTATAATCTAGCTGAATATTTTGATTGATCTCAAACCAATGTATTTTTTTTTCATGGACCAGCATGCATTAAAATGGTCTGTATTTGGGTTAATATATTTAGCTACATAATTGAGTATGCATTTTTTCTTTTTTCTTAGAGTAACTATTCAATAAGCCAATCACAAGTTGGTAGAAAGTTTTATGTATGTGTACTTTACCCTGACATAAAATTGAACCCATAAACTGCACTGTTTATTTTCACTGAGTTAGCTAAGCTATTCTATACTAAGATAGTGTAGTTAATTCAGTATTTTGAAATTCTTCTTTTATTACTTACCCAGTGCAATAACGTTAGATTACACAAATGAAACCCTAATGTTTGCCAATAAGTGAGATACTCTTTTTTTAAGATCGCCATCTAATTGGATGGGTAAGAGATCTTATAAGAATTATTGAGTTTTATGACTGTTTGTTTGAAGGATGGAAGAAAGAGGCACAGCAAAAGCCCGATTATTACTCTTGTGCAACAAAATCCTCACAGACAGAAACCCTATAATATTTTTATTTTGGTCAATACATGTTTGAATTCATCATCTTGCTCACACTCTTTAAATTCAGTGAATAATCCAATGACACTTTCTTGTACCACCCTAGAAGGAAAATGTCAAAGGATATTTTTCATTGATGAGAACTTGCTAGTAAGCTGGGCATTATTTTGGAAAGAAAGTCCAAAACAATATGTTTAATACTTTATGCCAGTACAAAACATTCTAAATTTTTAGGGTAATAAAATTCTTAAATAATTAATTAAAATCAAATAAATATGAATGAAAGTTTTGACAGTTTACAAAACCTTTAACTTCCATATCATATGCTACTATTCTGGGTAAATTTCAGCTGACACATAGCTTCTGCTTTAACATGATGATATTTCCCAGTGGTATTTTTATTTCTAAATTCACATTTTCTCTATTAAATTCTCAAGCCAATGCTATTTGCATCAACTATTGCACTGCCTCTGGAGATTTGTTTGCAGGGCTTTCTACTTTATCAACTCTCTGTTCCAAATTGATCTTATGCATTTCACCCTTAAGTCAAAAGATTTGGCAAAGGAAGACATTTCAAGATAAAATTTAAATAGTAATGACAAATATTTTGAAATATTGAACAGTCAAAACTTTTTAGTCTTTTTTTTTCCCCAAACATATAAAACAAGCAAACATACTTAAAACAACAACAGTAAAAATGCATTGTACTAAATAGAGACAGTCAACAGCTGGTAGAAAATTGAATTGAACTTTGTCCAGAGACAATAGAAAAAGGAAATTAAAGGCTTCAAGTTGCTTATAGCAGGCCAGAGTAAATCCAACTGTTTTTTGGGGCCATTAAAACATCTTGAACAATTTTCCAAAGATTTTTGGTTCAAGAAGGCCAACAAGAAGTTGCCAAGCGCTGCTTTCCTCTGATTGTATCTCACAAGAGATTTAATCCATGTGTTTCCGATTCATTTATACTTTAGGCATCAAACAGTTCTTGTGCAAGAGCTATTTGATTTCTAAGAAATCATTTGAACCTTTCATGTAAGTCTGCTTGTTTTCTTTGAAGTCAGTTTTGCAAAACTGTAAATGCTTGATGTTCTAAACTGAGTTTTTAAGTTTTTGTACAATCAAAAAACTTAGATATTAAATGCAATCTATCCCAACATTCATCCCAAAGTAGAATATCTCTTACCAATCTTTGGCTGAAAATAATCTGGATGCTTCTTTACCACTTTCAGTGAAGGGAACTCATTATTTCAGAAGAAATCTTCTTCCATGAAGCCTTTTCCTGTCCTCTCTCCTGTCACAATAGTCTGGCATTTACAACATAAGCTTAATGTGTGGTTGTAGGTATGTATTATGACTTAGTCCTCTTTCTCAAATGCCTCCATGCACCTTAACCTTCTCTTCATTTAGATAATTTGAAGATTCATCTGATGTAGAGAAACTAACTTGAAGCACTAGTTTGTCTCAGAAAAGCTTATTATTATTTTTTGTTTAACTATGTAATAGATGTACAGATTTTACATATTTCCATTTAATCCATGTTGCAGTCTGATAAGAAAATACCACTGCCCCAATTTTTGAATGGGGAACCTAAATTTCAGAGAACTGATTGATTTAATGAAATCACATGACTGTTTAGTAGCTCATGTATTCAAATCCAAACCTTGTTGATTCCAAAGCCATGTACCTTTCCTCTGCATGGAACTGAACTTCCATAAAATTTCCTCAGAATGTCTTTGTTGTCAAGAATAAGGTATAACAAAACAAACTGGTTTTACTTACCTACTGTTTAACTTCTTCAGAACCATTTAGGTGTTCGGTACTATTTTTATCAGTCAAAACTGTTCATTGTCTACAATTTTTATGACTAGTTTAATACACAGGGCTTCCCTTGTGGCTCAGCTGGTAAAGAATCTGCCTGCAAAGCAGGAGACCTGGGTTTGATCCTTGGGTTGGGAAGATCCCCTGGAGAGAGAAACGCTACCCACTCCAGTATTCTGGCCTGGAGAATTCCATGGACTGTATAGTCCATGGGGTCACAAAGAGTCAGACACGGCTGAGTCACTTTCAGTGTCACTTCAGTTCAGTTCAGTTCAGTCACTCAGTCGTGTCTGACTCTTTGCAACTTCCCTGTCCATCACCAGCTCCCAGAGTTCACCCAAACTCATGTCCACCGAGTCG
>SJYX01005671.1:209962-242117 GCA_006410675.1 Oreotragus oreotragus | reverse complement strand
TTACTCATTCAGAGTGCTAAACTCATACTAAGTATTACTTTTCTCTAAAATCATTAAGTTAAGGCTAGCTAGGATATTTCAAAGGTAAACTGTCTTAACAATATTGTAAAGTAATTAGCCTCCAATTAAAATAAACAAAATTTATATTTAAAAAAAGGTAAACTATCTTAAAAACATAATAAAATGGTTATACAAAGATTAGCACTTGCTTTCCAAATATATATTTTAAAAAGTGAAAATAGCTCCTGGGAGTGACTTTTATGTCACTTTATATATACATAGACGTGTGTGTGTGTGTGTGTGTGTGTGTGTATACATATGNAAAATAAACAAAATTTATATTTAAAAAAAGGTAAACTATCTTAAAAACATAATAAAATGGTTATACAAAGATTAGCACTTGCTTTCCAAATATATATTTTAAAAAGTGAAAATCAATAGCTCCTGGGAGTGATTTTATAAGTCACTTTATATATACATAGACATGTGTGTGTGTGTGTGTGTGTATATCCATATATGGGCTTCCCAGGTGGTGCTAGTGGTAAAGAACCCTCCTGTAAATGCAGAAGACATAAGAAATGTGGGTTCAATCCCTGGGTTGGGAAGATCCCCTGGAGGAGGGCATGCAACGCCCTCCTCCACGCTGCTAATGCCTTCAGTTGTGTCTATTTCTTTGCAACCCTATGGGCCATAGCCCACCAGGCTCCTATGTTCATGGGTATTCTCCAGGAAAGAATACTGGAGTGGGTTGCCATGGCCTCCTCAGAGGATCCTCCCAATCCAGGGATCGAGCCTGTGTCTCTTACAGCTCCTGCACTGGCAGGTGGGTTCTTACCACTAGCACCACCTGGGAAGTGCATGTGTGTACACACACGCACGCACGTGGAGAGAGAGAGAAAGATCTTTAAGACAAAAATCAAAGTAAAGACTATATGATTCTGTGGAGAATTCTGCCTGTGACCTGCTGGGTTCTGAGGAATTACATGAAANTGTAGAAGGTGCTTTAAAGAAGACCTCATCCTGACATTAGGAATTTACAGAGTTAATTCTCTGCTGGGACTGGATTCCATGAACCGGAAGTCCAAGTTCATTTTTTTTTTTCTGTGATTTATGTTGAGTTGTTCACTGTGTGTTGGACAGAATAGAAGCTGAGGGCAAAATGGAGGCTTTGGCAATTTATACTACAAGTATATTCATTAGTGAAATCCAAGTCATGGTACTATCTCTATCATATGTTGAATAGATATATGAAATCCCTAAGTAGAAATCTGCTCATGAATGTAAAAGTAATATATTATCCATTCATTAAGATGTTTCTATTTAAAAGGAAAATCCTAAATGAAATTTCACAACCAAACTCATAGTGTAATAAATTATGAGTTTAACTGAGAATCAAAATGTTTGTGGATCAAACAAGCTTAGTTTTCAGGCAAGAAAAAACCTGAAGTTGGGTGGAGTAAGTACAAAGTTTGGCAATGGTTATGTTATTGATCTTGAGTATTAAATTTAGATTGTGTTTATGGATATATTTTATGATATCAGGATGCCAAAGCTCATTAAAAAATAAAAAATGAAAGGATCATCATTTGGAAGCTCTGGAGAAGATGCCATAAGAATCATCACTATTGGTTTTAGACTTGGGATAGGAGTTAAAAGTTGGGCAAGTTCTCACAGGATCTTAGAGCTGTTTTTTTTTTTTTTTTTTTAATCCTTCAATGGGTAAAGAAATATAAAGTTAAGAAATATGACCTAAACAGGAAAGTCAGGTAGAGAATTAGTTTTATGTATGCCTGGGTGGGAAAAATCCCCTGGAGTAGGAAATGCCAACCCACTCCAGTATTCATGCCTGAAAAATTCCATGGACAGAGGGGTCTGGCAGGCTATAGTCCTTGGGACTATAAGAGTCACAAAGAGTCAAACATGACTGAGGAAATGACCATGCATAAATTGTTAAAATCACATAGAGTAGTCTCTTCTTTTATATCTTCCTTTTGTTAAAATTTATACATTCTCATTTTAAAATATGTATTTTTTAATAATGTTAAGTATGTCACAAGTTTCTTCATAGTCATGGAATAAGACTTTTTTGAGACAACTTATAAATTGTGGAAGAAATTAAAGCATTGAGATTATGGAGATTTATATTTCTTTTTATTGAGTTACAATTAGCATATAATATTGTATTAGTTTCCTCTGTATTTCTTTATAGTTATTTATAAAGCCAACTCTCTCAAGAATTTAGAATCCAATGAAAAAGGGGACAAAAAGAGAAATAGTAGGAAAAAGAAAAGAAGAAAATAAATTTCTTTCCTTTAAATGGTTCTATCATTGTTAGCAATTGTCATTAGGAACCTAAAGACAAAATAGGAGATAAATCCAACTTCTGGAAATTAATTGAAAGTCCTTTCACTTATATGGATAATTGAAGCCCAAATCCTTGTGATAAGCCATTAGGTAGATCTAGGCTAAAAAATCACTGCAGATGGTGACTGCAGCCATGAAATTAAAAGACACTTACTCCTTGGAAGAAAATTCATGGGGCTGCAAAAAGTCAGACACGACTGAGCGACTGAACTGAGACACGACTGAGCGACTGAACTGAGCAACTGAGGCTAAAACCCAGTTTCCAAAAATACAGATTTTAAGGCTCTCTTCATAAGTCTTTTTACTAATACATTAATAGTGACTTTTAATGACAACAATTATAATTTGATTTGCTTTTACAAATACAATGCACATAGTTGCAACTAGAGTATAATTAATGCTTTCAGGTGACTGTGAAGACCAGAGGGTCATTTTAAGCTTGCATATTTGTACACATCTGATTATTATAAGTAGTAGAAATTTTGCCAAGATTTTCTTTTTTACAGAGTCTTTACATATATTATTGCCTTATATTCTTTCAGGAGCCCTGTAAAACAGTGAAATAATGGTGAACATCAGGAAGACAAAGCTTTTCTCCTAAAGTTACAGAGTTAGAACTTGAACTCAAGCCTCCTAGAACCCAATTCTTTTAGTGTTTCAGCCACAAAATTTCAGGGGAAATAACCCAAGAAGTACAACATGACTCTTAAGATTGCTTATTATCCATGTCTATATAATCCTGTCAGTATAATGCTGAGAATAAAGAAAAACCATCTTCTCAGTTTGAATAGGCAAGCATAAGTCTGGAGTCACATATTTTTTATTGAAATGTGCAATTACTAGAGTATAAATGTATTGACATCAAAGTCACTCAATTCTACATATAAGTGGATCTACTTTGGATCTACTTACTTGTACTGTAGGAATATGAAAGTGATCAGACTGATTTTTGTGTGAGCAGGAGGCTCAGACCTGGGAGTGATATGTCTAGGTGAGAAAACCAGTGCTCTTAGACTGCGCCTGAGTTTCCTAACCCCAGGTTGACAGTGATTCTGCTGCAAACATGTCCCAACAAGTAGAATACTAATATTACCTGTTTTTTTCCCTTTAAGATGGAGGAGCCTGGTGGGCTGCAGTCCATGAGGTCGCTAAGAGTCGGACACGACTGAGCGACTTCACTTTCACTTTTCACTTTCATGCATTGGCGAAGGAAATGGCACCCCACTCCAGTGTTCTTGCCTGGAGAATCCCAGGGACGGGGGAGCCTGGTGGGCTGCCGTCTAAAGGGTCGCACAGAGTGGGACACGACTGAAGTGACTTAGCCGCAGCAGCAGCAGTATGTTTAATTATCTATTTACAAGGAACTGATGTATTTATGTAGCTCTTCCCATTGTTATATTACAGCCTTCTTTTAAAATATTGTTCCAGGCTCAGGAAATCCAGGAAGTCACGTGAGAAATACCTTATGAAAAAATAACAGTATTCGAATTCTGACTAAACAGTATTTGCCCAATTAAATATGGATGATAATGGGTGCTACAATAAGTATCTTTTTAAGTTACAAAATATTTTTTTTTTTTGAACACAGAAATCCTATATCACAGAGCTATATCTTCTGGTTCTGGTGTGATATAATTGACATACAGTACTATATAAGTTTAAGGTGTGCAGGATGATGATTTAACTTACATATATTGTGAAATGATTAAACTATAAATTCAGCTAACATCCATCACTTCAAAGATACAAAATAAAAGAAAAATGTATTTTTTTTTTGAGATGAGAATTCTCAGCATCTACTCTCTTAACAACCTTCGTATACCTCATACAGCAGAGTTAACTGTAGTCATCATATACCAAGTATCATAACACACACTTTTACTTCTTGATTCGTAAAGTACAAGTCTCATTTTAATTATGTTTTCAGCCACTACTTTATCTGATTTGGCGTTTTCTTGTATGTCTTCATCCAGAGGAGGACTATATCTCAGCTCTTACCATCCTGTTCATGAATCACTGTGACACATGCTGCCACATTCATTCTCTACAGTTGACAGACTGTGCAATACCATTTAAAAATTTTCCCTTATTCCTCTTTAAATATCCCCTTCACTCTTTCTCTTTTCTCTTTTTAATATTTGTATTTTCCCTTTCATTCCTCTAGTCAGAGTTTGCTGTACTCAGTCCCATGATCCCCTATACAGCTTTCTCCATCATGTTGCATTACACAGGCGCTTCCTGGAGGACTCAGTGTAAAGAATTTGGCTGCTAATGCAGGAGATACAAGAGATGCAGGTTCTATCCCTGGGGCAGGCAGATCTCCTGGAGTAGGAAATGGCAACCAACTCCAGTCTTCTTGCATGGAGAATCCCATGGACAGAGAAGCCTGGAGGGCTACAGTCCCTGGGGTTGCAAAGGGCTGGCTGTGACTGAGCACAGCACACACACACACACACACACACACACACACACACACACACACACACACAGGTACATGATACTACCGTGATTCTGTTCTTAGATGTGGAAAGTTTCGGTGCCACAGATAATATTACTGCTCTGTGTTTTCTTCTTCTTTTTTTTTTTTTTTTTATCTGTATTTTCTTAATAGATGTTAAGAATATATCCCCTTCAACTCAAGGCATGGAGAGTTAACTGTAGGAGTTATTTTGGGAATCATCCACAAGGAGCAAAATACAGTTGTTTCCATTACAAGTTTGTTTGTGAAGTACTCTTATGCAACTCACATCTTGTGGGAAGCAAGAGAGTATTAAGAACATCATAATAGGCACAAAAATAGGGCCAATTTTCACATTACACAGCTAAATTGGAAAGGAAGGAAATAAAGACATCAGTGGATGAAATTAACGTAATTGGAGAATACTATAGTCAAAGAAGTTTGTTTGCTCTAATCTTGTACATGATATAAAAATGTTGTTGCAAATGGACCCCAGCTGCAAGTAATCACAGTCAGAGGCTAAGCAGATTCAGCAATGATGATCTGGTGGAAGGGCAAGTGGCCACGCAGCTCTTCTTGGAGGAAAATAAAAAATCAACAGTCTGGAGATTAAGACACTGCAAAGTGTGCTACAACTCTGAAAATTAATGCATATATCTGTTAAGGAGTTGAAATAGTGGGAAAACAATGTTTCCAGCTCCACACAATTATTTTTAAATTATCCTTTATATATAGATGCCAACTTTACATCTATGGTAAACTCACCATCATTTAAGCCATTTAGGTATGAAAGGTCCTTTAAGTCTGTTTATACCAAAATGGAGTTGAGAATCACCCCTCAGCGTCTTCTATGTCATATATGGACTTAGTGTTCTATGTTTCAAAACATTGCTTATTTTCTGTCAAATTTTAGAGTCTTGCAGGTATGTTCCTACTGCTTCGGCTACAGAATGTTAATTGATGAGCTTTAGTTGTGAGCATCTTGTAAGGAAACAATTAAACCCATTCTTGTTCTATTAAAACCTTGTCTGTCCAGGAAAGGTCTTTACACAACAGTAGAGGGTAAGGTACACCCCTGCCAATAACTGGATACTCACGAGTCTCTTCTCAAATAAGTGCTCTTCCCTCTGACATAATGAAAATGAATACTTGAAGCCCAGGATAAGCAATAGCTTCCTGGGTCATGAATTTTATTCAGATATTTGAGGAGGAATTTCAGTCACTTTGATAATAATTTGAAAATTTTTACTATTGAAGTAAATAGAGGGTGCCATCTTTGCATGGATATAAAATATAGCACAAAATTTATATTATCTTTTTTTAGGATTATTTACCTTCACAATTCTTGGTGGTGGAAGTTTATTCTCACCTGCATCCAAACAACCTCTCTACAGACCATTTCCCATCACATCACTCTCCTTATTTCCTTCATAGAACGTCTCACAATTTGAAACTGTCCTGATATTTGAGTTATTTGATTATTATCAATAAACTGCAATTTGATTAGAGAACGGACTTCAGTCTTGGTGTTTGCCGCGCAAATCTGTTTGGACTTGCAAGTTACTTCTAAAATTGTTGGTTCTTTTTGCTTATAATAAACTGCTGAGAGAGTTCAACCTATGGAAGGATATAGAAGGATGAGTAGCAACAAAAATAAAAGCAGCGGGAAAATGGGATAAATAGAGTGGACTCTGGTCTTTCCACTGGCGAGGGTGCATTGAACAGTGAATCTCTGGAGGAACAGGGAAGAACCTGAATTCTTAAAACTTTCATAGTCCTGTATTTTGTGTCTAGTTTCTTTTTAATTAAATTCCAGGAACCATTCCCTACTACTTAGTACTTTATCTCCAATTTAAATATCAGGATCAAGAAGAGGAAGAACCAAGATTATACCACCTCTTCAGGTATCACGGAGCAACTGCTTTTCTTAATTTTCACAGCTGCGAAATGGGGCTGTAATATCTGGCTTGTAAGGGCGCTTTGTACATTAACTGATGATTGTAAAACACTGTATGATAGCTAATTGCCCCATGTTCCTAGTTGTGCCTGCATCTGGCCAAAGCGAGGTCCCATTCATGGTTTTGAGTAGCAGAGTTCATTCACTGCCCCTCTGGGAATTGTGTTAGAGTTTCAAGCTGGACTCGTGGAGTGTAACATGGCTAGGCTAACCTGGTTTTGAAAGGGATTTCACTGCTACTCACATGAGCTGTGATTATAGCACTACTAAAACACGTTTATATTCTACCGGAGACTATAAATCCTAATTCAAAGAATGAATAGAGTATTTTGAGTACAAAGAGGAAACCTGATGAATTTCCCAATGGGAGGTAATGAAGTCTTGGGGTTTTTTGATTTTTTTGTTTTTATCCTGAATTATCACCTATTTCCTGGTGACTCAGATGGTAAAGAATCTGCCTACAATACAGGAGACATGGATTTGATCCCTGGATCAGGAAGATCGCCTGGAGAAGGGAATGGCAACCTACTCCAGTATTCTTGCCTGGAGAATCCTGTGGATAGAGGAGACTGGTGGGCTACAGTCCATGGGGTCACAAAGAGTCAGAACACAACTGACCTATTAATACTTTCACTTTCGATAAAGCATAAATGATCAAATCACTCAACTCATGAAAAGCAAATAAAATATTTCCACGCCGAGAGTGATGTGATCATCGGGCATATATAGGAATTGTTAGTGTTTGTGTAGAGTCTTAAAATTCTTGATTGAAAGCAAATTTTTTTGTCCTATACATAAAATAATATGTGGAAGCTTTAAAATGATATCGTATGGTATGTGTGAAAAAGAATTTTAAAAGACATCTTCCAAAGAATTTCTGTATACTCTACAGTGAATAACAGAGAATATTTACCTTAAACAGAAAGGAAAAAAGTGGGACTTTCTTAAAAAGGTTCTTAATGGAAAGAAAAAGTATAACCAGCTATTAGTATCTTGCAATCTGTCAAATAATGAGTTTGCCTCAACCTGTCTTGGCAGAAGCAAACTTGTATTTCAAGAAGATAGTTAAAAATAATAGGAAAACGCAATCTGTGGGCGTTATTGTATACACCTGTATCCAAAATATAGAGTTATATGGTATGATCATTGGATGCGATTCTGAATAATCAAGGTGTGTTCCAAAACCCCTTTGTTTAATGTCTATGGTTTTGAAACTTGCCTTGCCAGCCATGTTTTCACTTGTTCTGACTTGCCTTGGTACAGTGGACAAGTGAGAGAAGTTTTGTACCATCTGAAGGGGCAGGTCACATAGCTAACCTAAAATCAGCTCGGTATGCTTTATTGATACCACTCAGTGCTATTGATTCAAAAATAATTGCTCGAAGTTTGATTCTGGTAGATTAATATATTTCTAGATTGCTCACAACTTAAAATGTACTCACATGAAGCAACTATACAGTCTCCATAAGCAAAATAAATATTTGTTCCTTCAGCAACTACATGGCATAAAATGATACCTTTTCCCATATTTCCCTGAGATGCCATATATTCCTGTATTCTGTCTTTCATCAATAATTTCCTTGCAATTAGATATTTCTGTGATCGTCAAACCACATAATGTCTTTTTCATGCAAATTAGGAGTCTCCAAGTTCTGATTGAGGAGAAACTTCCCCATTGAATTGAGCAAAACTTGGAATCAGTTGGAAGCTGACATGTTAAATGTAAACACAACTTTAATGTATACACTACGTAAATTGAATATTTCCTTGGCTAACATGTCTAACTTTCTTGAACCTGTGGTTTCAAAACCTACACTATTCCTTCTCTAAATGCAAAAACCTTGCATAGTTAAAACCCGAAAATCTAGGGTAGGCATAGTCTACTGGATATAAATGACCATAATTTTTTTTGAAATTCAAATTATATATATATAATCTATTTTATTTGTTTATTACTTATTCAATCAATATTATGGAGTATAAGATTGCTCTTTGGTAAAATTATCTCTTCAGATGCTGAAAAGCCAAAAATGAAATTAATCCAAACTTTTAAGTTATCAAGACTTTTTTTTTGAGGGGGTGTGCCTTATGAGTATTCTTGCCTGGATAATCCCATAGAGGGAGGAGCCTGGTAGGCTACCATCCACAGGGTCACAAAGAGTTGGACATGACTGAGTAACTTCATTTTCACTTTCACTATAACTTGCAGGATCTTGATTCCCTAACCAGGGATTGAACCCTGGTGCTCGGCAGTGAAAGCATGACGTCCTGAAATTGGACTGCTAGGAAAATTCCTAAGTTATATAACTTTATACGTTACATTATTACTTACATTTATCAATATATAATGTAAGTTATAAAAAGCATCAGTAGTTACAATAGTCTCAGATATTCTCCACATCTTCAGTACTGAGAGTACACCATCAAGCTGTCCGTGACTAGGTCATTGATTGCTAATCCCGGCCTTACACTTTCTCTGGACCCAAGGCTGCTTAGGTCTATCCAGTGATTTGGGCCACCCTTCTGTAGAATGACAGCATCTCTGTATTATGTCGAGAAGGCAGTAATTTCAGATTTTGGCAGGCTCAGAATTTTATAGCTGAGATACAGATCAGAAATGTTCTAGACCAAAGGCAAACTTACCTGGTCCAGCTTTGTCATTCTGAGAGATTAAACTGAAGGTGTAATGAGAATACATTTTGAAGATTTCAAGTTTTGAGGTGTGAAGGTTTGAAGCTCTCCTGTGTCCTCTGCTATCTATGATGCTCTGGACAGGTGTCTAAAACTCTTTAAACCTCAGTGAATTTTAAATGGGGAAGATAATATGTGCATTGAAGGTGGCTGTGATGGTTAAATGAGATCATGGAGGGGAAAAAAAGCATCTGACATACAGTGGACTGAGTAAATTCAGGACTTCTAACCATAATTTTAATAGAAAGGGCCACGTTGCTATCAGGTGACAGAATCATGGCAATAATTCAGGCTTCTTGGCTTTCAGTTCATTATTCTTTTTCACTATTCCACATTATCCTACATTTATCTGGAGATAACAACTCATATGGTAGTGCTCAATTTTAAATCTCTGCTAGATGAGAGATGTGGTTTTCCTGAGCTCATACAAACCTCCATAACTATAAGCGTATTTAAAAAGCCTCTTAGGGTAAAGCAAGCAAACAAACAAAATAATGTGACTTAAAAAAAAAATCTCTGGCAGCCTACAAAGTAGCATATAAAAATATAATGTATTTCAATCCTGCAGATTTGAAAACACTTTGTGAAAAGTGTTTGCACCGAGAAAATTTTTTGTAAATTAGAAACTGACTTATTGAGATTTTAAAGCAATATTTCCTTAAGAGGAAAGCAGGCTTAGGTTTTCAGTGACACAGAAAATTCCTATCATTTTCACTTTGTTCCAAAATTGTATTAATGGAGTTTTTGTCATGGGAATAAATTAAAATGGGGCATACACCATGTGGAACGTGATGGCATCTCCACACCATGTGGTTTACAAGAAAACAATCTCATTTAGATTATATCACTGACCAAGTGACCCATGCAGGAGATCACCTGGAGTGCATGGGTTCATGCAGTAAGAAGCTTGTGATGTTTAACAGATTTCATTTAGAATTTCTCAGAAGAAGTTTATGAACGGATCACTTATATTTAGATTAGAATGGGCAATTCCTTGCAGCTATGCAAATTTCACATTGTATTTAAGTCCTAGAGTTTTCTGCCAGAAATATCAGTTAAATGACTGTGACACACAAGAGAAAATGAGATGCCTTAATAATAATAATAATAAAAAAGAAACCAGGACTTCAAATATCATTTAAATATCAAAATATTCTAAGCTGTAGGATCTTCTGCCTAATCCTGTTGCTCTTAGATGTCTGACTTTCTCAAGAAAAAGAGAAAATATATCATTATCCTAAGTCCCCATGCAATTTAATAAGGGCAGCAAGAACTTGCCTAAAAACAAATCACAGATCTGAACAAATCACAGAGGGTTATATGCAAGCTATATTAAAATATAAGAATTGGCGTCAGATTATTTATTCATGTTTAATGACTTGATGGGCTTCCCTGGTAGCTCAGCTGGTAAACAATTCCACCTGCAATTCAGGAGACCCCAGTTCAGCCCCTGGGTGGGGAAGACCCCCCGGCGAAGGGATAGGCTACCCAGTCCAGCACTCACGGCTTCCCTGGTGGCTCAGACGTTAAAGAATTTGCCTGCAATGCAGGAAACCTGGGTTCAATCCCTGGTTAGGAAGATTCCCTGGAGGAGGGCCTGGCTACCCACTCCAGTTTTCTTGCCTGGAGAATCCCCATGGACAGAGTCTTCTGAGGTCGCAAAGAGTCAGACACAACTGACTAGACACAGCACAGCACAATGAGCTTAGAAGGACTTCCCTGGTGGCTCATAAAGTAAAGAATCTGCCTTTAATGCAGAAGACACAGGTTCGATCCCCGGGTCAGGAAGAGCCCCTGGAGAAGAGCAAGGCAATTCACTCCATGGACAGAGGAGCCTGGCAGGCTATATAGTCCATGGGGTCTCAAAGAGTCAGACACGATTGAGTAACACACACACACACATACACACACACAAAAGAAGAAGACACAAATGTTTGAAATATTTTGAGGATTTGGAAAGTTGCTTTAGTTTTTATTGTAGATATTTTCCCCTTGTAGTTCAAATCATGATGTGAATTTACACATATCAAACCAAAGCATATCCCCAAATCCCAAAACTTACCTCCTTAATGTACCGGTAATTTGTAATCTTGCAAAATTTGTCCTTTTCTTAAAACATTAAAAAAAATAAGGATAGAGAATAAACAAAAATAACTATCGCTTTGTCTAGTTTTGATTATAACCTAACATTAAATTGACAAAAATTTTAATGAAAAAAAATCTGAAACTACAGATTTATCATATCTTAATAAAGTTCTAAATTTATGCATGGAGTGATAGGGTGTAGTTGGGGGAAGAACCCAGGGGTAAAGGGAAAGTTTTTAATTAGCATCACTGTATTCAACAAGTTTCAGACTGATCTTTCCTCTGGTTCTGTGAAATGTAGGCCTTTAGCTATAATGCTCCAATGGACACAGACCCACCCACTGAGTGTAACAGTCAATATCCTTCTCTTCCATTTTTTCCTGCTTTTCCACCCACATTTCAAAATATAAAAATAACAGTTTTACAATTTCTTCTGGAAAACAGTATTTACGGCCCAACAGTCATAGGAAGAGACCATCAGAATAGAGAAGAGTCAGGAAAAGAGGAGGTGGAAGAGAGATGGGGGCCAGAAGAGTTTATACATTTTAGCAAAAGGAACAACGCGTTCTCAGAGTGAATCCGAGAGGAAGGCGCACCAGCAAGGCAGTCCGCCAACTGCCATATGCCCTGACGAAGATANGGTGGAAGAGAGATGGGGGCCAGAAGAGTTTATACATTTTAGCAAAAGGAACAACGCGTTCTCAGAGTGAATCGGAGAGGAAGGCGCACCAGCAAGGCAGTCCGCCAACTGCCATATGCCCTGACGAAGATACAGACAGCAGCAGCGAGCGCGGGGAGCTGGTTTATCATTAGCCCCTCACCCGGCAGTGGTGAAACTCATTTAGCCCCATGCTGGACTTTCATTAGGCCAGACTCGCATCAGATGGGCTCGTGTCTGGGCTCCGGAGCCGCGTGGTCCAGCGCTGGGGGAGGCGGCCGCGTCCCGGCTCAGCTGGGAGCCCAGATTGGAACCTTCCTCTCTGCCAGGTGCCAGGGCTCAGCCGAGGGGGCTGGCGAAAAATGCTGGTGCACGGCTCCCCTTTCCGCTGGTATTTTGTGACACGAAACTTTTGGAAAGGAGAAAGCAAAATTCCTGAACCCTTCAAGTTTGTTTTTAAACTTGACTCCTACTGAAAATAAGATGGAGGGGGAAAACAAAAATCCAGGAAGCTGCAAGCAAACATGAAATGCCAGTAATCTTCACTTGGAACCGTAGCAAAGAGCTGAGTTGACACAGGCAATTTTTTTTTTTTTAACCTCAGGACTGTAATAAAAAGTCAACCAAGCAAGGAATGTCAATATATTCTAATAATAAAGATGTGAAATTTCTAGGGCCTTTCTTCTTCTTCTTCAGGAAGTTATGTTAAAATAGACAGAAATATAGGATGAGTATTAAAGTCAGACATACACATATAAGAAAGATATGTTTCTTAGAAAAAGAATCTGAAACTTCCCGAACAGTAATGATAACACGCTGTGGTTTTAAGAAAGAAGGAACTTTCAAAATTGAATTTGAGTTTATTTGTTTTAAATTGGTAATAATTCTGTCAAAAAATATAAAGGAAAGAAAGAAAGAAGACAGCTGACACTGATTTTTTTTTTCTATTGGCCATTTCAAAGAGGAAAAATCATGTTCAATATTTGAATCGCTGATTATTTAAAAATCATATTATGTCACTATGCTTTATGTTATTTTGCTTTATTCTCTGAAAGTTTGAAAAAATGCAACAGAACCCAAAATGAATCCTTCTGTTAATTATTTTATGTTTCCATGAATTACAAAATGAGCAACAGATGATCCAGGAGAAACAAAAACTTTTATTTTCATCCTTTCATTCCATTCACTATACTGGCTTGTTTCTATCGATTACAAAGGTCAATACTTAAGATATAAATTTAGTCTTCTTATCAGTATTACCTATTAAGTAATAACTGTGCGTGCTGCGATTCATGGGGCCGCAAAGAGTCGGACACGACTGAGCGGCTGAACTGGACTGAACTGAACTGAATAACTGTGCGTGTTATTTTATATTCACTAGCTCGTCTGCCCAATATCCTGGCAGGCATATTTCAATTAAATTTACATGAAAGCAGTATATTGAAAGGCAAAGAGTGTAAGAAAGATGCAAGGGGTATTTTCCTAGCATCACTATATTTTCATGGAAATGCTGTTTAATGTATATTCAGATTTCAAGCAAAGATTAGCAAAGTACACAGCCGTCTAAGACACCTGTAATGATATTCTGAACTCTGAATGTTGCACAACAAATCAGAGGGAGAGAACTGCATGGCTGTCAGTGTCCCATCTGTTTAGAGATGAGTGGGTAATTATTGCTGAAATATTCTGTTCTCTCTCCTCATCTTCTCTTGGAATGAAGTTTTCAGATATCTTTAGGTCAGTGGACCATAGGGAGCTCTCTTGGGTCACTGAAGTTCCTTTCAGTACATTTCACTCCAGGTGTCTCTATTCTTGTTTGTCAACAATACGTGGTTTATCATCCACTTAATTACCCTGGTTTACGTCAATTTATATATATGCTAAGAAGCATTACTGCAGATGGTTTCTTTAACTGAATTTTTTTAAGTTGTCATTTTCACCCATCCTTTTACTTTTTAAAATAGTAGGATTATTTTAAAAAAGAAATACCTATTTTTTTAATTAAGAATGAATGCTGCAAAAATATTTTTTAAAGAAAGATAATGACACACTTACATGAAAATGCAATATAAGCTAATAACCGCATCTAAAAGTAAATAAACACGTAGCTGAAATTACTGAAATCCTATGGCAATTTAAAAATCATTTTTCTCTGGTTTTTAATTTTAGAAGCAGAGCTAGTATAGGTATGTATGAATATGTGTATATGTGTGTGTGTGTGTCTGCGTGCATTAGTCTTAAAATAATTACCACGGATATACCCTAACAGTGCTTACTGCCTAGATGTTTCAGCTGCCTGGTTATTGCCGGAGACAACAATCTAGCTGTAATGAGAGCAAACTCAGCCAAACCTCTCGGATGCGCCGCAGGTTCTGGGAAGCTGAGTATACAGGGATGCTCTGGATCAGCCGGCTGTGTTGAAGCGCCACCTACTGAAACGGCACGCTGCCCAGTCCTGCACGCCCAGAGTGGGCGTTTACTACAGCGTTGGCAAAACTGGTTCAGGGGAAAAAATGACAGGACAAATGAAATCCTATTTTTGGCAAGCAGGACTCTATAAGTGTGTCAGCCTCAAACTTTACTGATTATACTAGTTTGTCTATGCTAAGGCGTTTGTGATCTCCCTTTTCTAAAGACGAATAAAAAGCAGAAAGAAGAATATAAACGGGCATGCTCTTAAACTGGGTCGTTCCTGGGTATATGGGAAAAAGGGGGGATGGGGGAAGGACAGGGAGTGCAAGCTACACGTTGCCAGGTAACATTCAGAGTGAAATGGCCGTGAGTAAAGATCATATGACCTCTCACACACACAGCTATAACAGATTACATCATCCTGATGGAGATGATTAAATTTACACTAGAATAGACTTAAAATCTGCTCACTCTTATCTCACCCAACCAACTCTCTACTCCCATATTTACATCAACCAGAAAAAAACAGTGCACAGGAGGAACTGAATATATCGTCTGACTTTATAAATGAGAATAAGAATGTTGTTCAGCCACACTGCAAACAGGACAGCTAATTTGTGACTGATCAGTAGATCTTCAGGTTGGTGAAGATATTTTTTTTTAAATGGAGTATTACGTTGCATCTTGTGGATACTGATGACATAATGTTTTCTTTCTACAACTATTCCTTACAAATATAATGAAGTGTTTTCTTCTACAAGGTAGACTTGACCTTGATAGGGAAAGCCATTCAGCTTAAGAGCAGATGGGTTTCTGTTTATATAATTTAGAGGAAGGCAGGGTTTTCTTGGCTTCTGACCTGGATTTTTAACGTTATGTGAATAGCAAATACATTCTTCATAGAGGTTTAGGCTATCTGTTTATATACATAATATCACAAGCTGATGCTGACAGTGCTAATTTTCCGAATAAAAATCATCTCTTTAATGTATGTTTTAAAGTAACTGAAGCAGAAGCTCTCAGGTATGATATATTCTTAAAAGTCTCTAAATTAATATTTGCAAGATATATGTAGGAGCTGTGCAGAAGTCTATGTAGGTAGGAAAGTCACTTATATACTTAACTAGCATAGTAACACACTTACAGGGTTCCCTTCAAGATCCTTTAAGATTGTGTTGACCTTTAGACTCATTGATTTCCAAAGTTACGCCCTTTGTACTACTTACTCTTTCTTCCATAAACGACCACTGCCTTTGTATTATAGAGTCTAATTGCCAAAGTCAAAATTAAATAATATGAGGGGTTGATATAAAGCCACAAAAGAGTGAATTTAACTTTAGAAAATTGCTTAATCCTCTCTTCAAGTATAGTTGTAACATCGTGCATTGTGTTTTCAATGTAAAAAAGAACTTGTAATTTAGAGATTTAAAATACTCATATGTAATATTTTAGAAATTGTTCTATTTTTAGGCCATTGTCCTTAATCAGAATTGAGCATTGAATCCTTAGGAAGAATAACCCTAGCAAGAACTGGGGCTCACCTTTGTGGCCTCCACTAATTCACTTTGACAAAAAATGGGAGCCCTTTTCCCTATTATCCACAGAATACTGTTTCTCCCAGTAAAGCTATGAAAATAATGTCCTTATTTTTAACGAGTCATGTCGAAACCAAGATTTCAATACTTTGCTAAAAATGCAAATTTAACTTTAAGCTTAATTAATCCAAAGTGACATCTCAAGGTATGTACTAACATTTATCCAAACATGCTTCTATCAGAAGGTTGGTCTCAGAAACAAGTTTTGTGGAAATAACTGACTTTAACACTGCTGCCAGATTTAGAATTCCATATTATCAAAAAGCAAATGTAAAAATATGCTTTATTAAAAGAAAGTTTGCATTTTGCAACAGAATTCTATTTTAAAGCTTTCCAAATAGCTACGAGAATAGGAAAGGAAAAGAAGGGCGTTCAACACCTGCAGCTCTGAAAGGCAGACCATCTCACTCTATAGATGGGAAAGAATAAATCCCACGTGAGAAGAAAGTTTCTCTCCTTTAATGGAAGCATATGGTGTTTGAATCTGCCCTTGCAAAAGAACATAGTGATGAAAATAGGCAGGTTTCAGGTCATAACAAATAACACCTAAAATAGCAAAGTCCAGAAGCACAAACAGAATCATGAACATATTGATAAAATGGATTAGCCTTTGCTTTCTTCTGTGTCTCCAGCACCATGTCATTTATTCAGTAGTCCAGCCCCCAGGCAGAATCCTGAATAAATAAGCAAGGACCTTACCCCATGCTCCAGAGTGAACACGTGCTTCCTTGGACCCGTGGAGAGCACACTGCCCCGTTTGCTCTGAGTGGGATTGTGAGCCTCCAGGGTAACCTGTGCTTTGGGGCTGAGCACCATGCCTGTGCAATTCTGAAATAACACAAGTGCTTAAACCCATTCCATGCAGTTGATAAGCAGGGGTACATTTAGGTGGTTCTTTTCATTATAAGACTATTATTTGAAATAATTGCGCTTTCTCGGCAAGTTGGCTTAATTTGTGTACTTTGCTGAAAGATCAGTATGTAATCAGTATCTTTAAGGAATGGTTCTAATTTAATGTATTCTGGATTTCATTTAAAGAAATCTGGAAGGACTTTCAAAGCAATGAGGCTTTTTCAGAGCAGATGAAAAGTGTATCTTAAATGGTATTTGGCAGCTGACATCCTCCTAACAACACCATCACCAACTTGATTATAAACTAAGATTCCCATTAACTGGGCAGAAGTGCCCAGTGTTCTCTCAAGAGGGTCCTGTGTTAAGCTCAGTGAATCAGTTGGTAGGGCAGAAGTCCATATAACACAGTGAGGCCCAAAGGTTAAGCATTTAAGCAGAAGACTCAGGGAAGACACACAGAGCACAGATCAAACCTAATTATGTGTGTGTTTTCAATATTCGACATAAATCAAGGCTCCTGGATATTGTTATAAGAAATTACTACTGGGAGGGCCTATTACTGTTGTGAATAGAATGCCATTTTCTTAATCAGGAAAATATAAATCTCTCTGTTGAGCATCTTTGTGTGCCAGATTTTTATTAAGCCCTTTCATACATTATTAAATCATGAGGAAACTGATGCTTAGAGAAATCAAGTGTACTTAAAAATAAATAGCTACAAAATAACAGCACTCTGAGTTAAATCCAGGTCCTTCTGATTCAAAATTCTGTGTTCCTTCTATAACTATGTTACACGGTCTTTAAGCATGGTATATAGACTGGATTATTTTGTACCCTATTGACTGAAGATTCTTAATGTACATAATTTGATTATTATGTTTTTAAATCATGAACATTTGCACCTTAGAATAAAATCATAAATACTTCTTTTTCAAGGGCAAATACCTTATTCTCTCTATATATCTCAGTTTACTATGTTTGTTTTTTACAGATAAGATTTGACTTTAAAAATATTACAGTTTATCCTGAATACTGGCAAGAAATTATTTTTTATAAAATAACAAAAATATATAGCTAATTGAAAATGAAACTTTTCTGTACTTAAAAACTAAGCAAGAGAGCTCTATAACCATTGTTACTCAAAATACAGTATATATAAAAAAGAAAAACACACTAAAAAGTTTGTAATTAACCAAAATAAAAACCAACATGATATTCATTTGCACTTATTCATATTCCTTTTCTAAACTTCAAAGCAGTAGCATCTAAATGTTTGTCCAGAGTTCCCAGTTTTAGTTTTAATTGTGGTTATTTAGCTTATAAAGCACAATTCTGGCCTAATTTTCAAGTTCTAGACCTTATTAGTGAACAAATTTCTATATTTAGAACCGCATATTAATACTTGACTTCTCACATACCTAATCTTTAGTGCCAAACCCCTGGTTTAGGTTCTTAAATGCATATTTCCAGCAGCCAACTATTTCTTGTTTTAATTGGATTAAGTTGTCAATGGTAGATTCTAAATTAGATAAGATATGCCAAAAATGTTTATATAAAAGTTTAAGACCATAAGTTAGCAGCATTTCATTTAACTTATTACCATAATCCTACAAAAACCCTGAAGTCATCATTAGTAATTGGTTAGGTTTATAAATTAGGTTACTAAATTAGTAGATCAAAAACAATGCCAGAGATTCTTTTTCTTCAATTAAGAAACCTTGTATTTATAATAATCTTACTAGATTTGCAGCATAAAAATTTGGCAACCACCCAAGCTATCTGATGTGTAGGTATTTTACTTACAAAATGGCAGAACAGAAGGTAAGCTTAGGAAACTGCAAGCTGATATTATTTTATAAATGAATTCATGACTTGCTCAAGATCACACAGAAAACCTGATTTCTAGTCTCACAGGCCTGATGCTACCCTTGTTGCATTCAAGTTAAAGGTGGATAAAAACATTTGTGGTGACATTCTCTAATAGAAGAGGGGACTCATTAGAAAAGACCCTGGTGCTGGGAAAGATTGAAGGCAGGAGGGGAAGGGGATGAAGGAGGAGGAGAAGGAGAGGATGAGATGGTTGGATGGCATCACTGACTCAATGGACATGAGTTTGAGCAAGCTCTGGGAGTTGTAAATGGAGTATTACGTTGCATCTTGTGGATACTGATGACATAATGTTTTCTTTCTACAACTATTCCTTACAAATATAATGAAGTGTTTTCTTCTACAAGGTAGACTTGACCTTGATAGGGAAAGCCATTCAGCTTAAGAGCAGATGGGTTTCTGTTTATATAATTTAGAGGAAGGCAGGGTTTTCTTGGCTTCTGACCTGGATTTTTAACGTTATGTGAATAGCAAATACATTCTTCATAGAGGTTTAGGCTATCTGTTTATATACATAATATCACAAGCTGATGCTGACAGTGCTAATTTTCCGAATAAAAATCATCTCTTTAATGTATGTTTTAAAGTAACTGAAGCAGAAGCTCTCAGGTATGATATATTCTTAAAAGTCTCTAAATTAATATTTGCAAGATATATGTAGGAGCTGTGCAGAAGTCTATGTAGGTAGGAAAGTCACTTATATACTTAACTAGCATAGTAACACACTTACAGGGTTCCCTTCAAGATCCTTTAAGATTGTGTTGACCTTTAGACTCATTGATTTCCAAAGTTACGCCCTTTGTACTACTTACTCTTTCTTCCATAAACGACCACTGCCTTTGTATTATAGAGTCTAATTGCCAAAGTCAAAATTAAATAATATGAGGGGTTGATATAAAGCCACAAAAGAGTGAATTTAACTTTAGAAAATTGCTTAATCCTCTCTTCAAGTATAGTTGTAACATCGTGCATTGTGTTTTCAATGTAAAAAAGAACTTGTAATTTAGAGATTTAAAATACTCATATGTAATATTTTAGAAATTGTTCTATTTTTAGGCCATTGTCCTTAATCAGAATTGAGCATTGAATCCTTAGGAAGAATAACCCTAGCAAGAACTGGGGCTCACCTTTGTGGCCTCCACTAATTCACTTTGACAAAAAATGGGAGCCCTTTTCCCTATTATCCACAGAATACTGTTTCTCCCAGTAAAGCTATGAAAATAATGTCCTTATTTTTAACGAGTCATGTCGAAACCAAGATTTCAATACTTTGCTAAAAATGCAAATTTAACTTTAAGCTTAATTAATCCAAAGTGACATCTCAAGGTATGTACTAACATTTATCCAAACATGCTTCTATCAGAAGGTTGGTCTCAGAAACAAGTTTTGTGGAAATAACTGACTTTAACACTGCTGCCAGATTTAGAATTCCATATTATCAAAAAGCAAATGTAAAAATATGCTTTATTAAAAGAAAGTTTGCATTTTGCAACAGAATTCTATTTTAAAGCTTTCCAAATAGCTACGAGAATAGGAAAGGAAAAGAAGGGCGTTCAACACCTGCAGCTCTGAAAGGCAGACCATCTCACTCTATAGATGGGAAAGAATAAATCCCACGTGAGAAGAAAGTTTCTCTCCTTTAATGGAAGCATATGGTGTTTGAATCTGCCCTTGCAAAAGAACATAGTGATGAAAATAGGCAGGTTTCAGGTCATAACAAATAACACCTAAAATAGCAAAGTCCAGAAGCACAAACAGAATCATGAACATATTGATAAAATGGATTAGCCTTTGCTTTCTTCTGTGTATCCAGCACCATGTCATTTATTCAGTAGTCCAGCCCCCAGGCAGAATCCTGAATAAATAAGCAAGGACCTTACCCCATGCTCCAGAGTGAACACGTGCTTCCTTGGACCCGTGGAGAGCACACTGCCCCGTTTGCTCTGAGTGGGATTGTGAGCCTCCAGGGTAACCTGTGCTTTGGGGCTGAGCACCATGCCTGTGCAATTCTGAAATAACACAAGTGCTTAAACCCATTCCATGCAGTTGATAAGCAGGGGTACATTTAGGTGGTTCTTTTCATTATAAGACTATTATTTGAAATAATTGCGCTTTCTCGGCAAGTTGGCTTAATTTGTGTACTTTGCTGAAAGATCAGTATGTAATCAGTATCTTTAAGGAATGGTTCTAATTTAATGTATTCTGGATTTCATTTAAAGAAATCTGGAAGGACTTTCAAAGCAATGAGGCTTTTTCAGAGCAGATGAAAAGTGTATCTTAAATGGTATTTGGCAGCTGACATCCTCCTAACAACACCATCACCAACTTGATTATAAACTAAGATTCCCATTAACTGGGCAGAAGTGCCCAGTGTTCTCTCAAGAGGGTCCTGTGTTAAGCTCAGTGAATCAGTTGGTAGGGCAGAAGTCCATATAACACAGTGAGGCCCAAAGGTTAAGCATTTAAGCAGAAGACTCAGGGAAGACACACAGAGCACAGATCAAACCTAATTATGTGTGTGTTTTCAATATTCGACATAAATCAAGGCTCCTGGATATTGTTATAAGAAATTACTACTGGGAGGGCCTATTACTGTTGTGAATAGAATGCCATTTTCTTAATCAGGAAAATATAAATCTCTCTGTTGAGCATCTTTGTGTGCCAGATTTTTATTAAGCCCTTTCATACATTATTAAATCATGAGGAAACTGATGCTTAGAGAAATCAAGTGTACTTAAAAATAAATAGCTACAAAATAACAGCACTCTGAGTTAAATCCAGGTCCTTCTGATTCAAAATTCTGTGTTCCTTCTATAACTATGTTACACGGTCTTTAAGCATGGTATATAGACTGGATTATTTTGTACCCTATTGACTGAAGATTCTTAATGTACATAATTTGATTATTATGTTTTTAAATCATGAACATTTGCACCTTAGAATAAAATCATAAATACTTCTTTTTCAAGGGCAAATACCTTATTCTAGCTATATATCTCAGTTTACTATGTTTGTTTTTTACAGATAAGATTTGACTTTAAAAATATTACAGTTTATCCTGAATACTGGCAATAAATTATTTTTTATAAAATAACAAAAATATATAGCTAATTGAAAATGAAACTTTTCTGTACTTAAAAACTAAGCAAGAGAGCTCTATAACCATTGTTACTCAAAATACAGTATATATAAAAAAGAAAAACACACTAAAAAGTTTGTAATTAACCAAAATAAAAACCAACATGATATTCATTTGCACTTATTCATATTCCTTTTCTAAACTTCAAAGCAGTAGCATCTAAATGTTTGTCCAGAGTTCCCAGTTTTAGTTTTAATTGTGGTTATTTAGCTTATAAAGCACAATTCTGGCCTAATTTTCAAGTTCTAGACCTTATTAGTGAACAAATTTCTATATTTAGAACCGCATATTAATACTTGACTTCTCACATACCTAATCTTTAGTGCCAAACCCCTGGTTTAGGTTCTTAAATGCATATTTCCAGCAGCCAACTATTTCTTGTTTTAATTGGATTAAGTTGTCAATGGTAGATTCTAAATTAGATAAGATATGCCAAAAATGTTTATATAAAAGTTTAAGACCATAAGTTAGCAGCATTTCATTTAACTTATTACCATAATCCTACAAAAACCCTGAAGTCATCATTAGTAATTGGTTAGGTTTATAAATTAGGTTACTAAATTAGTAGATCAAAAACAATGCCAGAGATTCTTTTTCTTCAATTAAGAAACCTTGTATTTATAATAATCTTACTAGATTTGCAGCATAAAAATTTGGCAACCACCCAAGCTATCTGATGTGTAGGTATTTTACTTACAAAATGGCAGAACAGAAGGTAAGCTTAGGAAACTGCAAGCTGATATTATTTTATAAATGAATTCATGACTTGCTCAAGATCACACAGAAAACCTGATTTCTAGTCTCACAGGCCTGATGCTACCCTTGTTGCATTCAAGTTAAAGGTGGATAAAAACATTTGTGGTGACATTCTCTAATAGAAGAGGGGACTCATTAGAAAAGACCCTGGTGCTGGGAAAGATTGAAGGCAGGAGGGGAAGGGGATGAAGGAGGAGGAGAAGGAGAGGATGAGATGGTTGGATGGCATCACTGACTCAATGGACATGAGTTTGAGCAAGCTCTGGGAGTTGGCGATGGACAGGGAGGCCTGGCATGCTGCGGTTCATGGTGATGCAAAGAGTCAGATATGACTGAGTGACTGAAGTGAACTAAACTGAACTCGCTAATAGAACTATATGCTGCTCAAAAGGTCCCTGAATTCCCAAATGCAGCAGATGGGTTGGGGATCCTTAGCCTAGAGCACGTGCATGCTCCATCATGGCGGGAGGCAGGGATAGGCCTCTATGGGGATTTTTCACTAACACTTCATCAGAGAGAAAGCTGAGATGACTATTAAATTCAACAAGTTCTCCACTCAAAGTTAATTGTTGCTGTAAGCATGGGAGATTGGAAGTTTATTCACACACAAGCTATGTTCCCAAGGAAACTGTTTCTCTTGCCTCTCACCTTCTAAAATATAGGATGTTCCCATCTCTCAGGCATTGGCTAGACACTCTAATTGTCACTTACAAGCCTGCCCTCAACTAACAGCATCTTGAGGGCACGCCATGCTTTTATCGCCCCCCCTTCCTCGGTCACAGGCCCTGTCTGCCTGGAACAGTCATGCCTTTCTAAGTCCAGTCCCCATCTGAAATACACCTTCCTGATTCTCCTCAGTCAAGTGTGTATTCTTTTGCTCCCCAACTCACGTGCCCTGAATAGGATTAACCACATTCCAACCTGTTCAGTGTGATTTTCCAGTACTTTCATTAACTTTTTAATATGGAGTCTGGCACCTATTAGACAGCATTATAATATAGAATTTAGAACACAGTAGCCTGAAATAGTTACTAGATTTTTCTTTTTCTTTTTTTGTAACTCCTCACTTGACTGTCTTGTAGTATCTCATATAGATTGTAATGGGTATTTAATAAAACAGAACAAAATAAAAATCAAATTGGGCGCTTCTTTTTATTAATGCTTTTATTCTCCCAAGGCCTCAGGATAAAAATGAATTTTCTGTATTCTATAGAAAATAAGAAGGAAAATATTAATAAATAGAAATTTTTTAAAGAAATCTTGCTTTCATTTATTACTTTTTGTCATTGTTCTTTACTAAAAATTTTTTTTAATGTTAAAGAATTATCAGTTACTAGAGGCTCTTTGTTGTTACAGAGGTCACATTCAGAAGGTAAAAAATAGAATTAAAAAGATACGCTATGATCACTCACTTTAATGAAAATATTTGGATTAATCTGAGAGTAGCAACATTTTTTGTCAGTTGGTATGCAAATAAGAACTAAGTGCTTTAGACAATGAAATTACAGGCACCCCTATTTTCAAAAAACATACGTTCCTTAAGGTTGCCTAAGGCATGTTTATTTAACTAACATCTACATTGTGTGTGATATATGCTAGTGATCTTTCAGAGCATTTTATCTGTCTGCTTCAGCTGAGGAAACTGGGGTACATAGAAATCAAGTGAGGTCTAAGATTGCATAGTAAGGGGCAGAGCTGGGCTTACAACCCAGCAGTCCACCGGCAGAGTTAAACCATTACGCCAGGTAACGACTTGATAATGACTAAAAAAGAACTCCACATGTCCATTGGCTTAACTGGGAAATTAGAAAGAAGTATTATGCTGGCCGAAATATTCATTCAAGTATTTCCATAAGATGTTACAGAACAACTCAAACTTTGGGGCCAACCCAATATGTCTGAACAAGGAAATTTCTCAGTCTCATTTTAAAACTTTGATTGAGGAAATAATTAAGATGGGTTCTTGGTGGCAAGTAATGTTTTTGAGGAGTGCTGATCCAGAGCAACAGTTTGCTTTCCCATAAGATATTGCCTCTGATCATAGTTAGAGTAGAACTTAAAATCTGCTGGGCATCTCACCTTAGCAAAACCACAGGTCACTTAGTCAGCATGTCCAGCCAAAGCTCAACAGCATCCCCCATCAGCCCCAGATTCAGAGGCCAGCACCCCCCAGGCCCTCAAGCATGAACTGCAGAAACCTGCTTGTCTTCTCATCCACCTTCTTACCCGGCCCCTGTGATCAGTCACCCAGCCCTGTGCCTTTGGCTGCCTGACCGCCCTTCATCCCCATTCTCTCTAGCGCCACAGGGGCAGCCTTATTCCAGCTCCCAGGTCCACTCCCAGGCAGCTCTCAGGCTCTCTTACTCTGGGCCCGTGAACATGAAAACATAAATCACAGGAGGTTAGAAAAGCATTGATGGCAGAGAGAGTATTTTAGCGACTCTTTGTGCCAACAAGGTACCCAGCCTGGTGCTGAGGGTGCTTTCACTGAATCCTTCCTTCATTCAACAAATGTCTTTTGTCCTATAAACATGGCATTGGATTAAGAGTCTTAGAGAAAACAAATGTAATGCATATGGCTATTTTAGTAAATTCTGGTTAAGGTGCTGTTAAGTGCTTAGCAGTTTCAGAAATCCCAATGTAAACAAAACAGAATTTAAACCCCTAAGGATTTTACAATGAGAGGAGACACTAGAAATAGTAACAGTTAAGTGTATTGAGCAGTTGCTGTGTGGCAGGTATTGACTGACTTGATTAAATGTTTTTAAACATTAATTCATGTATGCCCGCAAAAGAATCAGTACTATGCCCAATTTACAGGTGAGAAAACTGAGGTACAATCAAAATTACATGGATCTGCTAAAATACAAACAGAATATGATCAGCATTACAATAGAGTTTGGTACTGTAGCAAGGGGAGCTAATCTATAAAGTCTGAAGACTCTAACTTAAACCAAGCTGATTGATTGATTTCTTTGTTCTACCTAGGTGACGATGGTCACTGAATGATTATGAAGGAAATACTTTTTTCTTCTTGCCTGATACTAACATTTTCATATGATGAACCAATCACATTTTATTAGACATTCCCGTTTTGTTTTATATAGACGTTCCCATTTTGTTAAAAGCATCAAATCTCTCTTTGAAAATGACATTTAGGGCAATAGATTTCTGCACCGATAAAATTCCTGAAATCATTTAAATGCTGTCTTTATGTAATAGACTTGTAAAATCCTTCTCAAGTGTTCTTTTTTGGAGTGTCTCAAATAATCATTTGATTCATGCCAGCAGAACAGACATTCAGTGGTAAATACAATCAAATGCAATCGCATGCCTGGGCATAATTTTATTGACAGGGAGGTGAGGCTTCACCACAGAGCTGAGGACAGCATTTCGGCCCTGGAGTTGGTCAGATGCTTTTTGTATGATATTCTGCAGGCTTTGGAGGAGGCGGTGGTAGAAAGACAACAAGATATGAATTTAACCCCTGTATTCAAACCAATCAAAAAAGAAAAAAAAAAAAAAAAAACAGAGCGAGATAAACCGTGCAATAAGGATAGACACAGTAGGGGGAAAATGCAACCTAATGTCTGCAGGGTGCTTTCAAGGCGATGGTAAAGAAAATCGTGGAAATTTAGGGACTGTGGATCTAAAGTTGATTTATTAAAGAATCAGAAGATTTTTTGCGCGATATTCTAGCTGTAAATGCATAAGAAACCTGCAGGACTTCTCTGGAAATGTTTCTGTATTGATTTCATCGTCGCTTGAGTCAGATATGGATGTTTTCCTTTTATGCAAAATGCTGATGTGTACCAATTTGTGACTGGGTTCGCGCCTTCAGAAATTCTCTGTAGGGCATGAAAGTAACCATATTGTAACAGCTTGAAATTGGAAAGAACCTCATTTTCCATGTATTTTCACTTACTCAGCAATAAACACTAAAGGCCAATGACAAAACTTCTCCTCCTCATCTCATCCCCAAAGACAGAAAATAGCATACATTCCTTCTTTTGACACGTCGTATGCATTCCCAGGACCTTTTCTTCTGAACCACATTCATTCATTCTTCTCTCTCCTGAATCCTGTCTAAAAATAACTGCTCTCCAGAGTCCTTCGCTCATTGAATATGAAAAACATTGTCTTCCGGGGAGGACAATTACCAGCTGACGGTTCTGACACATTTCTGGTGATATTGGTTCAAAACGTCCCATATGCGGTGCTCAGCAGTGGGTTAAATGAAACAGCAAATTAAAATGTACCTTTGGATGAATTTCTAATGCACTTGCAGATCCTTCATCTGAGGACAGGCTTCTGCATCTTTCACCGACTTGTGCATGTTTAATTTCCTGGACCTATGTGGTCAGCATTGGTGTACATCTTTATGAAGATGTTCTTGTGGCACCTGTGAGCATTTAGCCAACAAGACAATGCTGCTCTGATCATAAGTCCAAATTTGTGAAGCCCAGGGGACCTCGTCCTAGTGTTTGAAAGTGAATAGGTTGCACTTTCGAGAA
The DNA here is from genome assembly GCA_006410675.1 of Oreotragus oreotragus. Classification (NCBI taxonomy): domain Eukaryota; kingdom Metazoa; phylum Chordata; class Mammalia; order Artiodactyla; family Bovidae; genus Oreotragus; species Oreotragus oreotragus. The sequence goes on along the minus strand of SJYX01005671.1, from coordinate 214,749 downwards.
AGAGAATTTCAATGGCTGGTTGGTACCCAACTGCAGCTTCTGACTATTTAACTTATCAACTGTAGGGGCTTCCCAGGGGTCCGCCCGCCAAGGCAGGAGACACAGGAGCCTCAGGTTCCATCTCTGGTTCACAAAAATGCCCTGGAGAAGGAAATGGCAACCCACTTCAGTATTCTTGCCTAGAGAAACCCGTGGACAGAGGAGCCTGGCGGGCTACAGTCCATGGAGTCGCAGAGAGTCAGAGATGGCTGAGTGACGGAGCACACAGCTTATCGACTGTACAGTAGAATGTGGCTCAGCCCGCTTTATTGGGTGCTGGTGAGTTAGTTGAGTTTACCTGTGCTATGGACATGGGCTCATAACTCAGAGGTAGTCAATACCTCCGAGATATTAGAGCATAAAAATAAGAAAAAATGAGAGAAAACAATACAGTAAGTGAACAGCCTGTAAGTTTCTAAGTAATAAATAAATACACTATTTTGCTTAGGAATATGTATATGTATGTTCAGTTCAGTTCAGTCACTCAGTCGTGTCCAACTCTTTGCAACCCCATGAATCGCAGCACGCCAGGCCTCCCTGTCCATCACCAACTCCCGGAGTTCACTCAAACTCATGTCCATCGAGTCGGTGATACCATCCAGCTATCTTATCCTCTATCGTTCCCTTCTCCTCCCTCCCAGCATCAGGGGCTTTTCCAATGAGTCAACTCTTTGCATGAGGTGGCCAAAGTACTGGAGTTTCAGCTTTAGCATCATTCCTTCCAAAGAAATCCCAGGGCTGATCTCCTTCAGAATGGACTGGCTGGATCTCCTTGCAGTCCAAGAGACTCTCAAGAGTCTTCTCCAACACCACAGTTCAAAAGCATCAATTTTTCGGCACTCAGCTTTCTTCACAGTCCAACTCTCACATCCATACAGGACCACAGGAAAAACCATAGCCTTGACTATACGGACCTTAGTCGGCAAAGTAATGTCTCTGCTTTTGAATATGCTATCTAGGTTGGTCATAACTTTTCTTCCAAGGAGTAAGCGTCTTTTAATTTCATGGCTGCATTCACCATCTGCAGTGATATATTCCTGTTTGTTAAATATTACAAGAGATTAGCTTCATCTACTATCACAGCAAAAGAGAACATGGTGGAAAAAGAAAAAGAAAGAAAGAAAGGATACAACTGCAGAATATGACTAACAATGACCTTCTGGGTTTCACTGATCTCCACATAACTGTGCTCCTGGCTCCAAGCTCAGAGCTCCCTGCAGGAACAGGGTGCTCATGGATGTTTTGGATTCTGTCTGCACAGGATGCTGAGACAAGGATATGAACACAGGGCAAAATGGAGGTGGCATCTGCTTCCACAGATTGTGATAAAGAGGTGAGGAGTGTGATAGGCAGAAATTCCTAAATGGCTCCTGAAATGTCCTCCCCCTGCCCTTGAGTGCGGGTGGAGTCAAGGACTATACCAGTATAGTTGCTCCCGTGATCGCACTGTGTTATGTAAGACTCCACCTTAGTTGACCAGACAGAGATGCTCTTGCCAGCTTCCCTGAAGGAAGCCTCCAAGTTACGACCGGGCCACATGGCTAGGAGCTAAGACAGGCCCTCAGCTGACAGCCCACAGGAAACGGCGACCTCGTTCCTGCCTCAAAGAGCTGAATTCTGCCAACAACCAGTGAGTTTGGAGGAGAGACCCTTGAGTTCCAGATGAGACCACAGTCTAGAAATTGACACCTTGCCTTTAGCCTGGTGAGACCTTATGCAGAGGTCTACCCACCTAACCTCTACCTGGAGGGTTTTTTTTTGCTCCTGACCCATGGAACCATGAGATAATAAATTTGTCTAAAACGTCTGAATTGTGATAATTGGTTATGCAGCAATATTAAACTACTAATATTAAGGAGAGAAAGCATCAGCTATATTGATGACTGGCCTAGGTGGGGGTCAGATTAAGTCATGTAAGTATTCACTCTTATGGTGTTACATTTAAGCAGCACGTGTAAATGAGCCGTTATCCACTATTCTAAACAGAAAAGCAGTAGTATGCCAGCTTATACATTTTTATGTATTCAGCATAAAACAACATAAAATTATATCTTCTATGATGTACATACACATATTTGCTGTTGTCTTAACTATTATAAGTTATGGGGAATAATGTTTTTGTTTTATTTCATAATCCAGTCATCCATCCTAAATCGCTTCAGTAATGTCTTTTTGTGATGCTGTGGATTGTAGCCCACCAGGCTCCTCCGTCCATGGGAGTCTCCAGGCAAGAATGTTAGAGTGGGTTGCAATTTCCTTCCTCAGGGGATCTTCCCAACCCAAGGATCAAACCCAGGTCTCAGGTCTCTGGCACTGGCAGGCAGGTTCTTTACCACTAACACCATCTGGGAAGCCCATTTTATAATAAAGAAGGTTTAATATAAAATGCAGCTTTCATTTCTAACATACTGGAAATCGTTTCTGGGCTATAACACTAGACTTTGTTGGCATTTTCATGATCCTATGTGTTGGTGTGTGTCATATCATTTTATAGATGGATAAATTAAACCATAGATTAGATAAACTGGTGATTGGCCATGTTAGACTATGAACTCAGCTTTTCTGATTCCTGAGTTCAAGATTATTTTGATCATAGCACACCTACAAAAGGAAAACAAAAGAACGCAAAAATAAGTGAATAGAAAAAGCTGAAGATGCTTTCCATAGTAACTAAGACAACAACAAAATAATTCTCTGGTTGGAAGCGAAGATGTTCGTGAATGAGGTAACTAATCTGGTTTCCTCCATAACACGGGAGCCCTAGGTACATGGGACTGACTTTCAGAGCAGAGTCCCCTGGCTCCAGCCCCTGATCATTCTCCAGAACGGAGGTTTTTGACCTGTTTTGATACCGTTTTGATTTGATTTGCAGCCTTGATTCTTCGGGGCTTTTAGCCTTCTGCTCATGTTTGAATCTTCAAGTGGGTATTTTAGATTGTTCCTGCTATTTCTGACTGTCCTTACATGCCTTACATGTGTCCATATCTTTTGTTTTTTTTTTTTTTTGCTTTGTTTCTGAGGCCCATAGTGTGTGCCCTGAATCCTCCTGGAGGGTGCCAAGTTCCTCTTGGGGTTTGCAATAGTCCTGTCTTGTCCAGGTCCAATTGTTCCCACTGAGAAGTGATATTTTGAACAAGTTAAACTGATGATCTATGTTCAATATTTGTCTATTACACATAAAGTACATAAAATAAATGACTTTGCATGTAGAATCGCTTGCTTATGAAATATTTTCTTCCAGTTTTATTGAGACACAATTGATATACAGCACTGTATAAGCTTAAACTGATAGCATAATGATTTGCTATATCATTATGACATTATGACATGATTATGACAATAAGCTTAGCAAACATCTATCATCTCATATAGACACAAAATTAAAGAAAAAGGAAAAAAAAAGTTTTTTCTTGTGATGAGAACTCAGGATTTACTCTCTTAACTTTTGTATATAGCATTCAGCAGTGTTAACTACGCTTTGCTAATTAATTTTGTTAACCCTTGCTAAAAATTTTTTATAAATTGTGTATTTATTATGATTCCATTTGTTTAAAATAAGTGAAGTAGCCTTATTATCAATCAGGTAAGAGGTATTTGTTATACAGATGTTTAGCCATTATATTTTCTGTATTATGAAGGAAAAATATAGGTCAGAAAAAAACAGCAACAATTTTGTATTTTTCCATAAAAGAAGTGGATACCAATACAGGACACAGTGTATGCTAAAATATTTTCTTTCATAATTACTTCAAATAACTCTGGAAAAATGGATTATTCATTTGAAGCATTTATTTGGAAAAAATAAAATGAAATTTAAAAAGGTTGGAAATCTTAAAAAATTTTGATTACTAGTCACTTAAATTTATTTTAGATGCAATGATCTAACAAACATAAGCTAAAATAAAAAATGGGTTACTTTCCTATTTTTCTGTTTGTTTAAATTATTTCACAAAAATACTGTGTATTCCAGTCACAGATAACTAAAAAAAAAATAATATTCTAACATTTATAAGTTGTAGGTAAATATAAAACAAGAGATTTTGAAAGTCATTAGTGTGGGACGCGTTCTCCACAAATAGTGCCTGGATTCTAAGTCAGTGAGTTTCTGACATCTTTATTGATTTTTCTGCCTTTGCCTTCAACCATATTCCTTTGTAATCTATCTTTATTTTATTTTTTTATTGAGGTATAGTTCATTTACACTGTTTAGATATAATTCAAGTGTACAATATGGTGATTCAGTGTTTTTATAGATTATGCTCTAGTCTTTAGTTTCAAAGATATCTAGTGTCTTTTCCAAGTTCTGGCTTTGCCTTTTTAGCATTTTTATAAGCTTTTATCTCTTCTCTGGTTTTTATATGGAAATAGCAATGCCCTCTTTCTCAGTAAGCCCACATTTCTTAGTCTTTGTCTTTAACAGCTTAGCACCACTCCCCACTGCTAGCCACCTTCCTACTGAAGCACCACGCCCCTCAGTGCCCACAGCAGCACACCTCCTGGTCTCCTCTGGCCGCTTTCTGGATCCCTTCATCAGCTCAGTTCAGTTCAGTTCAGTCGCTCAGTCGTGTCCAACTCTTTGTGACCCCATGGACTACAGCAGGCCAGGCCTCCCTGTCCAGCACCAACTCCCAGAGCCTACTCAGACTCATGTCCATTGAGTCAGTGATGCCATCCAACCATCTCATCCTCTGTCGTCCCCGTCTCCTCCCGCGTTTAATCTTACCAGCATCAAGATCTTTTCAAATGAG
>SJYX01005671.1:192643-208446 GCA_006410675.1 Oreotragus oreotragus | reverse complement strand
GCATAAATTCTTCAGCACTCATCTTTCTTTATAGTCCAGTTCTCACATCCATACATGACTACTGGAAAAACCATAGCTTTGACAGACGGACCTTCGTTGGCAAAGTAATGTCTCTGCTTTTGAATACGCTATCTACGTTGGTCATAACTTTTCTTCCAAGAAGCAAGCATCTTTTAATTTCATGGCTGCAGTCACCATCTGCAGTGATTTTGGAGCCCCCCAAAATAAAGTCTGTCACTGTTTCCCCATCTATTTGCCATGAAGTGATGAGAACAGATGCCATGATCTTCGTTTTCTGAACATTGGATTTTAAGCCAACTATTTCACTCTCCTCTTTCACTTTCATCAAAAGGCTCTTTAGTTCTTTGCTTTCTGCCGTAAGGGTGGTGTCATCTGCATATCTGAGGTTATTGATATTTCTCCCGGCAATCTTGATTCCAGCTTGTGCTTCATCCTGCCCAGCATTTCTCACGATGTACTCAGCATATAAGTTAAATAAGCAGGGTGACAATATACAGCCTTGACATATTCCTTTCCCTATTTGGAACCAGTTTGTTGTTCCATGTCCAGTTCTAACTGTTGCTTCGTGACCTACATACAGATTTTTCAAGAAGCATGTCAGGTGGTCTGGTATTCCCATCTCTTTAAGAATTTTCCAGAGTTTGTTGTGATCCACAGAGTCAAAGTCTTTGGCATAGTCAATAAGACAGAAGTAGATATTTTTTCTGGAACTCTCTTACTTTCTCGATGACCCAGCGGATGTTGTTAATTTGATCTCTGGTTCCTCTACCTTTTCTAAAACCAGCCTGAATATCTGGAAGTTCATGGTTCAGGTATTTTGTCAGCTATTTCTCTTATTTTCTTTTTATTTATCAAATTTATGTTTTCCTTCAGACTCTCACCTAAGCTCTTTACTTAATAAATACCTTATAATATCCTCCTGAGCATTCTCAAGACTTTAATACCTAAATGTTGCCAAAACCTAAGTTTTTATCATTTTGGGGAACCCATGACTTTTCTCATTAGCTCCAGACACACATAGATAAACCCCTCAAGACCAAGATGTCAAAAACTGAACTCTTCATCTTTTTTTTCTAGTCCTGATTTTCTTCTCGTGTTCTGTATGCAGAAAATNCTCAAGACTTTAATACCTAAATGTTGCCAAAACCTAAGTTTTTATCATTTTGGGGAACCCATGACTTTTCTCATTAGCTCCAGACACACATAGATAAACCCCTCAAGACCAAGATGTCAAAAACTGAACTCTTCATCTTTTTTTTCTAGTCCTGATTTTCTTCTCGTGTTCTGTATGCAGAAAATAGACTATCTTCTACCTTGTTGATTGCTTTGGATAGAAACTTGGGAGTCCTGTGTAGCTCCCTCCCCTCAGTCTTCTCCCATGCTCTATTAATTACCAAAAGATATAAATTCTAGCTTTTAAGTCATCCTGGAATCTGTCTGCTTGTAATTCTCTTCATCAGCTCCTTCATGGTTTAACCCAACATCAACTCTTTCCTCACCTATTACTAAATTGGCCCCCCCACACCTGCCCTTGATCTGCTCAATCTATAATTTACACTACAGCAATAGTTATCTTTATAAACACATACTGTATGGAAATAGATTTCTATCACCCTGAAACAAACTCTCACTAAAACCTACGAGACTCTCTATCTAGCCCCTGCGTAGTTTTTCCGTTTCATTAACGTATCTCCTCCTCTGTTCGTATAATTCAGTCACATCAGACTTTGTGCCTCAGGGTCTTGGCATCATTCTTCCCCTTATACTCCTCTTGTTTGGTTTCCTAGTTTAAGGTTTATTCTTATTTTAGTTCTCAGCTTTTTATCTCACTTATCCTAGAATCTCTGCATTGATCTATTCTTATCCTCAGATTAGGTCAGCTTGTCTTTACGTTCTTTTAAACTTCAGTAGCACATGTTAGATCCTCAGTGTCTGCCATCTCCTCTTGACTAGAGATTTAAGGAGGGCAAGAGCCTTGCTTGGGGTTAGTTTGCCCCCAGAACTGACCACAAGCGTGCTGCTATTACAATAGTGCAGTCGCATTGCAGACACCCAATACATGCGAAAGTCTTTCAGTCGTGTCCAACTCTTTGTGACCCCATGGACTATACAGTGCATGGAATTCTCCGGGTCAGAATACTGGAGTGGGTAGCCATTCCCTTCTCCAGGGGATCTTCCCAACCCAGGGATCAAACCCAGGTCTCCCACATTGCAGGTGGATTCTTTACCAGCTGAGCCACCAGGGAAGCCCTACCCAATACCTATATGTCAGCTAAGTCATGAATGGGGCTGCATTNCCCTTCTCCAGGGGATCTTCCCAACCCAGGGATCAAACCCAGGTCTCCCACATTGCAGGTGGATTCTTTACCAGCTGAGCCACCAGGGAAGCCCTACCCAATACCTATATGTCAGCTAAGTCATGAATGGGGCTGCATTCGTTCCCGGGTGTCAGCTCTCTCTCTGCATATGTCCAACTATTCGTAAGCCTGAGTCTTGCCCACTTACAAAAGAATATAGAGAATAGACAAAAAAAAACAAACAAACAAACAAAAAAAAACCTTCTATTCTTCTTTGTCCTGACATGCCCTGGACCTTGTTTGTTTGTTTTTTTTGTAAGCTGATGAGCCATATTCATTTTGTGTGAGGAACAGAGTCGTATTCTCACCACCCCAAGAAGATTTTGCTTTCTCTGTCTTCAAGAAGAGAATAGGCATGAGTGTGTGTAATCGCTGGCTCTGGTCCTAATCAGAAGCTTGAAGATCCAAAAACCCATGACATATTGCTTGTCTTCTGTCTGAGAGTTTTCTCATTGACATCAACCAGTGGTCAGCTGAAGGGCTGCAGACTGCGGAGTTGGGCTGGGAATGGAAAAAGGAATGTTCATGCTTGATCCAAGGCAAATATCTCAATTGTCTGACAGTAGTTAAGCAATAAGAAAAGATGCAGTCAGTTTGGACTTTTTTCTTTTTCACTTGTGATCCAAAGTCTTTGGCAATCCACCACACTAGTCAAGAGTGGTAGAAGAAACTTTGTTATAGTTTCTTGTTTAAAGTTTTAGAGTCTAACGAGCATACACTTAAGACACAAAGGTGATGTAAGATAAGGCATCATGTTAAGATTTAGGTATATCTCTACTTACATGTTAATGTAAAGCCACAAAACAGAATACTGAGCTGATTATGAAACAAAGCTCCAAAGATTATTGTTAAATGTTTAACATAATACAAAATATATTTTTGTTGTTTTAATTTTTCAGGGTTTCTCATACTCCCAATTATAGCCTCAAACATCATGGCATTTTGAAGATATAGTTCACCCCTAGAGAGAGTCAAGATCATCTGGCTTATGCTATAGGCCTGTTCTGTCAAATTGTTTATACAACTTTCTTCTGAGAGGCAGAAGCTCTGAATGATCTCCAGGGTTACTCCTGGTGGAAATATGTGCATGTGTGTATATATATATGTTTTTGTGTGTCTGTGTGCACACACACACACACCATGTAAACAAATTAAGGGAGATGGACTATGGAGAACTAACTGTGAAGTCTCGGAGTTTTTTTTTCAAACTAACGAGTTAGCCTGCCATGGTTTCATGGATGCTGGCCCCAGACGTGAGATTTCTGAGTCAGAAACAAAGGGCGTCAGGACTCATGGCTCAGTAGGCAACTTGGGTGTCGTGTTTGTGCCGATTGCCCTTGCCTCCCAGATCCTACAGGTAATAACAAAGGGCCCTGGTGGGCCTTGCACACTTAGGGGTTTGTGTCACAGCTGAGGAACCCCAGACTTGGGCAATCTGAATGTTGTATGAGGGGCTGCAAGCAAATCTACCCTGCCTGTCAGAGGAGACGGCACTCTCTAATTTCCCAGGCTCAGAGGGTAGCCCCTCTGCTCATAAGCCACACGAAAAAGTGAGAGAGCATTAGATAATTGCCAAATAAAGGGGAGAGACTGAAAGTGGATTTTTCCTCCTTTTCTTCTGTCTTGCCTTTGACCTGTAAAGTGAACACTTCAAATAAAACTAGATGTTTGTGTTATTACAGTGAACATCAATGATCAGGCATTTAGCTGTGTCTTTCTTTCTTCTTGTTTTCCTCTACCATGGCCCAGAGAAATATTTGTGTGGCCTCCAGTGAGGACTCATAACTGCTTATCACCTGTGTGAATGCTCAGGGAGGTGTAAAATAAGCGCTGCCACGTCTCATCTCTAAAGAAGAAAGAGAAGGTCACCAACCACTGGCTCAGCCCTACTCTGACCTCAAGCACACACCTTCAGTACTGAATGCCATCCCGCTGTGGTTCAGAGATGTCGTCGAATATAAGAAACTACTGTTATTTTATATCTGTGTTACACTGATGAAATTAAGCAATGCTGGGCAGGACCACTTATTTATGAAGAGGAAGAAAAACAGTTCTATCAGAAATTCTCACGTTGTTTGTGTGTGTCAGGATGCCCACTGTGAATAGCACTTCCTTTACCTATGGGGATCTGATAGCTCATGGCCATGTGACCTTCTCCTGCAGAGTGTGAAGACTGGTAAATAAAGAACTCTCTGATAGAAAAATGTGCTCATCCCTGTGAGGTCAGTGAGTCCTTTGAAGGCACTGTGGTTCTATTCAGTGCCCTGGAAGAGTTCATTAACCCCACGCAAGCAGACCATTTACTCCTACCTAGAGGATTCTGCTAATTAAATTGCTCTGTTTACCCACCTATGTCCCAATATTCTATGAATACATGAATGTCTTGAGTCTCATTCTCTGTTCTTTTGTGGAAGGCAGTGATGATTACAGACTAACACTCTTTAGAAAGTGTGTGTATTTCTGCAGGGGATCAGTCCTGGGTGTTCATTAGAAGGACTGATGTTGAAGCTGAAATTCCAACACTTTGACCACTTGATGAGAAAAGCTGACTCATTGGAAAAGACCCTGATGCTGGGAAAGATTGAGGGCAGAAGGAGAAGGGGACAACAGAGGATGAGATCGCCGGATTGCATCAGTAACTCAATGGACATGGGTTTGGGTAGACACCAGGAGTTGATGATGGACAGGGAGGCCTGGCATGCTGCAGTTCATGGGGATGCAAAGAGTCGGACACTACTGAGAGACTGAACTGAACTGAACTGTTTTTCTGCTATAGATCCTAGGCTTTGCTGATTTTTTTCAAAACCAGTTTCTTAAAAGATTTAGTTTTGGGTCTGGACCCTTTTTCAAGTCTTTTTTGAATTCATTACAATATGGCTTCTGTATAATGCTTTGGATTTTTGCCGTGAGGCATGTGGGATTCTAGCTCCCAGACCAGGGGTTGAACTTGCAATTCCTGCATTGGAAGGCGGAGTGCCAACAACTGGACCATCTAGAAAGTCCCTCAAAACCAATTTTGAAAAATTTATCATGATAGTGTTATACTTAGTAAGGGTAGCCCAGCTGGAAGAATTTTAATGTTTTATAAACGGCTATAAAAGTGTGATAAATGGCTACAAGAGTTATTGATGGACAAGTTTTATTATTATTTCATTTCCTTCTTGAAGAAATTCAAAATGGTCATTCCTCCTACCTAAGGCTAATTTATACATCTGTGCCTCTGACTTCATCCTTAGGAATCTGGAATTACTAGCAAGTCATCTCTCTCTTATGTATTTGACTACTTCTCTCTCTCGATACTGGAACTCTCCCATTGGCTTTAAAAAATTTTTTTAATGTTCCTTTTTAAAAAAATTATTTTATGTATTTTAATTGGAGGCTAATTACTTTACCATATTGTAGTGGCTTTCATTGTACATCGACACAAATCAGCCACGGGTGCACATGTGTCCCCATCCTGAACCCCCTCCCACCTCCCTCCCCATCCCATCCCTCAGGGTCATCCCAGTGAACCGGCCCTGAGCACCCTGTCTCATGCATTGAGCTTGGACTGGTGATCTATTTCACATATGGTAATATACATGTTTCAATGCTATTCTCTCAAATCATCCCACCCTCGCCCTCTCCCACAGAGTCCAAAAGTCTGTTCTTTCTCTGTATCTCTTTGGCTGTCTCACCTATAGGGTCATTGTTACCATCTTTCTAAATTCCGTATATATGTGTTAATATACTGTATGGGTGTTTTTCTTTCTGACTTACTTCACTCTGTACAATAGGCTCCAGTTTCATCCACCTCGTAGAACTGATTCAAATGCATTCTTTCTAATAGCTGAGTAATATTCCATTGTGTATATGTACTACAGTTTCCTTATCCATTCGTCTACTGATGGACATCTAGGTTGCTTCCATGTCCTGGCTATTATAAACAGTGCTCCGATGAACACTGGGTACATGTGTCTCTTTCAGTTCTGGTTTCCTCGGTGTGTATGCTCAGCAGTGTGATTGCTGGGTCATATGGCAGTTCTAATTCTAGTTTTTAAAATAATCTCCACACTGTTCTCAAATTGTGGCTGTACTAGTTTACATTCCCACCAACAGTGTAAGAGAATCCCCTTTTCTCCACACCCTCTCCAGCATTTATTGTTTGCAGACTTTTTGATAGCAACCCTTCTGACCTGTGTGAAATGGTACCTCATTGTGGCTTTGATTTGCATTTCTCTGATAGTGAATGGTGTTAAACATCCCATTGGCTTTTAAATGTGCTTTTAGCTCCTTCATAAGACATCCACAGTAACAAATAATTTCCAGGATCTCATCTTCTAGTAACCTCCCTCTCCAATTTTTCCACTCTGTGGCCAAACTTCTTAAAAAGATTTTCTTTGTCATTGTCTCTACTTCCTCACTTTATTCCAGAATAGATTTTTCTATTTTATGGACTATTAAAATAATTTTCATTAAAGTTAATACTGATTCCTGTTCACAGAATATAAGAGCGATTTCCAGTCATATTTGTACAAGTCCCCTCAAATGCATTCAAATTTTTGACAATTGAATTTTTTTTTCTTCCCCTACTATCACCAGGTTTTACTTCCTACTTCTCTGCTTCTCATTTCTATCTTCTTTTCAGGATCAACCTCGTCTACTTTGGACACAGCATACTGATCCTAAGTACTCTCTTATTCTTAGTGTGTATTTTCTTTTTTATTGATTTCAAGAATATATGTGGTTTGAAGCAACATATTTATAGATAACTGACAAATATACAGCTCTAGTCCAGATAGCCTCTGATTTCTAGATTCATACATATATACACCTAATAGTTTATTTGAGAGACCCCAAAGCATCTAAAACTGAAATTATCCAATTAGAATTCTTTTATAGCCCCTTGACCCCCTTCTCCATGCTCCTCCTCCAAAATATACCATCTATTTCATTATAAAAGCCAGAAATCTGAGTCATCTTTGATACCTTCTTTTTCTAAATTCATCATTTTGTTTATTGTCCTCTACTTTACAAAGGGCTTTGAGCACGATGTATCAATTTATTGTCACAGTCACCCAGTAAATCAGGTTAATATCACTGTGAACTTGGATTAGGAAACTTAGATGCCAAAAGGCCAGCTGACTTGTCCAATATCATTGTCTGTGAGTGGAATATGGAGCAGGAACATGAACAAACCTTTTACTCAAAATTCAGTTTTTTCAAACGGTAATTGGAGAGGATTTTTTTAGAAGAAAAGAAGTTTGAGCATTCCTAAAGGTTAAAAGAAAAAAAGCTAAATTAGTAGTTTAATGAGGAAAGGAAGACATTAAGAATTCAACAAGATCTTATTAATGACTGTATATTTTTGTGACAACTTTAGGATTAAAAGAACAAACAAAAATAAGCTTTGTTTTTATCATAATTATTATAATCCTATACTAATTTTTCTGTTAAGACATTTTCTTAGAATTGTTAACTAATTTTAATAAGAAGCAGATATTAATTGTCTGGAAAGGACAAACACACACACACAAACAGCCATGTGAAACTTTCCTACTAATACGTCTGTTTCTAGTAAGGAATGGCTGAAAGTCTAATAGCTGTGAGAAGACTATATTATTCCTAGAAAACAAATAGCGTCTTAATTGATGAACTTAGCCAAAGTTGAAAATTGCAAGTCAGGTTGAATTAGTGTTAGTCACTCAGTCAGGTCCAACTCCTTGCAACCTCCAGGCTCCTCTGTCCACAGGATTCTTCAGGCAAGAATACTCTGGTGGGTTTCCATTTCCTTCTCCAGGGGACCATCCTGAAGCAGGGATGGAACCCAGGTCTCCTGCATTGCTAGGCAGATTCTTTACCATCAGGTAAGGTTATTAACTGTCAAGTTAGTTTTGGAGAAACATCGGATGCTTAAATTTTGAAAATGATTTGGAAATCTCAGTTTTTCAGGAGCAAACACTGAACTTATTTTCATCCCTAAGCAATGGAAAATATTTCTAATAAATAGAACAAAATATAGTAGTAATGTCCCACTGTCAAGTTAGTTTTGGAGAAACATCTGATGCTTAAATTTTGAAAATGATTTGGAAATCTCAGTTTTTCAGGAGCAAACACTGAACTTATTTTCATCCCTAAGCAATGGAAAATGTTTCTAATAAATAGAACAAAATATAGTAGTAATGTCCCAACTCAGGAAGCTAATTGGCACATTCCGTCAAGAAGGGAGAAAAGAGAGGAAAGATAAAGAGAGAGATGTGCACTTTCAGAACCTCTACTTTGATAAAATTATTTCCGTGACATTAAAACCAATGACAATCCAAGAATTCTGCTTTACTGCTGCTATCATAATGATGATATGTTAGAAATAATTTTTTAAAGTAGATAGGATGAGACTAAAGGAAAAATCGAAACACAAATTTAAATAGTGGGAAATGATATATATATATTTGCTCTTAATATATTATTGTGACCTCCTTATCATCTACTTGAATTAATGTGCTTTAGCCCAGCCACATTTCTCACATGCTGGCATTATCTATGAGTTTCCCTGATTAGAAAATGTAATTCTCCCTGAATGAGTGCTTGCAAATCCATTAACTCAAAGGTAGAGAAATCTTTGAAAAGGCCCACTATTCAGTGATAGGAGGAAGGGAACAACTCTTAATTTGAACATTCTCTTTTTTAAAAAGTGAGTTTCAAACCTGCCTGCATGAGATATCCATCTCTCATCCTTCCTCTCATTACTGCACATGACAGTGTTTGCTAAAAGGAATCCATCCCAGAAAGCAGACCTATGTTGAAAAAGCGACATTAGATGAAATGAAAACGAAGAATCTGGGTTAAAATGGCAGAAGCAAAGCATCATCAGGGTATGCTGGAAATCAGACAGATACCCTGCTTCTTACAAGCTAGAATCGCAAAATCAATGTCCTCCTGTCTTCCTAAAATCTTTTTAAACTGTAGCTTCCTTGACTACAGACTATCCTCTGTCTAGACATTAGTGATGCCTCTACAGAATTAATTTTCCTTTGGAGACAGGACAATGCAACAGTTGAGAGCCCACAGGTTATAAACAGAACAGGATCAGTATTCTACCACCAGGCAGATATCTTCAGGCAATCAGTTCAAACAAATGCCTTAGGCAATTGTTCTATCGTCTCTGATCCCCAGAGGCACATGCACATCAAATAGGAACACTGGGTGGATTAAATGAGATAAAATGTAAAAAACTCTTAAACTTTAGTTGCTAGTTAGTCCTGTTGAATTTTCAAAAACAGTAGCTCTCATTAAGAAGAAGAAAGGTTGGGGGTTGGGGGGAAGTGGGTTCCTTCATTGGAAACAATGTCCTGTGAAACACAGTGACTTTGGATAAGGCATCCTGTAAGTCCACCCACGGTTGGAAGGGCAGGAGGACTGTGCAATCAACCCACTGAAGATTCCACTGAGAACAGACTGTCCCTCCCTCCATGGTGGAAGTGGTTTGGTGGAATCAAACTGCCCTCAGTTCGCTGGCTGATCCTCCAGGTGAATGGTGCAGGACTGAGGACCCCGTGCTCATCTCTGACACAGCGGGTTCTTAGCAGGGGAGGGGGGGGGTGTTGCAGCCAGTTCTACCTTAGTCACGCTCTTTGTCCTTTCAGGTAAATGGCCAGGTGGACTGCCTGCATTTCTGCCTACTGGGAGGATTTTCCTCTACCACCTTGAAGAGTGTCCAAGGAAGGGGCTTCAGTACTTTCCGTGTCTGTGGACCGCCTCAAATCTTGCCAGAACGATTGATAACCAGGGTGGGTTTTCTCTTCCTGCATCACTTACTTGGTTGTAGGAAAATCTTGTGAAGCCATAAGCGCAGGCTGGGAGAAGACAGCCTAGCCGGAATGGAAACCATGGGCATTTGAGCCACTTCCTCTTGCAGCTCATCTGGGCCTTAGGGCCCGTGGTTCTTAAAGAAGGACCCACAAAATGTGAAAATTCTACCAAAAATTGCTGCAAAGACAAGAATTGCTGAGAGGAGGCTGGGCATCAAATGATAAGAAATCTCACTGAGGAATGATTATGAATACAAACAATCCTTCTTTTCATATTTATTCATCTCACCTTCTTCCTGGGTATCCCTTTTCTTTGAGATCAAAGGCTGACCTTTGATCTTAAGGTCAGCCTACAGTGTTGACCAAGCCCATATATCCAGTTCCCATCTCCTGGGACAAATAGAGGATTTTTTTTTTCTACTAAAGAGCACCATGAGAGATGTTTTCCATTTAGAGCTGAAAATATCTATTTAACCCCATTTTTCTCTGTCTTCTAAACGTGTGCCAAACCACTGCTGTGGTTTAGAAATTGGCTCAACACTTTATTAATATCAGGCTGTGAAAAGGAAGTGTAAATATAATTAGAAACTTTCTTTCAATTTTTGTTTGCAAAAACTGTATGCCTTGAATAATTAGTAACTTTTTTTTTCCCTCCATCCATGCATTTAATGCTTAATAATTCCCAAGTTAGCTCAGGGATGTTTGTGTTTTCCATTCCAAGCATGTAAAAAACTATATATATTTAACATATACAATTCAGTATGTTTGAGGATAAGTATATACTCCTGAAAGCATCAACACTGTCGAAGTCATAAATGTGTCCATCACATCGCAAACTCCCGTCCTGCCCTCTTTATCATTTTTATTAGTATTATTTGTGTGATGCGTGTGCAAGAGAGCATTTCTCAGTCATGTCCGACTCTTGCAGTTCCACAGCCTCTAGCCCACAAAGCTCCTCTGTCCAAGGGATTTTCCCAACAAGAATACCAGAGTGGGTTGCAATTTCCTTCTTCAGGGGATCTTCCTGACTAAGGGATCGAAACTGCGTCTCCTGTGTCTCCTGCACTGCAAATAGATTCTTTACCACTGAGCCACTGGGGATCTACTTACCCTCTTAACACTCTTTAAATATATAATACAGTGTTGTTAGCCATTGGTACTATGCTGTGGAATAGGTCTCCAGAATTTATTTATCTTACATCTTACATAATTGAAGTTTTGTACTCTTTGACCATTACTTCCATATTTCCCCCTCCTATCTGCCCCTAGCAGCCACCATCCTGATTCTGTGAGTTTGACTAATTTTTATTATTATAGTCTGTACCGTGTGCTTTGTATTGGGAAAGTATACATCCTCCATTTTTTTGTTTGTTGGTCTGTTTTTTCTCTTCTGAGTCCTTTGCTTTTCCACATAGTTATTAGAATCAGTTTGTCAATTTCTACAAAAAGCCTAGTTGGATGTTAAGGATTTCAGAGAACCTCTAGATCAAGTTCAGGAGAATTACCATCTTGACAATATAGAGTCTTCCTGAACATAAAATGTCTCTCCTTAATTTAAATCTTACTTAGATATTCTTTCATTTTTCTATCAGTGTGGTATAGCCTTGCACTTTTTTGTTAAATTTCCTCTTAGATGCTTTCATCTTTATTATTATTGTGCATTAAATTATTTTCTTAATTTCATTTGCATCTTCTTCATTGCTTGTATATAGAAATACAGATATTTTTCTTATACTGCTCTTCTGTGCCTTGTTGAGCTCATTTGTTAGTTCCAGCAGGTATTTTGCAGGGAGAAAGGGAGTTGGAGAGGCTGCTCTTTGAGGCTTTCTCTATATAGAATCAAGTTATCTGCAAATAAAACCAGTTCTGCTTCTTCCTTCCCATATGGATTTTTAAATTGACTTTTCACGTCTGATTGCACTGACCACAGCTTCCAGCATAGGGTTAAATACATACGTGAGAATGGACATCCTTCTTTTGTTCCTGATCTGGGTAAAGGTTCATTTAATAGCATGTAATTATATATGTTACTAGCTGTAGGGTTTCTTTGTAGAAGCCCTTTATTAGATTTGGAGAAGGAAATGGCTACCCACTCCAGTATTCTGGCCTGGAGAATTCCATGGACTGTATAGTCCTTGGGATCGCAAAGATTCAGACACAACTGAGTGACTTTCACTTTCACTTTATCAGATTGAGAATATTTCCTTCTTTTCTTCTTTTGTGAAAGTTTTTTTTTTCCTAATGAATGGATATTGGATTTGTGTGTGTGGCTGTTGTAACTTTCATGGTGGTTTTTATCATTTATTTTATTAATAGAATGTATTATGCTTATTGGGATTTTTATATTAAACCAAGTCTTGCATTTCTGATATGAATCACACTTTGTCAAGGATTATATTCCTTCCTCTATGTTCCTAATATTTTGTTGAGAAGTTTTGTGCCTGTGCTCATGGGAGACATTGGGTTAGAATTTGTAATTTGTGTCTACTGTCATAGTAATGCTAGTCTCACAGAATGAATTGCAAAGTCTTCTGTTTTCCTTTATTTTTCTGAAAGAGTTTGTGATGAAATGTCATCTCTTTATTAAATCTTTGACAGAACTTGACAGAACTTAGTGGTGAAACCATCTGAACTTGATTTTTTTTTCTTTTTAGGCAGACATTTTTATTACTAATCCATTTTTAATTTATATCTATTCAGATTTCTTGTTTTTTCTTGAATCAATTTTAGTAGAATGTGTCTTTCTAAGATTTGCCATTCTATTCTAACTTGATTAATTTATTGGTATAATGTTGATTTTAGTGATCTCTTATAATTATTTTAATTTCTATAAGTTCTGTAGGAATGTTTGGGCTTCCAATGTTAGTGGTATGTTGGTTTTTCATTCCTGATTTTGGTAATTTATGTATTATCTTTTTATTTTCCTTGAGGAGTCTAGCTAAAGTGTTGTCATTTTTATTGATCTTGTTGATGAATCAACTTGGTTTCTTTCATGTTTTCTATTGCTTTTCTGCTTTCTATCTCATTGGTATTTGCTCTAGTCTTTATTATTCCCTTCTTTCTGAATGCTTTAGATTTAGTTTTCTCTTCTGTTTTGATTTTTAAATTTCTTAAAGTGAAAGGGTAGTTTTCTAATATAGGTATTTAATGCCATAAATTTCACTCTAAGTACTACTTTAGCTTCATCCCATAAATATGTACATATTTTTTGTCCTTTTTGTTGTTCAGTTAAAGCTATTTTTCTAATTTTCTTTGTAATCTTTGTTGACCCATAGATTGTTTAGAAGTGTGTTGCTTAATATCCAAATATTGCCTAACATTTGTGGATATCCAAAATTATAATCTCCTGTTTTCGAATTTAATTTTATTGTGGTTGTAGAATATGCATTCAGTTCTTTCAATTCTATTAAATTTATTGCTGCTCTTTCATAGCTTAACATACTATAGTAGCTGATCCTTATAGCCTGAACCAATGTAACAATGGAGCTAGGCCAGTCGAACTGCAGCCTCTCCAGTAAAACTCTGATCTGCTCATATTTGGAGAATCTTTAGTAAAGGTATTATCTGTTCACTACTTAAATTAAGGATAAACTCTCTGTAACTGAAGATCTTTAGTTAATCTAAAAATTGTAGTTCAGTAAATATTATTACAAAGCAAAGTTCTGGCTGAAAATAGTTATGTTGTCAGAAAATATCTAGAAGAGAATATTTTGATTTAATTATTTAAAAATGTAAAAAATGTATTAAAAATACATTTTTTAAGTTATAAAATTGGACCACCCTAGTTATAGAATCTGAGGTGAGAATTGATTGTAAAGAAGGCTGAGTGCTGAAGAATGATTGATGCTTTTGAACTGTGGTGTTGGAGAAGACTCATGAAAGTCCCTTGGACTGCAAGGAGCTCAAACCAGTCAATCCTAAAGGACATCAGTCCTGAATATTCACCTGAAGAACGGATGCTGAAGCTGAAGTGCCAATACTTTGGCCACTGATAGGAAGAGTGACTCATTGGAAAAGACCCTGATGCTGGCAAAGATTGAAGGCAGGAGGAGAAGGGGGCCACAGAGGATGAGATGGTTGGATGGCATCACTGACTGAATGGACATGAATTTGAGCAAACTCCAGGAGATAGTGGACAGGGATGCCTGGTGTGCTGCAGTCCATGGGACTGCAGAGTCAGACACTACTTAGAAACTGAACAACAGGTTATAGAATCAGAGACTCTCTTTGATTCTTACACAGGAATAAATATGTATCTATTGATTTTGAAAAGAAAAGCTTGAAATGGATGGTTTAATCCAAACAAGATGCAGTGAGTCCTGACATGCATCTGGCTCTATGCCAGATGTTGGATCCAAGTACCAGGGAGCTCAAGGCCCATTGAAGAAGGTCTACTTTAATAGTACTAGAACATCAAATAGCACGAGGATATTTTTAAAAATACTTTAAAAACCAAGCTGTTACAGTTTATCTAATTTTCTTCTACATATAGCAGGAATATAAGATACCAAAAAGTAAAAACAAAAAACCCTTCAGAAAGTATTAATAACTGAGACAGGATGTCTTACTAGTTTATTTGATTAAAAAAAAAAAAAAAGAAAATGAGTGAATAAGTAACCGAAGAACTCTGGCACCCTCCTTCCCATTTACCACCACCCAAATGTGAGCAAATAAAAATATTCTTCTGTATTAAATAAGAATCTAAAGCCAGGGGTTTTCTGTTCCCAGGAGAAAAGTGACAAGAACACTGCTCGCTCTATTGTTTCCTTCCCTTCTTTCCTCTCCCCTCCCTCCCTCACTTCCTTCCTTCTTTTTTTATTTCCTCCTTCTTCCTCTTCCTGTTTGCATCCTCCTCCCCCAAACTCCCTCCTCACCTTTCCCTTCTCACTCTTCCTCTTTCTCCTTCTTCTTCCTTCTTTTTCTTCTCCTCTCTCCTGATTCCCTCTTGCACTCCTCATTCTAACGTGAAAATAGAATGCTGATATTTTGAAATGAAGTACCTCTGACTTTAAATAAATGTAGTGGCTTAAAACTAATATCAGAGTTAAAATATTCAGGACAAGATAAGCACAAACTTTGACATTAAGTCTAGCCCAGAACGCAGGATTTAGACTATCTTATTTTTTTAAGTTTAGACTTATAAGTTATGATTTCTATGTTAAATAAAATTCAAAATAAGGTTTTATGAAAATGAAGCAAGGAAAGTAAAAAAGGTACTTCAATAAATCTTAGGTTTAAACAGATATAACATTAAATAATAGATGTAAATATTTCAACTTTTCTCCACTTTATTGTTTGAATAAAATTTTCTAAGTTTCACTAAAGTGATCTATCTTTTTAAAAAAAGACAAACCTTGAGTTTACATATATGCTATAGATCTGAAGAAGGCAATGGCACCCCACCCCAGTACTCTTGCCTGGAAAATCCAATTGACGGAGTAGCCTGGTGGGCTGCAGTCCATGGGGTCGCTAACAGTCGGACAGACTGAGCGACTTAACCTTCACTTTTCTCTTTCATGCATTGGAGAAGGAAATGGCAACCCACTCCAGGATTCTTGCCTGGAGAATCCCAGGGATGGGGGAGCCTGGTGGGCTGCCGTCTATGGGGTCACACAGAGTTGGACACGACTGAAGTGAC
>SJYX01005671.1:172759-188502 GCA_006410675.1 Oreotragus oreotragus | reverse complement strand
GAGATGGCTGGATGGCATCACTGACTCGATGGACGTGAGTCTGAGTGAACTCCGGGAGTTGGTGATGGACAGGGAGGCCTGGTGTGCTGTGATTCATGGGGTCGCAAAGAGTCAGACACAACTGAGCGACTGAACTGAACTGAGTGACATCAGAGCATGGTTGTCCCGAGACTCTATTTTTATACAGCCTGTCACTGAAATCTGAAAATCCATGGTTAGGGATTTGTTTCTTTGGCTAAAAGAGTTGTTTTCTAAAAGAATTCTAATCATCCTTTGAAAGGACGTATAATAGTCCTTCTCAACCATTGAACATTAGTAATAAAGCTTATCAGATTCTTATCAGGGATTATAAGTTTCAACAAAGGAATATTGATTTTGCTTTTTTTTTTTCAGAGTTTTGATTAAACTAGATACATTTGTAAGTGATTTTAAGAAGGCACTTAATTTACCCAAGAACCCCCCTGCATGGATTAACTGAGACATAGTGGGAAGAAATTTTCTACCAGGGTCATAGTCAATTCCAAAAACAATCTGTCAGAATTCTGCAGTTGGTTGTTATTTGTAATCCAATAAAAAGTCAAACAATATATTCTGGCAGGGTTCTTTTGGTGTGTGTTTTCATGAGTATCTTTCATGATTGTTTTTTCCCTCTGTTGAAAGGTAAAAGAACCAGGAGCAGCTGGATTTTGATTCAGCTCTACTGAGATAGGTCAGTAGGATATGAAATGAAACGTTTGCTGCCAAAGTTTTAAAATTATTAAAAAAAACTCCCAGCGGTGGAGTTCTAATCTCTAGAAAGTACGTGTGGCAAGCCCCACCTCTGGCTCATACTAAATGTATTATAGCAATAATGCCTGTTTTGTCTTGTTTTTAAATTTTGAGATCTTTTCAAACCTTGTACTGTACTTCTAAACTTTTTCATTTTATTATCACATCTGCATAAAGAAGTTATTATCAACAATTTTTGCAGAAGTAATATCTGAGTCTTGGGTAATTATGTGAAAAGTCAAATCTTCAAAGGGAGGGGAAGTGTCTGGTTCTATTTGATGATACTCTAGTTCTTTCTTCAGTCAGGCAACTATTTTTCTTCTTTCCACAGTGTGAGAACCATAGAGATCATTCAAAGTTTCCTTTAAGAAGATATTTCCATGCTTTTCAGAATAAAGCATCTGAAGTCCATTCTAGGGTCAGGTACAAGGTCAAACTTGGGATATTTAAAGCTATTCATGGTCTCTAACATCTGATTAAGCTGATAAAGTCCCTTTTGCCCTTCTTTCTTACTGCGGTGGAAACGAATCAAAGTTGTAATTCTTGGAGAGTTTTGGAATGGTAAATGCAGGTCAGACCTGGGTGCTCACTGCTCTCTGCATGTTAAAAGGTAATTGAATAGGAGCAAGTCTAAGTGCACGGATATGTAGGCTAGAGGCACTAAGTTGCAGCTTCAGAGAGGTCACACTGAAATGAATTTTTTAAAAGAACTATAAAATTGCATCTAAGATAGATGGGGAGAAAAAGCAATATTTAAATGAAATTGTTATGGATATAAGTCACTTTCCAGGCATTATAACTATTTCTAACATAAAATATGTTTTCACTTCATATATAAAACATTGTTATTATTCACATCTTATGACATGTTAACATATTAAAACTTAAATGTTTAATGCATATATTAAAATTTTGTGTCATCATTAACCCAGCTGATGAATTCTCTTTGAAAAAAAAATAATGGGAAAGATATATCAAGAGAGATAATTTTTACAATTAGAATAAAAATATGTAACTTGAAGTGTGGTGAGATAAAAAAGTCTAAGTCAGAGTTCCAAACCCCACTTTTTTTTTTTTTTTTGCTCGTGGGAAGCATACTGCCATTTGTTTTCCTATTAAATGACATTTCAAATACTTTATTATAAACATAAATCACATCTCCTTTCAAGAAGGCAAACGACAAACTAAATTTGAGATCTGGCTTGCATTTCTATACCCTACCCAAGACTAAATAGATGAACAGTTGCTTTATAGATTGTATCTGAAGGATAAACAAAGAGAGACAGTAGATTACAGGAAACATGTCACTCGAAACTGACATCTGCCCTTTAATTCACAAGCATCATCCTAAACCCTGTCACTTTGGTTGACATCTGTTACACATCCTGATGCATGAGTTTCTGGAAAAGTGCAATTTTATCTGCAGTCGGTTCAAAAAAAATGTATATATACATCTATGTGTATGTGTGTACATATTTTAAAATGCTTTGCTATGTCTACAGATATGACTTCACCTTTATTAGTCTTTTAAAATGCTGAAAGAATGCTATTGTTCACCAGCTGATCCACTGGATTTAATAGTGGCTGCTGTTGGACACAATGAAAGTCTTATGTACCTAAACTGTACATCCTTTTCAATGTAGGAAACTTCCACCATTAATTTGACTTCTTTGAATTAAATCATCTCAAGAAGGCCCTTGTTAGGTGTACGATATAATTAATACCTGAGGTGAGTAAACCGTGAGTGTATTCACACTCATTGTCATTGTTTGTCACAACAATGGAGAAAATGCCCTCTGAAGAGAGAAGAGGACCTCAGCATGATGGAATGTTGAATGGAAGACGCACAGAGCCCTGCTCTAGTCCTTCCCTACTCACCATGTGGTCATCCAACTGAGCGCATCAGCGGCACCTGGGAGGTTGTTAGAAACGCCTGTTCTCAGGTTCCACCAACCCACAGACCGAACCAGAACACACTGGGGTCAGGGCCCAGGAGTCTGAATTATAACAGACCCTTGCGGTGATTCCAGTGAGCGCTAAAGACACTTGTCGAGCACTAGGCTAATGCTGGGCTGGATGAAGCACAAGCTGGAATCAAGATTGCCGGGAGAAATATCAGTTAACTCAGATATGCAGATGACACCACCCTTATGGCAGAAANTATAACAGACCCTTGCGGTGATTCCAGTGAGCGCTAAAGACACTTGTCGAGCACTAGGCTAATGCTGGGCTGGATGAAGCACAAGCTGGAATCAAGATTGCCGGGAGAACTATCAGTTAACTCAGATATGCAGATGACACCACCCTTATGGCAGAAAGCAAAGAAGAACTAAAGAGTCTCTTGATGAAAGTGAAAGAGGAGAATGAGAAAGTTGGCTTAAAACGCAACTTTCAGAAAACTAAGATCACAGCATCTGGTCCCATCACTTCATGGCAAATAGATGGGGAAACAGTGGAAACAGTGACAGACGGCTGCAATCACCATCTGCAGTGATTTCGGAGCCCCCAAAAATAAAGTCAGCCACTGTTTCCACTGTTTCCCCATCTACTTCCCATGAAGTGATGGAACCAGATGCCATGATCTTAGTTTTCTGAATATTGAGCTTTAAGCCAGCTTTTTCACTCTCCTCTTTCACTTTCACCAAGAGGCTCTTTGGTTCTTCTTCACCTTATGCAAGAATGTGCCTGCATACTTCTATAAAGAGAACATAGGTATATATCTCTGCTGATAATACTTAGGAGTGGAATTATTGAATCACATTAGTAAATGTGAATCACTTTAGTAAATGCTATCAACAAATGATCCAATGTGATTGTAGAAATTTTGACTCCTATCAGCAATGTGTATCTGTCATTTTTATGTTAGTTATTCTGTGTAGTAGTGTCTGACTGTGCATGTATGCGTGTTGTAACTTGATGGTTACCTTTTGGGGCTTTCTTTACTGAATATTCCTTTCAAATTTTATTATCTTGTCTTACTTATGCTGACTCTGGATTTAGTGTGTGCTTTTTCTCTATCCATCCTCTTGAAAAGGAAAGTTGGGTCATTTGTTTTTAAACTTTATTCTTTTTTTAAATATGAATTTAAGGCTGTAAATTTCCTTGTAAGGATTATTAGCTGCATTCCCAAAGGTTTGATATTTTACATTTTCCTTGTTATTTAGTTAAAATGTTTTCTAATTTCTATTCTTTAAAAAGATTCATGCATTACTTAAAAGTTCATTGTTTAATTTCCAAGCAGTTGGGGAGAATTTCTAGTTTTTTCTTTTTTATTGATTTCTAACTTAATTTTACTGTGGTCAGAAAATATACTTTGAATGTCTTAAAGCCTTTGAAATTTGTTGAGGTTTGCTTTATGATCCAATATGTGGTCAATTTTGGTAAATATGCCTTGTACATTCCATTGTCATTGGGTGAAGTATTTTGATGTCAATTAGATCAGTTGGTTAATTGTGTTTGTGAAGGATATACTTAAAGATGGCCTATGATTATCCTTGCCTTGAGATAATCAAACCCTTATGGTATCCCCTCCCCTGGTATTGGTAGGTCCCATGAGTTGCTTCTAACCAGTAGAGTATGATGGTTATATTACATAAGGTTGTACCATTAGCCTTGGGAGAATTTCTCTTGCTATTTTTGATCAATAAGCAGCATGAGGAAGCCCCACATGACAAGAAACTGGGATTCTGATAACCACCTGCAAAGTAAGAGTAATCTCTAGACAGTAGGTGGCAAACACTTGGGGTCCTTGGTCCAAATGACTGCAAGAAACAAAACTGCTAAGAAATTTGTGATCTTGAAAGCCTTGAACTGAGAATGCAGTGCTAGGCAACACCTTGATTGCAGCTTTCACTGGAGACTCTCAGACAGAGAGGACCCAATAAAGCTGTGCTAGACCTCGACCCACAGAAACGTTGAGACTGAGTTGCATTGTCGAAGCCTAACTCTGCGGCAATGTGTTATGCAGGAACAGACAACTAATCCAGGGTATTGCAGGTCTAGGTGCTGTGCTGTTTGTACTGAAGTCGCTCAGTCATGTCCAGCTCTTTGCAGCCCCATGGACTGTGGCCTGGTAGGCTCCTCTGTCCATGGGACTTCCATGGGCAAGAACACAAGAGGGGGTTTCTATTTCCTTCTCCTGGGGATCTCCCTGACCGAGGGATCAAACCCACGTCTCTTGCATCTTCCGAATTGGCTAGCAGATTCTTTACCACTGCACCACTTGGGAAGTCATAGACCATCCACATTTATCTTGGATTTTTTAATATAAAGAAGTATAGAAATCATCCTAATCAGTTCCGTTCAATTGTGTCTCAGTCTTTGCGATCCCATGGACTGCAGCACACCAGCCTTCCCTGTCCATTACCAACTCCCGGAGCTTACTCAAACTCACGTCCATCGAGTCAGTGATGCCATCCAGCCATCTCATCCTCCATCATCCCCTTCTCCTCCTGCCTTCAATCTTTCCTAGAATCAGGGTCTTTTCCAATGAGTCAGCTCTTCACAACAAGTGGCTAAAGTATTGGAGTTTCAGCTTCGTGTTAGTCCTTTCCATGAATATTCAGGACTGATCTCCTTTAGGATGGACTGGTTGGATCTCCTTGCAGTCCAAGGGACTCTCAAGAGTCTTCTCCAACACCACAGTTCAAAAGCATCAGTTCTTCGGTGCTCAGTTTTCTTTATAGTCCAGCTCTCACATCCATACATGACTACTGGAAAAACCATAGATTTGACAGACAGACCTTTGTTGGCCAAGTAATTTCTCTGCTTTTTAATATGCTGTCTAGGTTGGTCATAGCTTTTCTTCCTAATAGCTGTATTTTAACCTCCAGTGTATGCTTAATTAATTTTGACTCTTTTTATTTTAGCTGATGATTTTCCCCTTAAACTTTACTCTGTCTTATCCTTAACCCAGATTTCATTTCACATTTGCCTTTAAAATTTTTCCCTATCATTGATATTCAACTCAGTAAATTTGGCTTTCGGGGTGCATCTTTTGGGAAAACAATGTTACACTTTGTGAATCTTTGTCTAAGTGGGAGAATCTGCTGCTGCTGCTGTTAACTCGCTTCAGTCGTGTCCGACTCTGTGCGACCCCAGAGATGGCAGACCACCAGGCTCCCCCATCCCTGGGATTCTCCAGGCAAGTAGGAAAGTCTAGATCATTTATATTCTTTGCCACTTCTGTTATATATTTTCCCTAATTTTGTGCTTCCCTGCTTTTTTCCATTTCCGTAGTTTTGCTCTACATAAATATCTTTTTCTGTAGTCATCTTAAAGGCACGTATGTAATGTTCAATTCATATACCTAGTTATCAATTTTAAATTTTGGTGTTTTTTTTTTTCCCTATGAATCATTTATTGTATCGATGTGAGGAATGAAGGGAAATTGACAGAGTGGCATATCCCACCTTTACCATTTTCTTGTTTCTTTTTATGTACACTGGGTCCTTTTAGACATTTGGGCATTGTTATAATCACTGATATTATAGTTTTGTAATCCTGCATATCTGTCATCATGTTACAGCTCATTTTAATTTAATTCTTCTGCATTTGGTGATTTTCACAGATTTGTCCTCCATATCCATAATTTAATACACAACAGTATTAATTCTATAGTTTGTTCCTTCTTTTTTTAGATCCAGTCTTACTTTTCATATTTCCTTGAAGTCATTTATTACCCACTTCACTTTCCTCATTTTACTTCTCCAAAACTGACTCCACCTATAATTTCTACGTGGCTTCCACTTTTTGCATTTTTTGAAATGTACACTATATTTTGAAATGTACAAGCAAGTACACTATAATTATTTTTTGTATTTCTCATTCTGATACTTTCGTCTGACTTTTGGAAATGCACTCTTTTCTGGGTTCTTTGGGTTTTTGCTGTTGTGCCATCATTTTTTAACAAAACCCCATTCTGTCACCATTTTTTCTCCATGGTCTATCCCCATTCTAATGTAGCTTGAATTGCTTTACCATACTCATTACTCAAAACTCAGATTAAATAATGCTTTCTGTCATTACCCTCAGACAATTATAACCATTTTTTCCCTCTGTTTTCCTACAGTATTTTGCACATATCATATCAAGTCTTAAAAGTTTCTCTTCTTTTCTTTTAACGTTTCTTTTTGTTCCTTTAGATTTTGACATTCTTAACGGCAAGACCTTTGCCTTGCTCTTTGTGCCAGCAGCAACCAATATACTACCTGAAGCATTGTGGGCAAAACATAAATATATAAATGATCTGATGCTTCTGAGTCAGTATAAATCCATCATCACTTCAGAAAAAATGCCTAGGGTATATCCTTCAGATAGTGGGAAACAAATTTATTTTTCTATATAAAGGAAAAATAGAACTTTGTGGAGAATATTAAATATCTTGTTCCACTGAGGTATTTATGGGGTTTTTGAATTGAATTGAAATTCCTTTCTCCGTATAAATCCTAGATACAAGTCAAGTGTTCTTAGGGGACTGATACTAGAAAAAGAAACAAAAAGGAAACCAAACATTAGGTTTTAGTCTAAGAATTTGAGTGCTTTTTTAGACCCACCAAATATAATCAGATTTATATTTATTTTTACAGAAATGTTTGCTCAGCTAATGCATTCCTAATCAAATACTGGGTGTTCCATGATGGAAATTTCAAATAAAGTTCTTAAGGCTGTCAAAAAGTAAATAAGCTCACTAGAATTAAATTTCTTTGTTTCCCAGTGGGTCTCATAAATGCTTAGGAAGGGATATGGTGTGCTTAGAAACTGGCCAGTTAGATACTCAAATACCAGTCCTGTCAACATACTCTCCTCCATCCCTCACCCCCAGCCAAGGATTTCACACTTACCTTCTGATGAGATATGTCCATTTATAAGCAACAAGCTATGAGGCTTGCAAAGGATCTACCAAAAAACGTTAACAGGATACAGTTTAACAAATCCGCGATTTGATTAACTAATCTACTTTGTATAAAAATATCGTGCACTTTGTATCTTCTCATCGACATTATGTTGTCATGGCTACCCAAATGAACTTAACCTGCATTAGCGTCAGTGAGGATATGATGAATTTTTTAACTTAATATTAAGTATGCACAGGGACAATGCATATTGTTTAAATGTAACTTTAGATGATTTTGAGTCTGATTTTGAGTTTCCTTGTTGAATCTTCTGGAAGTCTTTGACATGATACATTGTGTCCACAAGCATTTTCCAACTCATATAAGCTCTTCTATTTTAAGTGATATGGGGATCACAGAGAGCTTAGTAAAGCACTCTTCTTGATGCAGACACAGAGAACAGACTTACAGACCCCGTTGGGGAAGGAGAGGCTGAGACAAACTGAGAGAGTAGCCCTGAGACATATATGTTACCATATGTAAAATGGAGAGTCAGTGGGAATTTGCTGTGTGACATAGGAAGCTCTAAACTAATGCTCTTTGACAACCTAAAAGGGTTGGGATGGGGTGGGATGTGGGAAGGAGGTTCAAGACGGAGGGGCCACATATACACCTATGGATGATTCATGCTGAGGTAGGGTAGAAACCAACACAATATTGTAAAGCAATCATCCACCAATTAAAAATTTAAAAATGTAAATTAAAAAATAAAGCACTCCTCTTGAATACCCAAGATTAGACACAGTAAACAACAGTCTATTACCCATGAGATATTCATGGAAAAACATGAAATTATTTTCAGTTTTGTGGTTTATAAGACATAAGTAATTAAATCAAGTTTTATGAGACATTGTTTTGAAAGATCTGTTTAAAATAGTTTTGGAAGCATCGTAAAATGGCAAAAGTTCAGAGTGTCTGTGTTTACTCTTGTTTGAAACATCTCTCAATGGGAAGAATGAGAGCAGTGAGCTACAAGTTTAAGTTTTATGAGGCTGGGAATCAACTGTATTTGAAAAGAATTTGGTTCACACGGTGTAAGACACTTTTGAGAAAAATGAGACTGCTGCCCTCTGAGCTCATTAAACGTTAGGACAATTGGCCAAAGAAGAAAATAGTCAACAGGACGTATCCAAGATAGAAAAGTTTGCAAGACACTTAAGAAATCTCTGAGTTCTAAAAAAAAATAATATACATGTGCATGTATATGTAGGGCTTCCCAGGTGGTACTAGTGGTAGAGAATCTGCTTGCCAATGCAGGAGACATAAGAGACCTGGGTTCGATCCCTGGGTCGGGAAGATCCCCTGGAGCAGGAAATGGCAACCTCTCCAGTATTCTTGCCTGGGAAATCCCATGGACAGAGGGGCCTGCCAGGCTACAGTCCATGCGGTTGCAAAGAGTCAGACATGACTGAGCAACAGAACACACAAGTATATGTATATACACACATATAATAAATAGGGAAGAAAAAGTTATCCAAAGACAGTCCTTATACTCACTAGTCTTGAGTTTACAAAAGCTCTAGAGAAAATACATGTCTTGGACTAGTCACACTTGACCTGACTGTTTTTCAGGAGCATTAGCAAGAACATTACCAAGGACCTGAACTTACTTTTAAGGAGCATTAGCTCAGTGATAGGACCTGCCTTCAGACTGTACCTCTCACATGCCAGTTCCCAAGATACCTTTTTATTTTATGTCATCCTCACAAGAGATCCAAATAACCTTATTTTTCAAGGAAGAGAACTGAGAAATTTGCTTATGGCTGCAACAGTGGGGACCACTGATGAGGTGAAATGTGAGTTCGGGCCCAAAGACTTTGACATTCTTAGGTCAAAAAAAAAAAAAAATTTAAGCTACCCTCTTCTTTTATACAGGAAAAATATAGGCACTCACAGGATTGAAGTGGACAGAAACCAGGGGCACTCTGGAGGCTGGACACCTGAGCCAGTAGAAGCTGGCTGTAGCATCCTTCACTCCAGGACAGGTGTCCACCTGGCTGGATGGCACTGATGGAACAGCACCTCGCCTGGCCGAGCTGCACCATGGTGGGCTCCCATGACGGGTCCTCAGCTAACCCTCCACCTTTGGTCACAGGCTCAGACTCAGTGAACCAAGTCTTAGCCTCACGGTCATGTCAAGGCTGTCAAAATGTGGGAGAGGTAATAAACTGGCTTCCCTGGTGGCTTAGTGGGCAAATAATCTGCCTGCAATGCCGGAGACAGGAGTTACATCCCTGGGTCCAGAAGATCCCCTGGAGAAGGAAATGGCAATCCACTCCAGTATTCTTGTCTGGGAAATCTCATGACAGAGGAGACTGGCGGGCTACAGTTCATGGGGTTGCAAGAGCTGGACATGACTTGGTGACTAAACCACCACCCAAAATCTGAAAAGGGCTTATTATATATATATATATATATANAATGGCAATCCACTCCAGTATTCTTGTCTGGGAAATCTCATGACAGAGGAGACTGGCGGGCTACAGTTCATGGGGTTGCAAGAGCTGGACATGACTTGGTGACTAAACCACCACCCAAAATCTGAAAAGGGCTTATTATATATATATATATATATATATTTTTTTTTAAGGCATTTCTATTGCTCAGGAGATTCCAGAAGTTTCTTGAAGCTCTGTGTCAGGAGTGGGGACAAAGACCAGATATATTCTTTATTATAGTACAGGTATTTAATAAAATTTTGTCATATCCTGTAAGAACAGAGTCTATGTTTTAGGAAAGAACAATTGTAATAGCAAAGATAGGAAATGTTGAGACAGAGTGTGAAATGGTTGCACATTAGTGTAACAAAAAATGGATGCAAGTAGGGAAATTATATAAGAGGAATTACCAAAAAGGAGAAGTATTCATATTTCTGATAGGTACTTGCTCATAACAAATAAATCCACATAATTATTATCCCAACATATTAACAACATATCTAGGTTGGTNAGCAAAGATAGGAAATGTTGAGACAGAGTGTGAAATGGTTGCACATTAGTGTAACAAAAAATGGATGCAAGTAGGGAAATTATATAAGAGGAATTACCAAAAAGGAGAAGTATTCATATTTCTGATAGGTACTTGCTCATAACAAATAAATCCACATAATTATTATCCCAACATATTAACAACATATCTAGGTTGGTAGTAGAAATCTCATTAGAATTATTCATTTCACATGAATATTTAGTTTAAACACCCTTGAAGAAAAAATTAATCTTTAGGTGGAATGAATTTAGGTTTCTCTGAATTTTTCTTATAATAGAAGCTGTTCATATCTATTTGCCTATTCCCCAAGTTCCCCTTACCAGTGCCCCAGAGAAAATTCTCAGTAAATTCAATAAGAATCGTATTATTGAGAAACCCGATTGTCATTTTATTCCTTGTAAGTGACAATTAAGTAATGTCAGGACATTGCCATCTGTGATCGTACATACATACATGTGATCATATCTGTGTTCTACCCTGTATATCTAAGATGACATAGAAAAGTTAAAGGAAGCTGATGTGAGCAGCCAGTGGTCAAGGTCATGTCCCTAGACGTGATGGTAATTTAACATGTAATTACATGGCAACCACCTCAGTCAGTCAGTTCAGTCGCTCAGTCATGTCCGACTCTTTGTGACCCGATGAATCGCAGCACGCCAGGCCTCCCTGTCCATCACCATCTCCCTGAGTTCACTAGGACTCACGTCCATTGAGTCAGTGATGCCATCCAGCCATCTCATCCTCTGTCATCCCCTTCTCCTCCTATCTCCAATCCCTCCCAGCATCAGAGTCTTTTCCAATGAGTCAACTCTTTGCATGAGGTGGCCAAAGTACTGGAGTTTCAGCTTTAACATCATCCCTTCCAAAGAAATCCCAGGGCTGATCTCCTTCAGAATGGACTGGTTGGATCTCCTTGCCGTCCAAGGGACTCTCAAGAGTCTTCTCCAACACCACAGTTCAAAAGCATCAGTTTGTCGGCGCTCAGCCTTCTTCACAGTCCATCTCTCACATCCATACATGACCACTGGAAAAACCATAGCCTTGACTAGAGCAACCAACTAGCTTGTGTGAATTTGAATTTCCTCATTAGCTGGGTAAGTAGATATGCTAGATTCAACGCTTAATATTCTTGGGCAAGAGTCATTTGTTTGCATCAAGTCCTAAAGGAATCTCTCAGTTGGTCAAGCACTAGGAGCCTCTGTGAGCATCTATGAACTTTGCCTCATTCTTGATTCTCCCTCTTCAAGGCCCTGTGATGGAAATCTCACTGTAAGAAGAGAAGAATCCACCCCCATTTTACGCTGCCCAAAGGTGAGGATTGAAAAGTGCAGAGTCCCTCATCTCCATGGGGCACAGTTCAGTTTTCCATCTTCCTAGTTCTCATCCTTCTGGGAAGACACCTTTCGTCATGCGGTCATAGACTGACCTGGACAGTGGAAAGCAGTCAAAGATTGTCTTTAAGAAGCCCAGTACATGGGCTTAATTTTTTTAATTAGTTAAAAAGTTTGAGAAGTAAATAAAAAGAATTGTTAGATTATTTTGCTGGTATAAATAGGGGGAAGGAAAAAAAAAGTTCTGCACTAAATCAGTTACCCTTGTATTTCAAAATGGGAAATTCTTTGACATGAGTCATCAATTTTTCCCTTTTCTGAGATTTCCCTGTGTACTTTCTTAAGGGTCTGAATTTGGAGATCCAAATACATCAGGGACTAAATTATTTTGAAATTACCCTGAATACCAGATTAGTGAGATTATCTAAAAATAACTGAGGTAATGTAATGCAGGAGGTAGCTAATGGTCTGTAAATGCAGGTTCCTCTGTCACTCTCCCTTCAGGGACTAGTTAATGTTTCTCAAATGGCTTCTTTGGGAAACTGGATGGTTCAGAGGAGTTGATAATAAGAGATGATACAGTGATTTTGCCATTATGTCCTGACTTGAGCAGCATATAAACAAACCATCTTTCTAAACAAAAATATTCATAAATGCTCAAGAAAGGCATCAGATGCTGAAAACAGCCTGGAAATCTGCACTTTTAATCAGCCTTCTCGGGCTTCCTTGTCAGAGTCTATTTTGCAGAACATGCCATGTTATTCCTTTGTTTTTCTACAGTGATAAGCGATGCTATCTCTCTAACGTAAAACTTCCACTGCAAATGAAAAGTTAATCAGGGGTTCTCTCTTCATTGGTACCTATTCCAGTTGGCCTTTATATAGATAATCAAGTACTTTAGGGACTAGCGCAGAGAATAGGAGACAAGAGGGTAAAGGAGCCTTCATTATAAATTTCAAGGAGGACAGCACAAGAAGGGAGAAATAGGCCTGAAATGGAATTTATCATTATTTATTGCCAAGTTCTTTATTTTGTAGATGTGCAAAATGAAGCAGAGATGACAAATTGACTTGTTCCAGGTAAAGCACCTAAGAGGTTCAGTAGAGGTTCAGGTCTTACCCCCTCACCTGTTGAGGATTCTTTCCTCTAGAGCACAGGGCCTCCCCTCAGAAAGCATTAGGAACTAGGCCACCGGCTCTTGCTGCAAACTGCTGAGACAGAAGATGAGATGAAAGCAAGCAGAATAATCACCACAATGCAGGTAGCAAATGAAGTTTTCTTAAAAAATAGACCAAGGCGGCCCCATTGTTTGCACCCATCACCAGGTGACGGTAACTTAGATGAAAAATTACAATCACCACCTCAATATTGTTTATTTTATCCAAGACTGCAGAAAAGAAAATGAGGAGAAAAGGAAAATAGAATTTCTAGCTAAAAATTCGATTATACTTGCCAATCAAACTGCTGCTCTGGCATTTTGTAATCGTAGAAGTTTTAAGAGACATATCTGAATAGATTATCAGACAGGTAAGTACTGTGAGTGAAAACTAAAGAGCAAGGCCAATGTGTATGGGTAGGAGAGAAGCTGTTACTGTCCCAAAGAAAAGCGCCTGGGATTATTCAGTCCTGCATTGTAGAAAAAATGCAGGCTTTGCAGTCATGTGAGCCTTGAGCTCTGCCTTTTGCCAGCTACACACTTCAACTCATATGACTCGAGCAATCCCAGGCAGAAGATGGAACAAATAATTAATACCATCCTACTTGCCGTCAGCATTAAATAAAGTCATATACTTAAAATTAGTGGCATAAAATAAATATAGAGTAAAAGGCAATTTTATTTTCATATATTTTAAGAAGAAAATTTCGAATCTGTATAAACTGTGAAAGTGAAGTCGCCCAGTCGTGTCCAGCTCTTAGCGACCCCATGGACTGCAGCCTACCAGGCTCCTAATGTTTACCTATGAACCTACTACTCAGTTTCAGTGATTAAAAATGTATGGTCAGTCTTGTTTCCTCCAAATCTACATCTGCTCCACCTCCTGTATCATTTGGAAGCAAGTCCTAGACGTTACTTTTCATCTTTTCTTGTTGTTCAGTTGCTAACTTGTGTCTGACTCTGCGATTCCATGGACTGCAGCACAACATGCTTCCCTGTCCTTCACTGTCTCCCCGAGTTTGCTCAAACTCATATTCATTGAGTCGGTGATGCCATCCAACTATCTCGTCCTCTGTCACTGCCTTCTCCTCCTGCCTTCAATATTTCCCATCATCAGGGTCATTTCCAGTGAGTCAGCTCTTCGAATCTGGTGGCCAAAGTATTGGAGCTTCGGCTTCAGCATTAGTCTTTCTAATGAGTATTCAGGATTGATTTCCTTCAGGATGGCCTGGTTTGGTCTCCTTGTGGTCCAAGGAACTCTCAAGAGTCTTTTCCAGCACCATGGTTCGAAAGCATCAGTTCTTTGGCACTCAGACTTTATGGTCCAACTCTCACATTCAAACATGACTAAATACAAGAGACCTGGGCTGGTTTGATCCCTGGGTCAGGAAGATCCCCTTGCCTGAAGAATTCCATGGGCAGAGGAGGCTGGCAGGCTACACCCCATGGGGTCTCAAAGAGTTAGATATGGCTGAGTGACTAACAATTTGAATATGAGGACCTTTATCAGCAAAGTAATATCTCTGCTTTTTAATGTGCTGCCTAGCTTTGTCATAGCTTTCCATCCAAGGAGAAAGCGTCTTTTAATTACATGGCTCCAGTCACCGTCTGCAGTGATTGTTCAATATGTATCTCTAGAAAATAAGGATTCTTTTATATTCATAAATTATTACCATGCTTCCCAAGTAGTAATAATCCTTATTATTGAATATCAAGTCAGTGTTCAGACTTTCAAGCTGTCTTGTCAATACTCTGTGGGGATTTTTTTCCCTTAGCTTATTTGTGTCAGGATCTTGGTAAGTTTGGTTTGTAGGTAATCACTGTGATGATGATGAAAAAAGTTGCTGGGAGGAAGTCATTATTTTGGAATGGAAATAAACTTCATAAGTAATACTAGTCCTTGCTACAGGAGATTAAAGAAGGTGCAGGAATATAATACGTGACTCATAGATCAAGTCAAACCTCTCCTTTTTCTTACACTTACTTCAAAGGAAGAATTAACTCAGTTGTCCTGGCAAACAGATGAATGAAGAAAACATCCCTTGTTATTTCTGTATTATCCTATAAGTCATTAATTTGAACTTGTCTACAAATAGAATTCTTGAATATTTGCAATAGATCATGGATTAAAGCTTCAGTCCCTGATGAATAATAAGTATTATATGTGCAATTATGTTCCAGTTTCACTGAAGTTGATCCAGACCTGGTTAAATTAGGCTGTACATAAGGCATTATTTTAGGTCACACAATTGTTCAAACAAAGCTGAAAAGGATGGTTGTTCTCTTATACTTTGTATAGCTGCAGTAAATTACATATTTTTTAAAGGGAAGTGATCAACTTTGGATACAAATACATTACCATACAATAATAATTCAATCATGGGGTTAAATGACTTTTATTTGGAAAATAAGCAGAATAATTAAATCTCAGGAAAGTCCTACTAGAGTGAGAATTTAATTTTTTTTTTTTAATACAGAGAGCAGTTTCTAGTATATGGTGCTCCATAACGATTTTGTCATGAATATACAAATTCATGAAGCCATGATCCTTCCTGACAACAATGGGATTCCATCAACTGACCAGGGTTCTGGAGAATGGTACAAACA
>SJYX01005671.1:137353-149141 GCA_006410675.1 Oreotragus oreotragus | reverse complement strand
TAAAAATATTTATGTATTAAAATATAAAGCATATATCAAAAGCCCAGGAAAATATGAATGTTTACTAAAAAAAAAAGACACAAAATATTCCAAAAACTATTATGGGAAGGAATATTGCAATTGTCAAGACCTAATGGAGATATGGCGGTTATCCAGAACAGCATATTATTTTTGCCCGCTTCTGTTTGAGAAGTAAATTAGACCCGTAATTTCAGAAAAAAATTGACTACAATTCCTAGGTGAGGGTCAACATGCATTTTTTAACTGAAAAGAAAAAAATGTCTGCTTTAGAAGATCTATGGCTGTTTTTCTTGAATGTTAATCTACAGCTACCTCATCAGAATTATCCAGGGCACTTTTTGAAATATGGATTCTGGACTTTCTGTCATATCTATGAATCAGATTCTCTGGTGATGTCTGTGAATGTTTGCTTTTTGATAAGCAGCCTAGGTGATTCTTAGGTAGACTAAAGTTTGAGAACTGTTTTGCAGAGTCTTAAAAGTCTTCATTAAGAATTTTTTGGTATTTGTCCAAAGCTGCAAAGAAATATGAGCTTAACTTGTAGCCCAGTCCATAAAGAATCTGCCTGCAATACAGGAGACTGTTCAATGCCTGGGTCAGGAAGATCGCCTGGAGAAGGATATGACAGCCCACTCCAGTATTCTTGCCTGGAGAATCCCATGGACAGAGGAGCCTGGCAGAATACAATCCAGAGTGTCACAAAGAGTCAGACATGACTTGAGTGACTAAGCGCGCACACACACACACACACACACACACACACAATTACAATCCTACAATGATGTGAAATTTCACTTTGTTAAATGAAACGTATTTCCAACCTGATTGCCCTGTTTTTTGGTACAGAGACTTTTTATGGTTTTGACTGTATTGTCCATGGGAAGTTGAAAGTGCTATAACCAGAAGGGGCATAAAACTACGCCTATCTGATTGTCATCTTGTTCAGTTAATAAGAAATATTACCAATCATATCATCTTGGAATGTGACGTGAAATGTAGTGATCATATTCATGTTGAGAGTTGAGCAGTAGGACCTCCAGAGAATATTTTCTGAGAAAAGCATAATACCCAAAGTTGAGTATTATTTAAACTTAATTTTTTTTCATAACCATAAGTACTGTGTAAGTCCAACAAAGCTTGAGATGCATCTTTCATTCAATTCTGATACAAAATGTATAAATGAATGGCATAGAGCACAATATATTTTTTCTCTTCTGTATCACTTCAACTTTGCAGGTTTGCACTCTTTTACTTTCTTCCCAGAGATAGAATAACACGTGAAGGGGAGGTTTGAGAAAATAGAGCAAATACAATGAAGCTGCCAACTGTTCCAGAAAGGAATGTTTTTATGGTACAGGAGTCCATTAGGGATCCAACAGAGGCAAGTCAACTAATTACAAGAAGCTAAACCGTCCCCTGCCCCTAAGGATGGCATTCAGAATTGACGTGCTTAAAAGATATGCCCCAAACACATTCATTACCACAAAGGTCAGTGCTTTCTCTGTACTGAAACAATCCCGAAATCTGCTGGCACTGACCTCTCTTATCATGGGCTACCTGTATGGGAGCATCAGCACCTCTGAGAATGGGTCCGTCACACTGTGCAATGCAAACATGCTGAAGCTGTATAACATTTGTGCCAGAACTTTCGCATCCTTATAAATCATTTCCCAGCTCTTGCTGGGGCAATGAAAAAGAAATTGCTGGCATATAAATGTAAATCATTGCATGTCCTCTGGAATGGAATAATAATCAAGTTGATTTACCAGCTATGCACAGTTCCCTGAAAAGTTTGAGCGTGAGGAATGGTTTTAATGGGGTGGACGGGTTGGCTTTTACGGAACCATGCACATATAATTCAAATCATAAGCAATCAGCGTTGTCTATCACCAACTTCTGGGTAGACATTTCCATCAATCCCTGCGAGTAGACTGGAGTGAAAAGGGGTAGAGAATGAATTCTGCTCCCCCCATGTTAGTATGATGTGTAATATCGTCATGCCCCATTGTGGCCTAAATAAAAGTATGTGATCTATGGCAGCAGAAGATGTGTATAAGAGACAGCTTGACAGCCACTCATGGATCATAAGGTAAAACTAAACTCAGATGCATATTATTACTGATTTTTTTTAATGTTCACTCAAAGTCTAAAAATATTTATGTATTAAAATATAAAGCATATATCAAAAGCCCAGGAAAATATGAATGTTTACTAAAAAAAAAAGACACAAAATATTCCAAAAACTATTATGGGAAGGAATATTGCAATTGTCAAGACCTAATGGAGATATGGCGGTTATTCAGAACAGCATATTATTTTTGCCCGCTTCTGTTTGAGAAGTAAATTAGACCCGTAATTTCAGAAAAAAATTGACTACAATTCCTAGGTGAGGGTCAACATGCATTTTTTAACTGAAAAGAAAAAAATGTCTGCTTTAGAAGATCTATGGCTGTTTTTCTTGAATGTTAATCTACAGCTACCTCATCAGAATTATCCAGGGCACTTTTTGAAATATGGATTCTGGACTTTCTGTCATATCTATGAATCAGATTCTCTGGTGATGTCTGTGAATGTTTGCTTTTTGATAAGCAGCCTAGGTGATTCTTAGGTAGACTAAAGTTTGAGAACTGTTTTGCAGAGTCTTAAAAGTCTTCATTAAGAATTTTTTGGTATTTGTCCAAAGCTGCAAAGAAATATGAGCTTAACTTGTAGCCCAGTCCATAAAGAATCTGCCTGCAATACAGGAGACTGTTCAATGCCTGGGTCAGGAAGATCGCCTGGAGAAGGATATGACAGCCCACTCCAGTATTCTTGCCTGGAGAATCCCATGGACAGAGGAGCCTGGCAGAATACAATCCAGAGTGTCACAAAGAGTCAGACATGACTTGAGTGACTAAGCGCGCACACACACACACACACACACACACACACAATTACAATCCTACAATGATGTGAAATTTCACTTTGTTAAATGAAACGTATTTCCAACCTGATTGCCCTGTTTTTTGGTACAGAGACTTTTTATGGTTTTGACTGTATTGTCCATGGGAAGTTGAAAGTGCTATAACCAGAAGGGGCATAAAACTACGCCTATCTGATTGTCATCTTGTTCAGTTAATAAGAAATATTACCAATCATATCATCTTGGAATGTGACGTGAAATGTAGTGATCATATTCATGTTGAGAGTTGAGCAGTAGGACCTCCAGAGAATATTTTCTGAGAAAAGCATAATACCCAAAGTTGAGTATTATTTAAACTTAATTTTTTTTCATAACCATAAGTACTGTGTAAGTCCAACAAAGCTTGAGATGCATCTTTCATTCAATTCTGATACAAAATGTATAAATGAATGGCATAGAGCACAATATATTTTTTCTCTTCTGTATCACTTCAACTTTGCAGGTTTGCACTCTTTTACTTTCTTCCCAGAGATAGAATAACACGTGAAGGGGAGGTTTGAGAAAATAGAGCAAATACAATGAAGCTGCCAACTGTTCCAGAAAGGAATGTTTTTATGGTACAGGAGTCCATTAGGGATCCAACAGAGGCAAGTCAACTAATTACAAGAAGCTAAACCGTCCCCTGCCCCTAAGGATGGCATTCAGAATTGACGAGCTTAAAAGATATGCCCCAAACACATTCATTACCACAAAGGTCAGTGCTTTCTCTGTACTGAAACAATCCCGAAATCTGCTGGCACTGACCTCTCTTATCATGGGCTACCTGTATGGGAGCATCAGCACCTCTGAGAATGGGTCCGTCACACTGTGCAATGCAAACATGCTGAAGCTGTATAACATTTGTGCCAGAACTTTCGCATCCTTATAAATCATTTCCCAGCTCTTGCTGGGGCAATGAAAAAGAAATTGCTGGCATATAAATGTAAATCATTGCATGTCCTCTGGAATGGAATAATAATCAAGTTGATTTACCAGCTATGCACAGTTTCCTGAAAAGTTTGAGCGTGAGGAATGGTTTTAATGGGGTGGACGGGTTGGCTTTTACGGAACCATGCACATATAATTCAAATCATAAGCAATCAGCGTTGTCTATCACCAACTTCTGGGTAGACATTTCCATCAATCCCTGCGAGTAGACTGGAGTGAAAAGGGGTAGAGAATGAATTCTGCTCCCCCCATGTTAGTATGATGTGTAATATCGTCATGCCCCATTGTGGCCTAAATAAAAGTATGTGATCTATGGCAGCAGAGCAGATATCAGATACCAGCAGTGGTGTGCTCACTTCTGTTCTATTTCTGGGAATGGGGCAAGGGATAACGAGGAGAAAAGCTCATTGTCTTGAGAAATGATGGTGTGAGGCTCAGGTGGAAAGAAACACATCTCTAAAAGTGAACAAATTCTCCATAGTTTGGGGGCTCATGGAAATCTAAATGTTTCTCATTCTTTTTGCTTCTCTTCCTTACACCCTCCTTCCTTTCCTAATNAAAAGCTCATTGTCTTGAGAAATGATGGTGTGAGGCTCAGGTGGAAAGAAACACATCTCTAAAAGTGAACAAATTCTCCATAGTTTGGGGGCTCATGGAAATCTAAATGTTTCTCATTCTTTTTGCTTCTCTTCCTTACACCCTCCTTCCTTTCCTAATTCTTCTTCCTCTTCCTTTTCTCCTTTCCCTTCTTCTGTTTATCTCCAGGACTGTGCTTTGTGTTCAACTCAGTCCTAATGAGAAACAGGTAAATAATTCAGGAACGTGAAACACTGGCCCACCTTCAGCGTTAAGACGGTTCTGTCGATAGCACAGTGACAGATGTGGTCATTCCAGAAAGCACTAATCTGAACACCAGTTCCACCAACTAGGTAACAAGGGAACTACAAAATCCTGAATATCCTAGAAATTATAAGTTTAGCCTCGTCATTTGACAGGCAATGATAGATGCAAATGTGAAGTTTATCCACAGTTTCCTAAAAGCTAGTGAAAATTCTAATTGATTTCTTTTCCAGAGGAGAGAAAAAGGGGGGCATCACTTTTATAGGCCAATGAATAAAATTATTTTATGGATGAAAAAGCAATCTGACAGTCAGTCTTATAAACAGGATGCAATGTTTACAACTATGCCCAGAAATCTACTTTTTATACTCCACTCCTAGAAATTGTATATATNCTACAAAATCCTGAATATCCTAGAAATTATAAGTTTAGCCTCGTCATTTGACAGGCAATGATAGATGCAAATGTGAAGTTTATCCACAGTTTCCTAAAAGCTAGTGAAAATTCTAATTGATTTCTTTTCCAGAGGAGAGAAAAAGGGGGGCATCACTTTTATAGGCCAATGAAGAAAATCATTTTATGGATGAAAAAGCAATCTGACAGTCAGTCTTATAAACAGGATGCAATGTTTACAACTATGCCCAGAAATCTACTTTTTATACTCCACTCCTAGAAATTGTATATATATGTTTAATTATATATAATAAATATATTAATTTATTTATATAAATTGTATTATATATATATATATATACTTATTTATTTCCTAAAATTCAGTCATCAGCTCAACAAAGTAGTAAAAATTGTAGGCTTTACAATTCTTTGAAGGAACTATAGACCTGAAGGAACCATTAGACCTGTGACTAATTTCCCCCCAAACTCAAATGTCTTACTTAAATGTATCATCTTTAACAGGTTAGGTGAATTCACTTTTTTAAAAACCTTTTGTCCTAAGTATATCCTCTGGAATTTTTAGTAATACTCATGGATTTAATCTATCTACCTACATATATATATACCCATATATAAATCTATCCATGTATATATAAACATGTTTTCATCACCTTTATGATTATTACTATTATTATACATTCTTAAATGCAATTCTATTGTTATACTTGAGAAGCATTTGTTAGAGTTAGTTAACACTTAGCATTTCCATTGTTTCCCTGCACAGATACAAGCGTACAGTAGCATTGTCCATTAACATTTACTTCTGCTTAATTAGATTATGTATAACTAGATGAAGTGGCATACTTCCTGAATGAGCAATCAGTTAAACTTTTTGGAGAGTAGATATTTACTATTTCTGATCATGGCCTTAGAAATATCTGCTGAAGTGTTTTCTTAGAGTATTCCCCCTAGGATAGCTTCTATGGTATGTGGCAAATATTATAATAGCTCCACTTTCCACAGTTTATCATGAGGAAAAATTTGGAAACATTAAAATAGTCCATGAAAAAGGCATTCACTGCAATATCATTTTCGATAATGGAAATCTTGAAACTGTCTAAATATTCAACAACAGAGGGAAATAATTATGACATCATGTTCAATAACTATACAACCTCTGATAGAGTTTCACAATACTAATTTTGAGAACTAGATAGTAACTAGGAAAAGAAAGCTGGTGATATAACTGTTAAAAATAAGAGCAACAAGTAAAAGTGTATTTTTCCTGCATTACACATGCTTGTAGTCACAGAAGGCACAAACGGCAGGGAAAGTGGCAGATTCCGTGTGTGTGCCCAGTAGCTTCAGCCGTGTCCGACTCTGCGACATTATGGACTGTGGCCTGCCAGGCTCCTCTCTCTGTGGGCTTCTCCAGGCAGGAATACTGGAGTGGGTTGCCCTCC
Organism: Oreotragus oreotragus; assembly: GCA_006410675.1. Lineage (NCBI taxonomy): Eukaryota > Metazoa > Chordata > Mammalia > Artiodactyla > Bovidae > Oreotragus > Oreotragus oreotragus. The sequence continues at coordinate 142,535 of SJYX01005671.1, read as the reverse complement.
TCCAGGGGATCTTCCCCACCCAGGGATCAAACCCACATCTCCTGCATCTCCTCCATCACAGGCAGGTTCTTTACCACTGAGTGGTCTTCACAGGTTTTAACTCCATAATTTTAAATTATATATAAATACATAGTTATATATTATATGTATGTATATATGCATATATGTATATATAACGGGGATCCCAGGTGGCTCAGTGGTAAAGAATCTGCCTGCTAATGAGGGACAGGCAGGAGATGGGAGTTTGGTCCCTGGTTCAGGAAGATCCCCTAGAGTAGGAAATGGCAACTCATTCCAGTATTCTTGCCTGAAAAATCCTGTGGACAGAGGAGCTTGGTGGACTACAGGCCATGGGGTTGCAAAGAGTCAGACACGAGTAAGCACACAGCATGCACACACACACACACACACACACACAATACATGTAATAAAAACTATTATTTTATATTATATATGTTATAATACACATAAACATTCAGTTCAGTTCAGTTCAGTTCAGTCGCTCAGTCATGTCCGACTCTTTGCGACCCCATAAATCTCAGCACACCAGGCCTTCCTGTCCATCGCCAACTCCCGGAGTTCGCTCAGACTCACGTCCATCGAGTCCGTGATGCCATCCAGCCATCTCACCCTCGGTCGTCCCCTTCTCCTCCTGCCCCCAGTCCCTCCCAGCATCAAGGTCTTTTCCAGTGAGTCAACTCTTCGCATGAGGTGGCCAAAGTACTGGAGTTTCAGCTTTAGCATCATTCCTTTCAAAGAAATCCCAGGGTTGATCTCCTTCAGAATGGACTGGTTGGATCTCCTTGCAGTCCAAGGGACTCTCAGGAGTCTTCTCCAACTCAAGGTCCACCCAAATAACTGCAAATGGCGTTCTTTCATTCTTTTTATGGTGAAGTAATATTCCACTGTATATGCACCACATCTTCTTTATCCAGAGAATACTTTTTTATTAAGACATTAGACAGCTAAGGGGATGATGTCTTATAAAAGATGAATTGTTATTCTTCAGCTTCAGTACCTTAGGCTGTGATCTGCTTGCCTTTTCTTATAGGTGAGTGTTTCGAATCAAGTTTATCTCCCGTTATATTTTGTATCTGAAAAATACAGCAGGTGTAACACCCACATAGAAATGCATTGTGCTTCCCTTCAGATCTGCTCTAGACACAGCATGTGTTGGCATTTCTGTGCTAGTCCATCTACTCTTGAGGCACACCAGGGTAATCAGCCCCGTGGGTTTAGCCATCAACAGCTAGTTATCTTTCTTCCATTGTGCAGGTGAAATCAGGGGAACTGATACGTTAACTGCACTTCCTGAGGCTTCATGACTAATCAGTGATGTAACTGGGGCTGCAATCCAGCCTATAACCCTGCAGTGTGGTGTGTCCACAGTCCCCATAAAGAAGACGTTGAGCACTGGACTATAAGTTTGAGCTATCAAAGGAATCTGAAAAAAACCTTGAAGCAACAATATGAACTTCTCACTTAATTTCCCCAATAGTGTTTCTTTGAAGTTAAACAGGTCGTACCATCAACTTGTCCTCAATAAATTTACTAAGTCTTTAGACACAAACAGGCTGCCCTTGTGGCTCAGATGGTAAAGAACCCATGTGCAGTGCAGGAGACCTGGATTCAATCCCTGGATTGTGAACATGCCCTGGAGAAGAGAATGGCTACCCAATCCAGTTTTCTGGCCTGGAGAATTCCATGGACAGAGAAACCAGGTGGACTGCAGTCCATGAGGTTGCAAAGAGTCAGACATGACTGAGACTTTCACACTTTGACACAAACACAGACACATGAAAGCTTAATGCTCCTAGCTATCGAGTTTACTGTTTTAATTTCCATTTAGGAACATGCTTCTGCAAATTCATTCTGGATTCAACTATAAACAGCTTTTCCAAGTTGACCTCTTCTAGAGACAGTAGATCAACATCTGTACCCCGCAAGCAATGCGACTATCATTTAGGATAATTCCTTACTTTTCTATGACTTGTTAACAGCACCCTACACACCGAAACACAAAAAGTTTCAAACCCTTTCAGCTCATCTCTCTGCTAATGAAAATTTTAATCTGACCCCAGTAGACTGACTGACAGTGAATAAATACTTTTCGAAATTTTCATTTATTCAAATATTTTTGCTTCACTGCATGAAGTTTTCCTTGTTTGGCAGATATTTATATTTTCCAAATTCAAATTAAAATGGAATTCCACTGAATAAAGGGAAATAAACATTTCCTCTCAGGAGTTAACCCATGCTTTCTCAAAATGTTTTTTCTGCAGTATAAGTGGTGTTCATCTTTTTATTACCACTGTTCTTTTTATGTTGTTGATTTTAGATGGTAGGTAACTGTGCTTTTATTTTTTTCATTATTTCATCTTCCCCTTCCTGCTAGTAAGTTCTTTCAAAACGTCTCTAGAGAAATATCTAACATCTTGGCATATAGAGGTAGATCTGGGCGTATAATTATTTTCAACCATGATTAAATAACAACACCAAGTCAAATTGTTTTATAAATTAAAGCCATTATGAAATATTGTGTTAAGAAAGATCTGGGAATGTAGATTAAAAATAAAATGTTCAGCTCATATATGCCTAATTATGGCAGAGGCTGCAGCCTCATTATACTCGCAGGAGGCCCTTTTAATTACAAAGAGTGTGAGTTTGGTGACCTCACCCAGACTAAACATTTCATCCTACAACAGGCAGACTCAAAAAGAAACACTCAGCACACACACATGCATATAATAGCAGAAATTCTCTCAGCCACCTAAGCAGACTAGTCTTTACAATGGTGTGATGCTTGTCTCTGTGGGTGATACAGCTTTGGAGGTGAATCTCCTTAGATATGAAAACAAGGAAATGGGTAAGAAGTATTTCAGAGGGTATCTTATCTATTCCATGCTAGGGCTTCACACTAAGTATGTATGGAGTAATTATATTTTCTCTTCAGGGTTTTATTAATAGGCATTGCTCAGATATGCGTAATTGACTGAAAGTCTGACCTTGTTCACACTGGTGAACTTGTTCTCCAGAGAAGAAAACTGATCACAGGCTTCTTTGTCATCAAAGGGTGAAGAAATGTGACAATCTGGGAACTGGTTTTAGGGCCCCATCTGCTAAACCAGAGAGAAATCAAGATTTTACAGTTCTATAAATATTTTAGTGTATCCCATCATTTATGAACTGTGGCAGCTATCATAAAACGTCTCTGACTTTTGTTACAACTGCATATAAGGCCAGAAAATTGCATCTCATGGTAAACCATAAAAACCTAAGTAAAACCACCATTCCTTTCAGTATATTCTAAAAATATACAACCTCCCTGTCAGTACATGGCAGAGTAGTTACCACCCCAGGATGCCTGTTTCTTTCTCATTTTTTTATCTGATCTTGCCCTGGTCTTTTCAAGCCCTTTTGTATTTCAGTATCTTTTTATGTTTCATAAATAATAGCATCACCATATAACAGCTGAAATAGATTTTAGTTTGTCACAATATACTGCAAGCAAGAGCCACTGGATCATGACAATTCTGCAGTCCTGTAAGCTCTCATTCTTGATCCAGTGTCTAATTGCTCAAGCTGCCATTCTCCTTTTGTCTCCACTGAGTTTCTTTAGGTGGCGATCAGAAGAGCTGAATTAAGAAACGGTCAGCAGCTTTCTAAGAGGCAGCTACTCCAAAAGAACTATACAGAAAAAAACACAAGTAAGACCAATGTGGCAGTGAGATTCACATAGCGATTTGTGCTTTGCTCCATCCCTCTTTCCTTCACACTCTTGTTCTCTGAGTTTTAAAAATGTTTTGTGATACACTCACCATATTTTATCTCTTGAATATGTTTTGCTTCTTCTGATGGCCCCTCAAATATGTAACTGCTCTGAGGATCGTGTGACATTCCAAGGAGGACAGAGTGTACTAATTGGCATCATTTGATCAGAGAGCAGAACGTTCCTCTTCTTATTGGACTATAATTTGCTAGCCTCACTAACGTCAATGAGGTAGTAGATGCTAGAGTTTGCAGTCATTTGTGCGAATCTGAGAGCTCTCACTGTATTCTGACATACATCTGATTCTATATGGATTATATCTGGGGTAGCTGGGCAATAATATTACTTTTTGTTCTTTATTTCTTCCACACAAGTGAACATGTGATTCTCAATGTCCAAGCCTGCCTGAACATTTATCATATAAGTCAAATCATTCCCAGCTTATATTTTAATGTTATTTCCACCCCCTTAAAATCCATCTTTCCACTCTAGCTTTCCTCCCTATAAATAAGCCATTTTCATTTGCAGTGAACAATGCCAGGCTAATACTTGGGATGGGGATGTGAGCTTGAGACAACGTGAGGGTGATTTATGGACCATGAATATAGTTTGGGCGCACCAAGATCCATGATGGACTGCCCTGTGCGACTGTGTTCTCAGACGTAAGTGGTGAAAAGTAGGTCATTTCCTGGACCTTTCTCCCATACTGTATAAATTCCACTTTTGACCTGGGAAAAAACATTCAGACACAGGCAATCTAAGCAAAGGAAGACCGGCCAGAACTCCAGGAAAACTCTGGAGGAGTCTTCAGGGCCTCGGTAGAAAGATGAGTGCCTGGTTGGTGAGGTTTGAGACCCCATTGCCTAGTACTGGAGCTCCTTTCTGGTACTACAGGACTCGGCCCAACAGTAACAAGCACAAGAAGATGTCGTATACTTGAGTCCTTAATGGCAGTGACAAGGGGAGGCAATGAAAATTGTGACCGAGAAGCTGGTGTTTTGAAACATTTAACCCAGAGCTTTCAGGATGCACTGACTTGTACTATGACACGCCATAGAATAAAATGCAAAACTGAGAGAAAAATCAGGGCTGAAAACCATAGTGCGAGACGGGCTTGTCCTGACTGTAAAGTTAACACACACATGGCAGTCTTGCGAAACAGCCCTGAAAGCTTTGCCACTTGCTATCCAAGATGGGGGGAAGGCAATGGCACCCCACCCCAGTACTCTTGCCTGGAAAATCCAATGGACGGAGGAGCCTGGTGGGCTGCAGTCCATGGGGTCCCTAACAGTCGGATAGACTGAGCGACTTCACTTTCACTTTTCTCTTTCATGCATTGGAGAAGGAAATGGCAACCCACTCCAGTGTTCTTGCCTGGAGAATCCCAGGGATGGGGGAGCCTGGTGGGCTGCC
>SJYX01005671.1:113714-135287 GCA_006410675.1 Oreotragus oreotragus | reverse complement strand
TGACAATATACAGCCTTGACTTACTCCTTTTCCTATTTGGAACCAGACTGTTTCATGTCCAGTTCTAACTGTTGCTTCCTGACCTGCATATAGGTTTCTCAAGAGGCAGGTCAGGTGGTCTGGTATTCCCATCTCTCTCAGAATTTTCCACAGTTTGTTGTGATCCACGCAGTGAAGGCTTTGACATAGTCAATAAAGCAGAAATAGATGTCTTTCTGGAACTCTCTTGCTTGTTCCATGATCCAATGGATGTTGGCAATTTGATCCCTGATTCCTCTGCCTTTTCTAAAACCAGCTCACGGTTCACGTATTGCTGAAGCCTGGCTTGGAGAATCTTGAGCATTACTTTGCTAGCGCGTGAGATTAGTGCAATTGTATGGTAGTTTGGCCATAGTACTTGCTAAATATTTTGAACAACATCCCTGTCTACTCATAGTTATTACGAGAATCAAAGTGTATAAGATGACCCACCTCAGGGCCTGAACCAAGAGATAAACACTCAGTTACTGAGTAACTGAGCTCTTGTTAATATCACTGTATCAGTGTGTCTGACACATCGTAGATGCTCAGCAGATTTTGGCTGAATTGAATTAAATTGGACAGAGATGTATGGAAGTGATATGTAGGGGTACATTTCTACTCATTAAAAATATCTTGGATGGGGGTATTTCCACTTACACTAAACTAGGAATGAGTGAATTGAATGAATATCTAGTAGTGCAAGTGGTCCTAAGCACTGTGCAGTGTTTACTTTATAAAATTATCATTAAAATGCTGTAAGTTAGGCATTTTTTCACTTCAGTGATAAGGACATTACATTTCAGAGAGGGAAAGTGACTTCCTTATGGCTACACAACCAAATGGCAAAGCCAGGATTTGAGTTCAGGTTATCTGGCTCAAAATCAGAAGGCCAAGAGGAAAGACAATAGCAGACTGGAGATACTGAAAAGCTCCTGAGTCAGCATTCTGTCCGGATAGAAAAACGATGTTAGAATGCTGAGTAACTGAAACGGTGCTGTTGCTGTTTAGTTGCTAAGTTACGCCAGATCCTTTTGTGACCCCATGGACTGTAGCCCACCAGTCTCCACTGTCCATGGGATTTCCCAGGCAAGCATACTGGAGTGGGTTTGCCCTTTCCTTCTCCAGGGGATCTTCCCAATCCGGGGAACAAACCCACGTCTACTGCGTTGGCAGGTGGATTCTTTACCATCTAAGCCACCAGGGAAGCCCAATTAAAACAAGACACGTGTTAATATTTTACCTAAAAATTCCTAAAAAATCTCTCAAAGTGTTATGATTTGTGAATCCTATAGTAAGCTCTGTCAGCTTAAAAAAATAACTTCTGTCATTAGAGATCAGCGATTAATGAGTGCTCTGAGTTTGTGCTCTTCCTCCCGACCCCAAGTCTTGGTGGGGCTGGGGCATGTGGTTGTGGTGCCGGTGCAAGATTCCCCTGCGTTCCAGGGAGAGAGTTCTCACCTGCTCCCACCTAAATGAGCAGAAGGACCTTGCTGGAGTAGCCCACCAGTGCCTTNCCAAGTCTTGGTGGGGCTGGGGCATGTGGTTGTGGTGCCGGTGCAAGATTCCCCTGCATTCCAGGGAGAGAGTTCTCACCTGCTCCCACCTAAATGAGCAGAAGGACCTTGCTGGAAGCCCACCAGTGCCTTTAATTTGTCACAGAGGAGCTGAACGTTACGTAAAACCTTATTTATTGTTGGTGTGTTGTTGCTGCTGCTGCTGTTGTTTCACTAGAATTAAGACCAGTGAGAAGACTTTATAAGGAAGTAGATTTAAGTCCTATAAAATAAAGAATTTTTCCAAACATTAGACCATTTATCAAGTGTCATCTACTCTGCCGCTGCTGCTAAGTCACTTCAGTCGTGTCTGACTCTGTGTGACCCCATAGACGGCACCCCACCAGGCTCCCCCATCCCTGGGATTCTCCAGGGAAGAATACTGGAGTGGGTTGCCATTTCCTTCTCCAATGCATGAAAGAGAAAAGTGAAAGTGAAGTCGCTCAGTCTGTCCGACTGTTAGCGACCCCATGGACTGCAGCCCACCAGGCTCCTCCGTCCATTGGATTTTCCAGGCAAGAGTACTGGGGTGGGTGCCATTGCCTTCCCCAGTCATCTACTCTAGAAGGGATTTTAATAGTGAGCAGAAAATTCAACAGATGATGTCTAGGCTGACTTTTGACCGGAAATGCTGTGATTCTATGCGAGAAGCTATCTTGAAAGCAGATGTTTTTCCTTATTTGATAATCTTTCATTGTTTAATTGACAATCACATTTTTAAAAGAGAATAGGAAGTCTCTCTCTATGGCAGCATGGGAACTGTGAGTTGCGTCATATGAAACCTAGTTCCCTGAACAAGGATCGAACCCAGACCCCCTCCACTGGGAAGCATGGAGTCTTAGTCACTGGACTACCGGGGAAGTCCTGAAAATGAAGTCTTTTTAAAGTAACATGGAGAAGCCTGGTCCCAGATAAATTTGTTTAATCCTGTAATCTGGACTCATTGAGCACAATGTGTGTTTCGATCAAGGCAAACGTGGTTCCAGCCTTGTGAACCACACAGAATAGTGGGATCTCGCTGTTGACAATGATCCTGGTAGAATCTAACTGTATATACAAATAAGTGTCTGAAAATTTTGAAAGTTAAAGCACTGCAGGCCTGCCAGGGAGGGCTGAAATTTCCATCAGTGAAGACTCTGACGTGTTTCCGAGGTCCCTTCATACACTGTGCCTTTTGTCATCATTCTTGGTTGGAATGCAGTTGTCCAGTCTGAGTGCTGACAAGACTGCTCTTAAGGGCTCCAGGCTCCATGCCCAAGCTGCCCATGTATATCCAAAAGTACAAGCCCTCCTTTCTTTCGTCAGTTATGCATTTGTGATGGCCCTGCTAGAGCGACTGTGGACTGTGGGAATTCATTTCCGAAGCAGGAAGTGAGACCAGGAGGAAGCACAGCAAAGCTGATGCGTGGTAACTAAATCCACGTCTGGGTTTAATCAGAGGGCAGTGGTGAGTCATGATGTAGAGAGCAGGGGTCTTCATGGCACTAATCAGCAGCAGAAGCCCACATCCAAAGGCAGCATCCATGCTTGACTTCCTGCTCTCCATTGTTCCGGACAGACATGCTCAGAGCAGAGGTGCAGCAGAGATGGTCGAGGCTTTAAGTTCTTGTTTTCACGTTTCACAGCTTTCACAGGAGTGCATTCCCCTAAGCCACAGAGACAGGCCAGCACAATAGCATTTATCCCGAGAGCAATGACCTTGTTGGATCTGGATTCACAGTACTGATGCTTGTCTGCAGCCTCCTGTTCCAGTAGCTCTGTGATTGGACCTACGGGAGATGCTGCATCTCTCTCTTGTCCATGCTGGCATCCTGCCTGGCTAACAGGGTGTCTCTCCCTCGTGTGAGTTATCTCTCTCCCCAAGATCTCAAGGGGACTCCAAGGCAACTTCGCCCGGGGCTTTGTGTTTTGAAAGTCTGCCCCTAGAAAACGTTATCTTTCTGCAGCACATGGGCCTCTGCGGGAAGTGCTCTTCTAAGGAAAGCAAATCATTCTTATTCATCACTGAGTGCTGCCTCACACGCAGACTCGGAAGTACATTGCAGGCAAATTACTGTACATAGAGTTACAGAAGGAGGGTTGAAGCTCACATTCTGAGGCTACAAGCAGGAGGCTACATCTAGTGTTACTGTTCTTTTAGAAAAAGAACATAAGCGGAACAGAGGCTAGAAAGATCGCCATGTTAACTTCTAGGCCATTTTCCTATTCCATGAACTCTATCTGTAATCAACATCAGTTTACACTCAGCAAGTACAAATTGGTACTCTGTATACTCAGCAACTCAGCAAGTTGGAGAAGACTCATGAGATTCCTTTGGACTGTGAGGAGATCAAACCAGTCAATCCTAAAGGAAATCAGTCCCGAATATTCATTGGAAGGACTGATGCTGAAGCTAAAGCTCCCTCCAATGCTTTGGCCACCTAATGCGAAAAACTGACTCATTGAAAAAGACCCTGATGCTGGGAAAGGTTGAAGGCAGGAGGAGAAGGGGATGATAGAGGATGATACGGTTGGATGGCATCACCTACTAGATGGACGTGAGCTTGAGCAAGCTCCAGGTGGTGGTGATGGACAGGGAAGCCAGGTGTGCTGCAGTCCACGGAGTCACAAAGAGTTGGACACGACTGAACAGGTGAACTGACTGATACTCAGCAAGCTTTGGTATTTGGAATAATATTATTTTTGCAAATAGCAAAAGATATTATTATTACAAACTAACAGGTTGTCACGTCCTTACTCAAAATGAAGATTTCACGCCACTTTTGAATTCTGCCACAAATTTCAAATTATTTCTTTCATTACTTCATTTGGGATTTGAAATATGAGTTATTAGAGCTTTAAAATCTATTTAAATGTAGATATATATGACGTTTTCCTTTATTTTCCATGCCCATTTATACTTGAGTGGTTCTATAATCAGAAAAAATATCATTGGTGTCTTAGTTAAATTGGTGATTTTATTTTGCATTTCCTAATGTATAAAAATTAAAACAGAGCAAATTAATAAACATTTAGTTTAAAGGGTCTATAATTCTCCACCCCCATTATAACAGGATGGACTGAAGAAGGCCTTTCTTCACTCTGAGACAAAATGCATTCCCTCACCATTAACAGAAAGAATTTATACAGCAAATCTAAAAGTTAACTCTTGATCAAATTCACATGTGAGGAGAGTTCACCCTTGAAATGAATGACTGGTGACCTGGTGACGAGTCACTTAGCAATCTTCAGCACAATGGGCAGTTTTTGTCTATAATTTTGGGCAGAAGTTCCATTCTTCTTAGGGGACATTCATTTCTGGAAGAAGAATGTCTTGTCAATGCAAGTCCTGAGGAGGAATCATTACAGACTTTTTATAAAATATTATTCTTCTTGTATAACAAAAGGGATCATCCTATGGATGGAAAAGTTATTCTGAAGGTATGTCTCCTGGACATTTGAAAGACAGCAGCTTTTCTACTCTATGCACGTTTCATAAGCTCCTTGACACAGAGATGTTGGCAGAACTGTTCGCTTTTTCCTTGTTATATTATTTCTTGTTGGGCTCAACTTGTTGACTTGAGCAAAGCAACCTGATCTCGTAATTGCATCCAGAAGAAATACTCCTGTGACCCCCTAGGCTGCCAGGAGTTTACAGCATCCAGTTTTCACTACCTCTAGGAGGACCACCTTACTTCAAAGGGAAATGGAGAATGTTTTACTTTAGATGCAGTCTCAAAACAAGACTCAGTGAAAAGCAACAGAAAGGAGAGCTAGTGAGGGAATATGAAAAATTCCCATTGCCTATTCCCTTTTGTTCTCAACTTTCAGTGCCTTTTCTCACTGCAGACTTAAGCAACACAGTGGAAAATGGTGCTACTCTCCCACGAAACTATAAGAATACTTTTAGGTTGAGGAATTGATTTTGCCGTGGCAGGAAAACAAACACAAAAAAGTTTTGCGTTCCGGAAACTTCTGTTCTTACCCATAATGCTGTCAGTGGTCCTTCGTGCTCTTTGTAATGTCCCAGGGAGCAATCTCGGGGTGGCAGTGAGCATCATTAACCTAAAGACTTGGAGTGCTTTGCCCTGGGCCACAATTTCCATTCTTACTTTCTCAGGACATAATTTGGTTTAGCCAGGACTTAATTTCTTTAGAGGCTTGAGCCCAGGGACCTCCACAATAATTTCCATGTCCACAGCACTATGTTTTCGGTAGAAAAACATCCAGAAATAACCGATAGACATGCTATACTTGATTAATAAAATTTTAGGCTGAGTGCCACTGACAATTTTATCCCACAACCGCTCCTTCCAATAGGTATCTCTACACTTGATAATTAGAGTTGTCATTGAAAAGTAGAATAAATAAATCGCTAATAGGTAGATCCCTAGTAACTCAGCAGTAAAGAATCTGCCTGCAGTGAAGGAGACACAGGAGACTCGGGTTCGATCCCTGAGTCAAGAAGATCCCCTGGAGAAGGAAATGGCAAGCCACTCCAGGATTCTTGTTGGGAATATCCCATGCAGAGGAGTCCCGTAGGCTACACTCCGTGGGGTCACAAAGAGTTGAACACGACTGAGCACGCGCATGCACAAGCAGTAACAATTTTCCCATCTCATGTTTGTGTTGGAGGTGCTGTATGAGAAAGAAACTTCACAGTCGTAACATCGACGTTTTGAAGTAACTCATGGAAGAGTTTCTTTTGTGCTGCTAAAGCGCTGGCAGTAACACTATCTGTGCCTCTATTTTAAGTATACAGTTCAAGTTCAGCTCGTCTTTTTATCAGGACTTTGGCCTGAGAGTAAAGGATTCCGGATCTGCGTTCCCTTAGACTGCGCACAGAACGTCTGAGAATGGCTTTCACGTTCTGACAACCTCAGAATTTTATTGAAACAAATTCTCCTCCTCCAGTTCCCTACAGAGCAGCTATTGTGCCCTTTTGTTGATTGTAGTGGACACACTGCGGATCTCCGATTACGTCCCCGTGGACCACCCACCACAAGGCGGTTTTGTCCCCCCAGAGCAGCAACGCTGGCAGGCTTCTGCCTCCTGAAGAATGGAGAGAGGCTTCTGTCCAGCCCCACTCTCCACTGGCCCCGAATCTGTGCTTTTCCTGATGAATAACCTAATCAATTACCCCAAACCGCTTAGGAGTATGTACATCGTCTAACATAATAATCATTAGGTGGTAAAAAGAAAACATCATAATGTTCTTTTGGATGGGGATGTTGACAGCTTCCAGACAACGCAGAGCTTTGTCTGGCTGTGACGCTGCGGTACAGGAGCAATCAAGTTGCCTTTGAAAGCCTGTCTGTTCAGTCACTCAGTTGTGGCTGACTCTTCTGCGACCCCACGGACTGTAGCAAACCAGGCTCCTCTGTCCATGGGATTCTCCAGGCAAGAATACTGGAGTGGGTTGCCATTTCCTCACCCAGGAGATCTTCCTGACCTAGGAATAGAACCCATGTCTCCTGCGCCTCCTGCATCTCAGGCGGACTCTTTACCCACTTAGCTACCTGAGAAGCCCTGCCTTTGAAATTGCAACTAAATACAATACGACAGATGATTCCAAGTGTTTTTATGAGTCTCTGAGTATTTACAATCAATACCTTAAACTTAGCACTTCTTTTGTAATCTTCTGAAGGAGGTAATTTGATTATTAAAAGCTCTTGCTAGTAAAGTAGCATTTGAAAATGTTCTTTGTATTTCACTTGAGGTAACATATATCAAAGTACATTGTGAGTTGGAAATGATGACGTGGTTCTGGGTAAATAATGTAGATTCTGATTCTTTGCATTAAATTCTTTTCCCAGTTAAGTCTGGTTTACATGAATATGATTTCTGGAATGATGTCTTACTCTATTCCACTTTCTTCTTGGTATTTTTCCTGAAAAAATAAAGATACTTCCTTAAATTTGAATAAATCAGATGCTATTTCAATTGGTATGTAAAACTACTCTGAAAATATATTCCTATTGTTATAGTTACCATTTACCATACATTTGTAGCTCAAATTTTAAAAAAAAGAACAGCCCTTAAAATTTTATGAGTTAATAGAGTACCAGAATATAAAGTAAACGAATCAAATTTAGTTTCAATTTATTAGTTTGTCTTCACTAACATCAGATAAAATTGTTCTATTATTCAGTTTTTTCATTAATAGAAATATGCATAACCCTGGATTTATGTTTCAACACAGAAATGTGGAAAGAATTTTGGATTTATATGCGAAAAATATTTTAGCTCTTTCAAATATATATTATTTAGTTTCTTCTAAAAATGAATAGCAAAGAGCCACAGTTAATGATAAGCATAAAATGTGTTAGCTGACTTCGGCCATTCCTGCTTTTCATGATCACTCAAGAAACTTATTCCTTAATAATTGCATCATTATGAGTCATATACCCACAATTAGGATGGAAAATACGAGGTTATCAAATTCATGCTCTTTTTAATTTATGGATCAGAATTAAGTATTACTATTATGCATAGTAGAGACAAACTGACACACTAATAGCTTTCCTCTTACTTTTTTGATTCTGCAGTCTTGCTCACCTCCAACTCTGTGCATGCATGCACACACACACACACACACACACACACACACACACACACACACACTCGCTCTCTCTCTCTCTCGTCAGGATCAGTTTTTTATCACGACTGATCGGTTTTTGATCAAGATTGTGATTTTTTTTTTACAGTCCAGTGTTTGAAGGCATTTATTAAGGAACAATTAAAAAATGCTGGTGTTTTGTAGACTGGAAAAAACTGATGGTAGTGATAGGCCTGCACACACACCTGCAGGTGTGTATAGAAAGAGTTAGTCACTCAGTCGTGTCTGACTCTTTGGGACCCCATGGACTGCAGCCCAACCAGGATCCTCCGATCGTGGGATTTTTCCAGGCACATGCAGGGAAATCCCTGATGGCTTAGCGATAAAAGAATCTGCCTATATTGCAGGAAGCACAGGAGACGTGGGTTCGATCTCTGAATCGGGAAGATCCCCTGGAGGAAGAAATGGGAACCCTCTTCAATATTCTTGTCAGGAAAACCCCATGGACAGAGGAACCTGGCAGGCTTTGAGACCATGGGGTCTCAAAGAGTTGACACGACTGAGCAACGAACACACTAAGTGTTTATAACCACTCTTAGTAGATCCCACCAAGTGTTTTCCAGAATGGTTGTGCCAATGGGTGCTCCTGTCTGCAGCTCCTGAGAGTTCTAGTTGCTGCTAATCCTCACCAGCGCCAACAATCTAATTTCACACCTTAGTCATTGTGATGTATGTGTGGTAGTATTACATTGTGTTTTGAAGTATTTCCTTCAAAACCAACATACTGATGATTTTACAGATATTTTTGCTGGTTCTTGAAATCATTTTTATAGCAAAGTCCCTTTCAAGTAGTTTTCTATCTTCCTGTCGGGCTGTGGGGGTCTTTTTCTTCTCGCCATGTAGGAGTTTGTTGTGGATTCAGAAGATGAGTCCTTTATTAGTGACGAACACTTCAGATACATTCTCTCTGACTAGAGTTTGCGTTTTCCATCTCTTTATGTGAAAAAGTAATTCTTAGCTTTAAAGTGTTTCAACGTCTCATAGTTTCCCTTCAGAATTAGAAGTTTCCATGTCTTATTTGAGAAATCTTTGCTAAGTCAAATAACATGAAGACAGTCTTTTGATTTTTTTCTTCTAAAATTTGTAGTTTTCACCTGTCACATTAGGATCTAGAGTCCATTTGAAAATTGGATTTGTGCTGGTGTGTATTTGTGTGAGTTGAGGATTAAGAGGCTTCATTTTTCCGTGTGATTTCTAATGACTCAGTGTTATTAACTGAAAACACTGTTCTTTTACAGTATTCTTTTACTGTACTTTTTCTGCTTTTATTGTAAATCATATGACTGGATACCCATGATAGACAAGTAATCACCTGTCTTTCCTTCCACCAATACGTTATTTTCTATGACTCAAACATTTTAACATGGATTCTTGTTATGTCCTGACAGTCCTCTGGCTTTATCCTTCTTATTTAAGACTGTCTTAGTTATTTTTGTTCCTTTGTATTGCCTCATATTTTTTAGTATAAAAATTTTAACTTGCATCCACACATGCAAACACCTGAAGTTCTGTGGTGTTACAGTCTTCCACCATATAGGTCTACCTTAATTTTCTCGGTAATGTTTTTAATTCTCTGTGTAAAAGTTCAGCATTTATTTATTATCTTAGCTTAACTATTTGATGATATTTCATGTTCATGTAAGTGACATTAAAATTTTTTCACTTTCTATTGATTTATGCCAGTATATAGAAATGTTACTGGTTTCTCTAAACTGACCTTTTGTCATCTGATCTTTTGCTTAATCCACTTAGTTTTACTAGTTCATCTGTAGATGATATGTGTACATCATGTCATCTTTATTTCTTTCTTTGTGATCGCTTTCTTTTCAGTTTCCTTTGCTTTGTTTCCCAAGCTAGGTGGGATCTCCATTAAAATGTGAATGGAAGTAATAATAGTAGGTATGTTTGTTATGTTTTGAGCTTCTGGGAAATATTTCAGTGTTGCATTATTAAACATTATTCTTCATACAATTTTGTTATAAATACATTTATTAGGTTAGAGAAGTTTTTCTCTCCTTACTTTTCAAGATTGCTGTTATTATGAATAAGTCTTGAA
Source organism: Oreotragus oreotragus (assembly GCA_006410675.1). Lineage (NCBI taxonomy): Eukaryota > Metazoa > Chordata > Mammalia > Artiodactyla > Bovidae > Oreotragus > Oreotragus oreotragus. Next base: position 125,059 of record SJYX01005671.1, on the reverse strand, counting down.
TTTAATCAGTTTTTGGCATCTATTGTAATGGTATTTTCTTCGTTTCCTATTAATGTGATAAATTACCATGATTTTTTAAATGTTATGATAAACTTGTCTTCCTAAAAAAAAAAAGAAAAAGGCTTAAATTGGTCATGATATATTGTCATTTTCATGTATCTTTGCATTTGACTTACTAACATTTTAAGATTTTTGTATCTATATAATGAGAGAGATTTTTTCCTTATTATAATCTGTTTGGCTCTCATAAATACTTTGAGAAGTTTCACTTTTGAGTATTTTGAGAATTAACTGTAGAAGTGATCTGGGCTCAGCTTTTGCTTTATGAGAAGGTCTTTAACTATAGATTCAACCACTTTAATCATGTAGAATAATTCAGATTCTCCATTTTTTCTTATTATGTTACTTTTGAGGCCTTGCTTCTTATCTAGGAATCTTTCAGTGTGTTCTAAATTTGTAGATTATAGTGATCCTAAAATTCTCATGAGGTTGCCTATAACTTGATACATAGGTTACTTAGAAATATTTTGCTCATTTTCAAACTGCTGGGCATTTCCTAAAAGTTGTTTTGTTATTAATTTCTAGCTTTTTTCACTGTGGTCAAAAAAATATATGAATGGTTTTGGTCATTAGAAAAGCAATGAAGCTTATACACTGTTTAGTTGCTAAGTTGTGTCTGACTCTTTGAGGCCCTATGGACTGCAGCATGCCAGGCTTCCCTGCCCTTCATGATCTCCTGGAGTTTGCTCAGACTCATGTCCATTGAGTCTGTGATGCCATCCAACCATCTCATCCTCTGTTGCCCCCTTCTCTTTTTGCCCTCCATCTTTCTCAGCATCAAGGTCTCTTCCAATGAGTCAGCTCTTGGCATCAGGTAGCCAAAGTACTGGACCTTCAGTTTCAGCATCAGTCCTTCCAATGAATATTCAGGGTTGATTGCCTTTAGAATTGACTGGTTTGATCTCCTTGCTGCCCAAGGGACTTGCAAGAGTCTTCTCCAGCACCACAATTTGAAAGCATCAATTTTTCAGCACTCAGCCTTCTTTATGGTCCAACTTTCACCTCTGTACATGACTACGGGAAAAACCATAGCTTTGACTATACATTAGTGTACATTGCCACACCGCATGTGATTGGTCTGGATGAGATTCATGTGATCTTGAGATGTAAACTTTGTTTCCTGTTGTGTTCAGTTTTCTAGATATGTTATTTAGATCAAATTTGTTGATCATGATCAACTATATTCCTAATAGTATGTGTCTGCTTCTACAATCAGCCTTTGGCAGGAATTACTGCATTTAATTCACAAATAACCCTATAAGATCAGTATTTAAAGATGAGATGTCTTATGTATGGAGTTTCATTAATTGAGCAAAAGTACTAAAGCCAATGAATGGCAAAGCTGAGACCCAGACACAAGTTTCTTTGTCTGCAAAGTTTCGCTTCTCTTTCCTTCACACAACACTGCCTCCTTGCATCACTAAATAGATGTATTTTCGGATGTCTGTCTAGGCCATGATATGCTCTATTCTCCTGAGAAATGCCTTTCTTCTATAAGGACTAACCCATGGCAGCTATCTGTGTTCTTAACGTACACCGGACTTGTGGGTGGTTGGGAAAGAGATGAACAACACTTGACCAATGTTGGGCCCCCAGAATCAATCTCTTGGACTGTTTTGAGATAAATTGAGACTAATAGTTGGAAGTTATGTCAAATGATAGCATAAAGGTCAATCCATTTGTTTGCTACCCAGGTGTCCATGCTTCTTAATGTCTGTTTGCCTTTTCATTAGCTGATTTATAATGATTTGTTTCACTAGCAGCTAGATACTCTAATCTTTGCTACAACGCTGCCCTCCAGGCATTTGCCAATTTTTACCTGTGAACTATGTTCATATACAGAATATATAAATGATTTCTATAAGTCAATAACAAAAAAAAAACCACATTAATGGAAATACAGGCAAAAGACAATCAGCTGATGATGTGATGGTTGTATTTAGTTTCCAAAAATCTATCAAGCTATATGGAACAGCTAAGCCCATGTGCCACAACCACTGAGCCTGTGCTCTGAAGTCCACAAGTCACAGCTTCTGAGCCGCAACTACTGAAGCCTATGCACCCTAGAGCCTCTTCTCCACAAGAGACGCCACCACAGTGAGAAGCCCACACGTTAGAACTAGAGATCCAGTTGCAGTTCTCACTTGCCACAGCTGGAGAAGAGCCCACACATTGACAAAGACCCGGACAGTCAAAAACTGCTTAATAGTCTAATTGGAAGCTCAATGGACATCTTGCTCCAAGGCACCATCAAAATCTGATTAAAGAAAAAAGTCATTTTCATCACAGAAAATGAAAACATATATACATTAACATTCACAGTTAAACATAAAGCACATAAATACACATTTTATTTTCGCTCATCTTTGATATCATCTTTATTGGTCAGTTGATTAAATTTCCTCATATTTCCTGTGACCTTTTGACCAAAACTGCACTCATGTTGTGTCCTTCCTAGTGCCCAGTTTTTGTCTTAATTGGATGGAGAGCATGAGGAGACCACAACTGGAGGAAAAGCACTTGGAACAATGAAGACCCAGCACAGCCAATAAATAAATAAAATCATTTTAAAAGATCTATCAAGCTGAATCCTGTGATTTGTGTACTTTTTTCTGGGTAGTATATTTAAATATGAAAAAATTCTTTAAAACTTTATAGGTACTTTCTAACACATTTAAAATTATAAAAACATCTAACTTTCTCTCTTTCTCCATATCAAGCTCCATATGAGATGGTTTTCTTTTTCTCAGATACAACAAGTCTTTATGTTTTCTTCTTCAACAGTTCTGCCCATCTTGAAACAGTATTTGGTGCTGATACTGAAAAATAAGACATGGGTCCCTCCCAGGCATTTTAAAATGGAGGTCCCTCCCATATGCCTGTGACACTGATGAACTGCTCTATGAAGGAGGAATATAAAGTTTAGAATCAGTTCCTTCACAGGCACTACTAGTCACCTCCTGCCACAAAGAAAGTATTGAAAGATCAAAAGAAACATACTTTTGCCACTCAGATGCCCCTGAGATCTTTCCCCAGTGCTATTACGTATGTATTAATAATAACTTTTAAACAGAAATTGACTCTTAAATAGAAATTTAAATAGTGAAGTTTTCACAAAGTGGAACAAACAAGCTTTGAAGCATTAATCACTTAGAAGAATAAGTACGAGAAACACAAAGAAAAATACATAGTTCTCCTGAACACTGACCACTAGTTAGAATTGAATTTCCAAGAGCCCTGTTTTGAATCAAGTGAACCTGAATGGTTCTTCTTTAAAAGCAAAATGAAGGGACTGAAAGAAAAGAAAAAGAAAAAGAAAAAGGACGAAAGGAAGGAAAGGAGAAAGGAAGAAAGAAGGAATGAGGCCTCCGTATGAAAATGCATGTTACTACAATCTCAGCAGAGCCTTAATAGTTTTTTGAATTTCCAAGAGCCCTGTTTTGAATCAAGTGAACCTGAATGGTTCTTCTTTAAAAGCAAAATGAAGGGACTGAAAGAAAAGAAAAAGAAAAAGAAAAAGGACGAAAGGAAGGAAAGGAGAAAGGAAGAAAGAAGGAATGAGGCCTCCGTATGAAAATGCATGTTACTACAATCCCAGCAGAGCCTTAATAGTTTTACAACTACAGTAATAGCTGCTGATTACATATTTAATTAATAATATCTGGCTCTGAACACTTCTTTTTTTAATTTGAAGTATAATTGATTTACAATGTTGTATTAGTTTCTGGTGTACAGCAGAGTGATATTAATATATATCTGTGTGTGTATACGAATCACTTCAACATTAAAAAAGAAATATGTATACCACACACACATACAAAATGTGTGAACTTATGTTTGTGAATCACTTATATATGTGAATCACTTTTATCACACCACATTTTCTTTATCCATTCATCTATCAATGGATATTTGAATTGCTTCCAAATGGAATTGCTTCCATGTCTTGGCTATTGTAAACAGTACTGCAGTGAACACTGGGGGTGCAAGTATCTTTTCCAAATAGTTTTCTCCAGATCCATGTCCAGGAGTGGGATTGTAGGATCATATAGGTAACTCTATTTTTTGTTTTTTTAAGGCCTCCATACTGTTCTCTGTAGTGGTTGTACCAATTTACATTCCCACCAACAGTGCAGGAGGGTTCCTTTTTCTCCACACCCTTTCCAGCATTTATTGTTTGTAGACATTTTGATGTCAACCATTCTGACTTCTGTGAAGTGATACCTCATTGTAGTTTTGATTTGCATTTATCTAATAATTGGGCTTCCCTTGTGGTTCAGCTGGTAATGTGGGGGACCTGGGTTTGATCTCTGGGTTGGGAAGATCTCTTGGAGAAGGGAATGGCTACCTACTCCAGTATTCTGGCCTGCAAAAATATAAAGCACAGCCATGCAGTGCATTAAGCTATAATTTAGAAAACTCCAAGTGGTAATTGAAAGCTGTGTTAGCTGGGGTGTTCCATAAAAACCTCATTGGATGCTGAAACAAACAAAAGAATGTGCAAATAGATAAAACAGAAAGGTGAGGACAAATAATTGTGTCAAAATACTTTGAGAAAGGATAAGGCAATTATGCGTGAAGCAAGACATGTTTTGAATCACTCTATGTTAGCTTAGATGGGAAAAGGAGGAAACAACTTTGCTTCTTGGTAGAAAAGAAAGCCATTTCACTGTTCTCGGAATGATCAGACTTTACAATTGTCTGGAGTCACCCTGGAGACCAGAAGGATTGGAAGAGATATGTGAACAGATAGAGCCATGCTGAAAGAGTTCACAGATAAAATATAAATATGTATAGCAGTTTGCCACCAAGGGCATCTTGATCACAAGTACACCTTACTGAAAGGCCCCTAGCCACTTTTTGTTTGTTTAAAAAAGCAAAACAAAAAAGCAAACACACACACACACACACACACAAAACAAAACATGGAATTATAAAGCAAAATATGACTGGGGTTGAAATCTGCCCTTCAGAGGGATGAAAAAGAAATACAAAGCGTGACCTCTAACTACAGACTTTTCAGTTCACTAAGGAGTTTTGTGGAAGCTTGTGTGAGAAACTCAGTAATAAATTAATAACTACTTATAGTAATAGATATGCTTAGAATACTTGAATGCCTCTGAAGAAGCTCTGCTGGTGAAGTGGAAGAAAGCCAGTAAGTTATTTTTATGACAAAGTCTCCCGTGTGTCATCCTTGTTTCCGTATTGTCTGTAACTAGGAATCAAGAAAAAATATAATACTTTAAAATTTTGGATATACATTTATTTTGTATATTTGTAACAAATTGATATTGAATTAAATTTTGTAAGGATAGGTACAGCAGAGAATGGGGGCTTCCCAGGTGATGCTAGTGGTAAAGAATCCACCTGCCAATACAAGAGACCTGGGTTAGATTCCTGGGTCTGGAAGAAGGAAATGGAAACCCACCCCAGTATTCTTGGCTGAGAAGTCTCCTGGACAGAGGAGCCTGGCAGGCCGCAGCCCATGGGGTCTCAAAAGAGTCAGACACAACTGAGCACCCACAAAGAGGACAGCAGAAGGTAGAAAATATATGTGCCTTTTGAGTCAGCTTAACCTAGATTCAAACTCTGAGCCGGCTATTGACCAGCTTCATGACCTTGTATAAGAACAACCTCTCTGAGCCTCAGCTTCTTCTTCTCTGAGATGATGGAGATCACTCTTATTTGTACTTAAAGAAGCTTTGATGAAAACAGTGATCGTCTTTACCAACAAGATAAGAAGAAAAATATTCGTCTCTAAAAAGTTTCGGATTGTTTTCTAAGTCAATTGTTTCTCTGTCAGTAATTTGCTGGGGAAAAAAAAAATGTTTTAAAAAATTTTTACTAACCCTATACTTTTCCAGCCAAAGCACAACAAAGCCTAAGAAACAGTTTACTTTTTTGGAAAAAAAGAAAAAGTTGTACAAAATGTATGTACTGTTATATGTGGCGTACTTTATAGTTCTCATAACTCCTTAATTACCTTTTAGCTACGGAATCACAGTAGAAAAAAGCTGAACTGAAATTAGACATTCATGACCCGTTTTATAATTTGAATAATAATGGCCTGTAGTTGAAGCAACACAGCACTCTTCATTGGCAATCGGTAAGAGCGAAACTTCTTAAATATGTCTCTGGCTTCAGTACTTGGAACCGTTAGACCGTTTTATGCATGACCATTTTATAAACAAAACAAATATTTCTCCTCTGTATTTAAAGTAATTTTTTTTTTTCCGCAGGCTGTGTGATTCCACTGGCAGAATGAGCTCAATGGTAAGACTGAATGAGCTGATTTTCCTTCAGTATGTGATGGCAGCACTTAAGCACAGAGACTTATTTGTAAGTACGCAAACAAGGATTTTGTGTTACAGAAACATTTTATAGATTTCTGCACCAGAGGCCATTGATGAGATGGCATAAGCAATGGAAAAGTAGTTGGGCAGCTGGAGAAATAACCTTGATTCAGCCCCCGCTGGCCACAGCCCCTACATTAGTCATGTAACCACTTCTGGCCTTAGACTTCCTTCCTGACAGGGTCATGTGGACTGTGTGACCTCTAAGTGTTTCTTTGAGCCTCATGTAATCTATGAGTCATGATAGACAAACTCCGATGACCGGAAATAATTAATTTTTCTTTTAAAATCCTGCCTCTAATATTTCAATCACAAATAGCAATATCTTAACCAGTGTGGTGGTTACATGAGTGTTTGTTTTATAGTTATTCACTACGACCTACACTTTTATTTAATGTACTTTCTGTGGGTATATGTTATAAATCAATCTTTACGTGTTTATAAAGACTAAATAAGTATAGGAATGTGACAGTTAAAATACATTTTTTTCTTATAGAGGAGTGCAAAATACAAACATTTTAAAAATTATTTGCTTTTTAAGCTGGTGTCCCCTTGACAGTCTTGTGATGGTCTATTGTTTTCCTGAACTATCTTCCTCAAACTTAATAACAAATGCACCACTGATGTACTATAAACTAATTAGACACAAAGATTTAGAAAGAAGTTCCATCTTCTCGAAAAGCATTGTTATCACCTATGTAATGTTGTCCAAGAGTGCTTCCTAGGTGGCTGAGTGGTAAAGAGCCTGCCTGCAATGCAGACAACACTGGTGTGAGCTATGGGTCAGAAGATCCCCTAGAGAAGGAAATGGCAATCCATTCCAATATTCTTGCCTGGAGAATTCCACGGACAGAGGAGCAGCCCGTGGGGTCCCAAAGAGCCTTATAGTGCTGGGCAACCGAGCACACGCCCGCAGACTGTCTAAGAGGCAGACTCTTACACTTATCAAGCGCTTTTGCTCATTCACACTTGTGACTGAAGTGTGTTTATTCTTAGGCCTCCCTGTGTGCATAGCAACACTCTTTCTCTTCACATTGGACATAGAACGACCAAAAGCCTTTTGTCAAGCTTTACCAACTGCTCTGAAAGGGCCTGGATGTGCATGTCCTTACTTTTCTTGAGTACCATGTTTTATTTTATGTTGCAAAGGACACTCCATTGAGATCAAACTGGGCATTCAAACGGACCCCAGTGAAGAGCATACAAAGGCCCTTAAATATAGACCGCAGCGCTCATTTTTTTTTCTTCCAAAAAGCACTAAAGCAACATAAATGGGGAAGAGGATGGACCACATAAAAATGCTTAGTTCCCCCTTTCTCTCCCTCTTTCTCTCTCTCTCTCTCAAGTGGAACTATCTCATAAAATATGAATATGCAAAAAAACTAATAATAGACAGAAGGTCTTAATGTCTATAAGTGAAACACCCTTAAGCTGACAGCTAGGGGATGAGCAGATCTGACTTTGAAACTTTGCAACATCTGTTCAGGCCCAACGTGGCAGTCCTGAAATGGAATAAAACAGGGCGAGATGTGTTCCCACTGCTTCCTTTGTATTGATTCCTGAGTGTTTAAAAGTGCTTTGCATTCATGCGTTTTACAAAATGCGATACAAAAGACGGAAGAATAGCCAGCATGCCCAAGTGCACTCGCCTTTCATTTTGCAATAGGGTTCTGGGGTCTAGAGAGTCAGAAGTATCAGGCAAACATGTATTCAGAGGAGATCCGGTTTTTATCTACTTTGTTAGGGTCCAGAGAGTATTAGCAAGTAAAAAAGAACAGATTTATCTTCTGAACATATTCTACCAGGAAGAAGCACAGTCGTTTTTTTCCCCACATATAGACTATTCTTAAACAATAAAGTTATTTGATTTCTCTAAGATATATACAGCTAGGATTTAAGGATAGATAGATGGTAGATAAAGACATAGATAAAACTGGAGGAAAAGAAAAGAAGGAAAGAAAAACCTCAGTTGGGGAATAGGGAATTTTTTAGCTTTCTCCTTCATGATAAAGTTATGAATTCAATCATTTGTGTCATCTTTTCTTATTAAGGCAAATCAGCTAAGCTGTAACAAATGGTAATATTATTATTTTTTTGTTGGATTTTATAAGTAGGTAAGTAGCTTACTTGCCTTTATCATTAGACATCACGGATGTGTTTCAAATTCTTGAGTTCAGAAGTAATTGAGAACACTCACAAATGAAGATTTCCTTCTCAGCACTGCTCTTTGTTATTTTTTTTCCCTGTGTCCCCTGATCTCGAGGTCTTCACTGTTCCCTAATGAGCTCTTAATGAGCTGTCAACTGCTCATGTAAATAGAGAAGAAAACAGACACTGAGGGGACGCTGGATATTCAGTTAACATTTGACACTGCCTAACCTCTCAAAGTGATTAAAAATGTAGATTGCTCCAGCTTAATAGCTAGCCTCGACTCTCCCTTTCTTTTACTTCTCTGCTTTCCGTGAGTATGCCATTTGAAAGACTCAGCGATACCGTCTAGATTACTAGCTTTATATTTAAAAATACTGCGTACATAATTAAAGTTTCATATTGAATGCACTGTAGAGATGTAAGTTAAAAGAAAAAAAGTGAAAATTATTTCATCTTATTTGTGATAATTATGCTAAAAGACTGGAATATGTTTGCTGGATTGATAACAGCAGTTGTCTCTGGTGGGGAGAAAAATAGAAATAGAAGCTGTAGCAGGACTTTTTTTTTTTCCAAATGTGTACATATTGCTTGGATAAATTTAACAGGAATTAAAGGTCTAATTAAAAACATTTCCCTGTCCCTGAAAATGATTTCCTGAAAATATCTGGGATTCATGAACATTTACAAAGAAATTGAATTTTTAAGTCTATTTTCATTGTGTATTTTACTCCAGTTTTATTTCAGAGTCACTGATGTGTAAATCTGTGTTATGTCTTTTTCCTAAATGTGCTGCATTCATGCACATATTGAGACTCTGAAGGGTTTCTAGGTAACTCCTTAGGAACTAGAGTTCTTCAACGGAGACTGGAAGGGTAACTTGCAATGTGGATTATCATACTGCAGATATGACATGTCAGAACTGATGTTTGAGGCCTTCACGTATGCTGCAGGACAAGCGAATTGAGACCAGTGATTGAACAGAGCATCCTAAGTTAGGAGGGGATTTGGGGGAATGTTGGGCAGTCATAGTGCTAATTAATTTGCTGCTGCTTCACACTGAGATAAGGATTGGGCTAGTTTCAGAGATGTCCCAAATTCCTTCCTGCAATACCAGCCCTGGGGTCTCAAATTTATTGGCAGTTGGGAATTATAGACCCAAAATGTGACATCTTTTCCTGAATGTCCAGACACCTGGAATTTTCAAGGAGGCCCTGATTTCATTAAGTATCTAAGGGGAGAAATGTTCTGAGGAAACGGGGCAAGGAGAGATGGTAAGTGGGAGTTCCCAAAGGTAAAAGGGCCCACTTTTCCATTTATCCGGGATGGATCCTGCCTTGAAACCAGGACCCATAAGATGTTTGAGGCCCCTTCAGAAACAAAGATCTACCTGACAGTACACAACTGTCGAGCAAGTTCACTGAGATTGTCACTCACATGGACTTGATTGCTCTTTTCTTGTTTCACGAAATGGTAATGGAGGAAATCCGAGCCACTGTCGATAGGTCTGAAACCTGTGAGGGTTCTGCACTGTATCCGGTAGGAGGTAAGCGCAATTCAGGTTATCTTGGCACAAAAAGATTGGCACATTTCTTTATAGCCTTGTATCCTCTTGGCAAGATTACCGTCTTCCTGTAGGAGGCCTTTTATACGCTGTGAGTTTCTGTAGTAAATCCAGAAATTATGAGACTTTCTGTGAAAGGCAGGCTGAATTCAGACATTAGTAGAAAGAACTAGGAAAAGGGAACTGTGGGAAATTCTTAAAGAGATGGAAATACCAGACCACTTGACCTGCCTCGTGCAAAACCTGTATGCAGGTCAAGAAGCAATACTTATAACTGGACATGGAACAATGGACTGGTTCTAATGGGAAAGGAGTACATCAAGACTGTATATTGTCACCCTGCAGAGTACATCATGCAAAATGCCAGGCTGGAGGAAGCACAAGCTGGAATCAAGATTGCTGGGAGAAATATCAATAACCTCAGATATGAAGATGACACCACCCTTATGGCAGAAAGCGAAGAGGAACTAAAGAGCCTTTTGATGAAAGTAAAAAAGGAGAGTGAAAAAGTTGGCTTAAAACTCAACATTCAGAAAACAAAGATCATGGCATCTGGTCCCATCACTTCATGGCAAATAGATGGGGAAACAATGGAAACAGTGACAGACTTTATTTTCTTGGGCTCCAAAATCACTGTGGACAGTGACTGTAGCCATGCAATTAAAAGACACTTGCTACTTGGAAGAAAAGCTATGACAAACCTAGACAGCATATTAAAAAGCAGAGACATTACTTTGACAATCTGTATTGTCAAAGCTGTGGTTTTTCCAGTAGCAACGTATGGATATGAGAGTTGGACAATAAAGAGTGCTGAGCACTGAAGAATTTATGCTTTTGAATTGTGGTGTTGGCGAAGGCTCTTGAGAGACCCTTGGTCTGTAAGGATATCAAACTAGTCAATCTTAAAGGAAATCAATCCTGAACATACAATGGAGGAACTGATGCTGAGGCTGGAGATCCAATAGTTTGGCCACCTGATGTGAAGAGCCAACTCACTGGAAAAGACCCTGATGCTGGGACAGATTGAAGGCAGAGGAGAAGAGAAAAACAGGATGAGGTGGTTGTATGGCATCACTGACTCAATGGACATGAGTTTGAGCAAGCTTCAGGAGATGGTGATGGACAGGGAAGCCTGAGGTGCTGCAGCCCATGGGGTTGCAAAGAGTCGAACACAACTGAGTGACTGGACAACAACAAATCAAAGTGTAGATAAAGTTACC
>SJYX01005671.1:100525-113579 GCA_006410675.1 Oreotragus oreotragus | reverse complement strand
TCTGCTTTCCGTGAGTATGCCATTTGAAAGACTCAGCGATACCGTCTAGATTACTAGCTTTATATTTAAAAATACTGCGTACATAATTAAAGTTTCATATTGAATGCACTGTAGAGATGTAAGTTAAAAGAAAAAAAGTGAAAATTATTTCATCTTATTTGTGATAATTATGCTAAAAGACTGGAATATGTTTGCTGGATTGATAACAGCAGTTGTCTCTGGTGGGGAGAAAAATAGAAATAGAAGCTGTAGCAGGACTTTTTTTTTTTCCAAATGTGTACATATTGCTTGGATAAATTTAACAGGAATTAAAGGTCTAATTAAAAACATTTCCCTGTCCCTGAAAATGATTTCCTGAAAATATCTGGGATTCATGAACATTTACAAAGAAATTGAATTTTTAAGTCTATTTTCATTGTGTATTTTACTCCAGTTTTATTTCAGAGTCACTGATGTGTAAATCTGTGTTATGTCTTTTTCCTAAATGTGCTGCATTCATGCACATATTGAGACTCTGAAGGGTTTCTAGGTAACTCCTTAGGAACTAGAGTTCTTCAACGGAGACTGGAAGGGTAACTTGCAATGTGGATTATCATACTGCAGATATGACATGTCAGAACTGATGTTTGAGGCCTTCACGTATGCTGCAGGACAAGCGAATTGAGACCAGTGATTGAACAGAGCATCCTAAGTTAGGAGGGGATTTGGGGGAATGTTGGGCAGTCATAGTGCTAATTAATTTGCTGCTGCTTCACACTGAGATAAGGATTGGGCTAGTTTCAGAGATGTCCCAAATTCCTTCCTGCAATACCAGCCCTGGGGTCTCAAATTTATTGGCAGTTGGGAATTATAGACCCAAAATGTGACATCTTTTCCTGAATGTCCAGACACCTGGAATTTTCAAGGAGGCCCTGATTTCATTAAGTATCTAAGGGGAGAAATGTTCTGAGGAAACGGGGCAAGGAGAGATGGTAAGTGGGAGTTCCCAAAGGTAAAAGGGCCCACTTTTCCATTTATCCGGGATGGATCCTGCCTTGAAACCAGGACCCATAAGATGTTTGAGGCCCCTTCAGAAACAAAGATCTACCTGACAGTACACAACTGTCGAGCAAGTTCACTGAGATTGTCACTCACATGGACTTGATTGCTCTTTTCTTGTTTCACGAAATGGTAATGGAGGAAATCCGAGCCACTGTCGATAGGTCTGAAACCTGTGAGGGTTCTGCACTGTATCCGGTAGGAGGTAAGCGCAATTCAGGTTATCTTGGCACAAAAAGATTGGCACATTTCTTTATAGCCTTGTATCCTCTTGGCAAGATTACCGTCTTCCTGTAGGAGGCCTTTTATACGCTGTGAGTTTCTGTAGTAAATCCAGAAATTATGAGACTTTCTGTGAAAGGCAGGCTGAATTCAGACATTAGTAGAAAGAACTAGGAAAAGGGAACTGTGGAAAATTCTTAAAGAGATGGAAATACCAGACCACTTGACCTGCCTCGTGCAAAACCTGTATGCAGGTCAAGAAGCAATACTTATAACTGGACATGGAACAATGGACTGGTTCTAATGGGAAAGGAGTACATCAAGACTGTATATTGTCACCCTGCAGAGTACATCATGCAAAATGCCAGGCTGGAGGAAGCACAAGCTGGAATCAAGATTGCTGGGAGAAATATCAATAACCTCAGATATGAAGATGACACCACCCTTATGGCAGAAAGCGAAGAGGAACTAAAGAGCCTTTTGATGAAAGTAAAAAAGGAGAGTGAAAAAGTTGGCTTAAAACTCAACATTCAGAAAACAAAGATCATGGCATCTGGTCCCATCACTTCATGGCAAATAGATGGGGAAACAATGGAAACAGTGACAGACTTTATTTTCTTGGGCTCCAAAATCACTGTGGACAGTGACTGTAGCCATGCAATTAAAAGACACTTGCTACTTGGAAGAAAAGCTATGACAAACCTAGACAGCATATTAAAAAGCAGAGACATTACTTTGACAATCTGTATTGTCAAAGCTGTGGTTTTTCCAGTAGCAACGTATGGATATGAGAGTTGGACAATAAAGAGTGCTGAGCACTGAAGAATTTATGCTTTTGAATTGTGGTGTTGGCGAAGACTCTTGAGAGACCCTTGGTCTGTAAGGATATCAAACTAGTCAATCTTAAAGGAAATCAATCCTGAACATACAATGGAGGAACTGATGCTGAGGCTGGAGATCCAATAGTTTGGCCACCTGATGTGAAGAGCCAACTCACTGGAAAAGACCCTGATGCTGGGACAGATTGAAGGCAGAGGAGAAGAGAAAAACAGGATGAGGTGGTTGTATGGCATCACTGACTCAATGGACATGAGTTTGAGCAAGCTTCAGGAGATGGTGATGGACAGGGAAGCCTGAGGTGCTGCAGCCCATGGGGTTGCAAAGAGTCGAACACAACTGAGTGACTGGACAACAACAAATCAAAGTGTAGATAAAGTTACCAACTTGAATATAGTTTTACTTTTCTCTTGTAAAAGATGCCTGTTTAGATTGCTGTATTCAAGTGTATATTATGAGAGAATGCTTACGGCTTACATAGTGTTCTCTAGAAATAGGCTGAGTGTGAGGACTGTAGCCAAATTGTTAGAAGCAGGTGTCCATACTATAAGTGTGTTCAACTCAGTTCAGGTAACTCAGGATTTACACTGTTTTGGCAGACTGAGTGTGATAAAACAAAATGCATTTATTTACATAGATATTTTGTAAAGAAATTGGAAAAATCTTTTGGGAGGCTGTGATTACTTGTGACAAAGTAGAGAAAAAGATATAATTTTTATCAATCTGATGTGCTTCTATAGCTAGTCGGGATCATGCCAGGCTGTGAAGGGTATTTGGGGCCTGACTGATTTACTTCATGTTTCTCCAGTTACCCACGATTGTCTAAAGTACTGTCTAGAATGCCTTCAAGAATTTTGGAAAAATAAAAGAAAGTGATGAATCTCTATATACTTCCGTTATTAATCTGAATTAAGTTGGAATAAATAACACTGTTTTCATGTTATAGTATTTGTTTATATGATATTTTTATCAAAATAGCCTAAGAATAAAATAGATTATCCCCCCTACACAAAGTATTTTAGGAGTATTCCAGCCAGTTAAAATGAAATACTTCCTTAAACTGACACTTTTCTCAGCTTTAGTTGACTGTTATATATGTAGGAGATAGACTATTGTGGTTAATTCTTATAAGTATCCCAAAATTCTTATCATCATAACAGCTTTGTTTTAAAGTGTTATAATTTCAAATATTATTTTTGATACATTTTATTTAATCCTTATAGAACATTATAGATGACTTAAACAGTAATAAAATGTAAACAATTTCTCAACAAAATACAGATACTACGGGAAATATAAACATAATGGGCTTCCTTGGGTGGCTCAGTGGTAAAGAAAATCTGCTGGCAATGCAGATGCCGCAAGTTCTATCCCTGGATCAGGAAGATTCCCTGGAGAAGGGAGTGATTACCCACTCCAGTATTCTTGTCTGGGAAATCCCATGGACCGAAAGCCTGGTGGGGGACAGTCCATGGAGTCACAAAAGAGTCAGACACAACTTTGCGACCTAACAACGACAACTTACCACCTTACTCAAAGCCTGCCTGAGTCTGTTAGATGACAACAGGCCACACACTGGAGTGGAGTTGGTTGCATGCATTCCTGGGACGGCTTCTAGATCTCTAAATTTGAAAGTCTACATAGTTCCTCACAATTGCTCTCGGTCCTGCCACGTTGCAGCCATTAGGTGTTCCAGAGGTCTCTAAGTTGAAAATGAAGGACCACGGTTCAGCCTCTGGGCCCCTGTTTGCATAGTATTAGGTGAAAACAACCCGGTAAATGTGATGGAGGCCATTCTTTCAGACTCCAGAGATTAGCCCCTCCTAACAGATTCTAAATATCCAGGCCAAATTCAAGTTTGTTGAAGCCAATGGAAAGCCATTTAATGCGCTTTTATTAGTCTGATAAAGCACTTCTTGAATATTAATTGGGTACATTGCACTGGTAAGACAATTTTAAAGAAACTTAATAACTTCACACACAGTTTGGCCTAAAAGAATTAATGGAACTCCCAAGAAGTGAATCACTTGTTCCACAGAAATAATCTGGCACATTGAAAGACGTGCTTCACTCGTTAGTGATAGAACAAAGTAGGATTTCTCCAGCATATTCTCCACAGAACATAGGTAAACCTTACCAGTGTATAATTCTGCTGCCCCAGTTCTCCTCATCATGAAATTCCAGTGTCTAGTCACAGCTGTGGCCTATTTATTTTTACATTTTCAAAATATGTCTTTTCCCCAAATTGGCCAAAACATTTATTTTCCTTCCCCTCTGAAATAAGTCTTCACAATAGAACATCAATTTTATTCATGCAGAATGTTATATTTTTCAGCCTTGAAAATTGTTTCACTCCTTTCTAAAGTCTTACATTAAACTTCAAAGCCTAACCACAAAATCTTTCCCAATCTTGCAATACTACCAAACTTAGATTTTCCCCAAGTTTTGCCAGAACATAAAATTTGTTTTGTGCCATAATTGTTTTTTTTTCTAAGAAAGAAGTCTCCCTAGAGGTTAAGAAGAAAAACAAAAGTAACCAATTATACCATGTAAAAGACAGCGGCGTAACACAGGCAATATGTGTCAAAAACAAAACGTACCAAAGGCAAGGTATCAGCTTATTGTGAAAAACTGATTATGCCATATGCCATCACAAGGTAGCCGATTATTTATCAAAATGAACAAATCGACTGTGCTTGGACCAGAGTAAATACATTAACTATCCTTTCCCAGAAACGCTTTGCTATAAACCCACCTTTGGGAGGCAGTTCTCCTTGAGTTTCTTCCCTTACTGAGAATGAGTTTGACTCAATGTAAATAGAATGGTCTGGGTCTGGCACCCACCAGGCTCCACTGTCCATTGAATTTTCCAGGCAAGAATACTGGAATGGATTGCCATTTCCTCCTCCAGGAGATCTTCCCGACCCAAGGATCGAACCTGTATCTCCTGTGTCTCTTGCCTTGGCAGATGAACTCTTTACCACTGAGCCACCCCAGGGTTAGAAACTGTAAGAATTTTCAGATGAGTCAGTGATTCAGTAGCTCTGATTGCTTCTTGGCTTGACTAAGGATGTAATTCTAAATCTTCTAGAGAGACAGGGGTCCTCAGACTAGTACCCTCACTGCTCCACATCTCTCTGGAGCCTTCTGCAATGCTGAGAGGTCCTACGTTTGGATCCTGACTAACTGAGCTGAATTTTCTGTGTTGCTGACCCTCTTTGCCCAGTAGCACATCTTTGTGCTGTGCTAGCTCTGGTTAATAATTGCATCAGGTCACTCAAGGATATTTCCTTGAAGCAGGAGAAATGCCTGGTTCTTCATTTGACATTTGGTCTCATCATTCACAGGGAGGTGGGCCAGGTCACTCTTAGGAGGTCATGGGCATTGAAAACCACTCTGCTTTAAAAGGGATCTGTGTTATGGATCTGATGAAATGTGTCCGAAAATCTGCCTTTAGATTTTGTTTGATTAGCAACTGGAAAACAAGCAAGAAAGCAAGATAGATTATCTAGCTTTTTTAAGTAAAGACAGTTTCTACACAATGAACAGTTGATGCAATAGGGCCCTCCTGTGGACCCAGGGCAGGTCATTCTTAAAGCTCCCAATTAATCTTCCTTGCTGGTGACGTCTGCTTTATAACTCAAGTTCTTCAAGTGTTTTCAAGTACAGAAATGGCAACTAATAAGTGCCATTTGCACCATGAGTTAAAAAAATTTTTTTTGTTTATATATTTCCACACAAGAAAAAGCTTATTTTGTCTCTTAAAATCTTGACATCAAGAATTATATTTCTAAATATAATAATGCTATCCAGACTTGAGATACTTTCTTTTGCCTGAGTTTTGTGAGAGCAAAAAAGTTGGGAGGGTAAAGATACATCCTTAATATCCTAAAGGAAATCTAGGCGAAGTCACTCACCCAAATTATATTGACCATAAAGACTTCACGGGGCCATTTCATTAGTTTATGAGGCAAAATTAAATAAAACGGGACCTTAAATGAATTATAACCAGCTTGTGGAATAGCAAATATATTGTGCATGAGAAAACTAGCTCCATGTGACTTACACGGCCACCATATGTAAAAACGCCTATTATTTGTCCTGTCTCTTTGAAAATCATTTTATTGGAATGTATCAGCTAAAGCAAAACACATGACTATCTAGTTGGTACATGAAAGAAACCACTGAAGACAAGTTTCTGCCCAGCCCCCACACCCAGCATGTGAGCACTCTGGGAAAACAGCCCGAAGGATTTCTTTCCTTTCTCTTTTTATCGGCATCTATGTACCAGCAAGTGCATCACATGCACCCTCCACCATTAGCTGCCTCTGTCTAAAAAAAAATTTGGTCAACATTTAAGCATTCGGTTCCTGAAAGGCTAGCCTATTGAAAGGTCTGTTGGCCAGAGGAGCAGCTTGGGTTCGTCTCTAACTTCCTGGATCCCTGTAAGTGCTGCTTGGTGGCACATCCATGTGATCCTGCCCAGGCCCCGGACATCAAGACAACATTGTGATGTTGGAGCCCACACTGTCTGCGTGGACCTCAGGCTGCTTGACTTCTAAGATGCCCTTTGCTTTGCACACTGCAGCAGGTGGCACTTATTATTGAATGCACAGCGCCAACTTGTGCCTGGAACGTGCCCTCAGGTGGTCTTCTGGGAAAGGGGTGCAGCTATAGTACAGCAAAGTGTCTAGATTATCCGTAGGAATCTTCATCAGCGACAGTGCACCATGAATTTCTGTTCAAGGCTACCTCCTGCAGCAAATGCTAAGTGGCTGTTACCCGAACTTGCTTTTGAGGTTTGGTTGTATGGAAAGATTCATACATGCATGACTGCCTGCTCAGTCATGTCCAACTCTTTGCGACCCCACAGGCTGTAGCTTGCAGGGCTCCTCTGTGCATGGAGTGTTCCAGTCAGGAATACTGGGTGGGTTGCTGTTTTCTACTCTCAATGATAAACCCAACATAAAAGAAGTTCTTTGACCAAAGAAGTTATGTCAAATTATTTCAATGTTTCCACAGTACTAAGTGTAGCATGAAAACTTTATATTACCACATTTTACACAGAAAATGCATTCAGTAGATAACTGCTTAGCCATTGCGTGTTGACATCAGTCACAGATTGAAATAGCGGGTCCTGGATTGGTAATTTAGAAGGCCAGAGAGGCCCACATTTGCTGAGTATACTCCTATGCAGTCATCACTGAGTCATCATTATTTTTAAACAAATAATCTCATTTATTTATATTTAATAAAAAAAAGATTTAAGTTCTAATTGGTCTTCATCATTAAAAATCTGTGTGATTGAATAAGTAACATCATATCCCTTCAGTCTTGAATTTTCATCTAAAAAATGAGGAGGCTGTTTTAGATCATCTTGAATGCCTCAAATTTCCACACGCACATTTCTCTCAACTCTATAACTGCTCTTTCATGGCTATTAAGAATTTCAGAAAGCAAACATACAGATAGCTAATAAACACATGAGAAAATGCTCAACATCTATCATTATTAGAGAAATGCAAATCAAAACTATGATGAAGTGTCGCCTCACACCAGTCAGAAGGGCCATCATCGAAAGGTCTACAAACAACAAATGCTGGAGAGGGTAGCCTCTTGCACTGTTGGTTGGAATGTAAATTGATACAGCCACTATGGAGACAGGATGGAGATTCCTTAAAAAACTAAGAGTAAAACTATCATATGACCCAGCAATCCCTCTGCTGGGCATATACCCTGAGAAAAGCCATAACTGAAAAAGACACATGCACCCCAGTGTTCACTGAAGCACTGTTTACAATAGCTAGAACATGGAAACAACCTAGATGTCCATTGACAGATGAATGGATAAAGAAGCTGTGGTACATACACACAATGGAATAGTACTCAGCCATAGAATGGAATGCATTTGAGTCAGTTCTAAAAAGGTGGATGAACCTAGAGCCTATTATACAGAGTTGTGTGGAATCTAGGAAAATGGCACTGATCATTCTGCAAGGCAGCAGTGGAGACAGAGACATAGAGAATAGACTTGTGGTCACAGGGGAGGGAAGGGAGGGTGGGGCAAACTGAGCGAGTAGCATTGAAACATACGCATGACCATGTGTAAAACACATAGCCAGTGGGAATTTGCTGTACGACACAGGGAGCTCAAACCTGGTGCTCTGTGACAAACCAGGGCAGCAGAATGGGAAGGGAGGTGGGAGGGAGGTTCAGGCAGGAAGGGCTGATATCCGTGGCTGTATCATGTTGATGTATGGCAGAGACCAACACAATATTGTAAAGCGATGATCCTCTTATTAAAAGTAAATAAATTAAATAAAAATAAAAGAAAGGAGAGAGAGAAAAAACTAAGAATTCCAGAATTTTAGGACATGTCGTGTTTGTGTGTTTGGGGCCCTGAATTTAAGCATCATCAGTGCTAGCATTTTTCCACAGTAAACACACATGCAGTAAGCTCTTGGAGACACGGCTCTCCATCTAAGAAAGAACAGAAGCCCCTCTAGTCACCATCACCCATAGCTTCCCTTCCTCCAAGTCCTCTCCTGTAATCCTAGTCAGCAAGGCTTGGCGGTGTTATTTAATGAGATGTTGTTCACCTCATGGGCATTGAACATCATCAAAGAAGCTTGTGCCTTGCTTTCTTTGAGAGCTGCCATCAAATTGCATTTATTTCAAAACTATTATTCCCATATTTATCAGAATAATCAATTCTCTTTTCCCAAGTCCTGCCATTCAGATATAAGATCTTTTTAAATGTCCCATTTAGAGAGGTGGTATAGTGAATAGAAATAAAGACCTCAGAAGTAGACAGTCATCTGCGGCGATTAAGAATTTTGTTCATCCTCATTTTTCTTAATAGCAAAATGAGATAACAAGAGTATTTATCCCATTGCTTTGTTGAGAATATTAATTGAAGTTATATGCATAAAATTCTTAGAATACTGGTTACAAGTAGACAAATTATAAATAGCATATATTCAGGTTAGTTGTTATGACTTTTAACTATTAGATTTGTTAATACAAATATTATTCTTACTTATTCACTTTCTACAATAATTTAGATGGTTTAAAAATAAAAGTACTTGCCAATGAAAATAGGGAACACAAGTAAAAATACAACATTTGAGAAGATATTTTATTATTAAAGTCAGTTTAAATGTAATCAATTAATGCTAATATTTTTATACAAACTTTTAAAAATATAGAGCCTTTCTTTATCCTGAATTGGATTGCTCCTTCTAGAACAGGAAAATCCTAAATTATAATTTTCTTAGTGAATTAATATACCAATATAAATACATGTTATTAATTTTAACAATAATATCTTTATCCATCTATAATATATAGATTAAGCACTTAACTAGTAATTAACATGACTTGCTAAATTATGACACATATTTCAGAAAAATCTTGATATTTTTCTTTTGTTACATGTAGCTGTCAAATCTGTTTTCAGGTTTTAGTAGCTTAATTTCTTTTAATGTTTCCATAGAAATATCGTTAACTAGATGATAGATTAGAGGCAATAACATGATATCCTTGACATGCAGTCAAATTTATCTTCATCACATGTCTGGTAATATCCTCTTATTGTGTAATGGACCCTGCTATTTGTATCTATCATACTTTTACTCATTCATCTTCTTGGCTCCTAAAGGTAGAATTCTCATCCAGACTCTGTTACAGACACAGGTTCACACTCCTCCATGTGTCCTCCATTATCTGTGGTCATCTAATAAACTGGCTCTTTGTATACCAGATCAAGTGGCATAAGACTGGAATGCATACCCATGAGATAATACAGAAACATTTTAGATATCAGTAATCCCAGTTGAAGAAGAAATTATTGTAAGCAATTTTTTAAGCATGTTTGCAAAGTGTCAATAACTGCAAACACCTTTCTACTAAAAGCATGAACTAGGTAGAAAGTTGAGAGGAGGCATGAGAATGGGATGAAAGCTCTGCTGTCTACTTTGATACTCAGAACGAGAGTATCTGAGAACAGGAACCATGTCAAAAGCTCTCCTTTTCCCTGTCTCTTTTTGTCTTCACTCACTCACTATTTGTATTCTATCAATAGCTTTGTTCTTGGCTGGCAAAAAAATGGAGAAGAAAACAGAAAGTAGATTTGCTCGCTTTCTAGAATTTAAGGGGGCTTCCCTGGGGGTTCAGACAATAATCTGCCTGGAATGTAGGAGACCTGGGTTCTATCCCTGGGCCCGAAAGATCCTGTGGAGAAGAGAATGGCAACCCACTCTTGGATTCTTGCCTGGAGAATCACATGAACAGAGGATCCTGGCAGGATACAGTCCCTGGAGTTGCAAAGAGGCAGACGTGACTGAGAGATTAACACTTTCACTGGAATTTAAGATATAAGAATTGTCTAATTCTAAATTTGTCCCTAGTTGATATAGGCTCATTGTTTCGATCCTTTACCCTCAGTGAAACACTGTTCCTCCATCTTTCGCTGAAAGAGAGAACTAGACAGACATATATGAAGGACAAACTGTGTCACAAGAGATATGCAAGTTTCTTGGAATAAAGTAACCAAAATACTTGACTCCCAACCTTCCTTGCGCCTATATCCTGTATATGGAACCAGATACGGAAATGATTTTTACTCACTGGGGGAAGAAAAGAAACAAAAATACCTTGATAGGGAATGGGCGGGTGGACAGAGTTGCCCAAGGATGGCAAAACCTTGGAAACACAGGCTACATCACATAACTTCACAGAAATTAAATTGGAGCCATAGATGAAATGGATATTTTTTTGAGGAAAATGCAGTTTACCAAACTGACTTCAGAAAACATAGAAAGTTGAAACAGGCCAATTTCCTCCAGAAGAAATAGAGAAAGTTTACAAACCTACCCTTTCGTCCCACCAAAAATCACCAAGGAGTAGCTTTTACTGTGATAGAAGTTTATTCCCAGTGGTAAAGAATCTGCCTGCCAGGGAGGAGATGCAGGTTCGATCCCTGGGTCAGGAACATCCTCTGAAGAAGGTACAGGCAACCCACCCCAGTATTCTTGCCTGAGAAATCCAATGGACGGAGGAGCCTGGTGGGCTACAGTTCACAGGGTCGCAAAAGAGTCAGACGTGACTTAGTGAGTAAACAACAAAACATCAAGTTTATTCTACTTATGAAAAGAGCGTTCAATCTTTAGAGAATTTATTAATGTAATTTATCATCAAAAGATCTAAAAATAATAATTATAATCAACTTCATAGATGCTGTGTTCTGCTCATAACCGTTCCTAGATATATGTATATTTCACCACTTCTGAGCACCCTATTCACCCCCACAGGTGTTTTCAGCAACCAGGAAATGCTGTTGATCTTCACCCTGCTGTCCTTTAGTTGCTGCAGCCACTTTGAACAGATAAATAGAAAACTGAGTTTTTCTCCTCCCTCTCCCAACTGTGATCCCGGTGGCTACCGACCAGTGATTGGAAAGTTTGGGGTATGAAAGTCAACGGCCTGCCCCGACTGGGACAACTCTGAGATGTAATTACATTCCAGGGTGGCCCTGCAGGAAACGGCTGACGTCTACCCTCTGCAGGACTCTCGCCTGCAATTGCACTCGGGTTTGCTGTGTCCCACTCTTCCGGCTTGCTCTCCCTCTTCCCTTACTGGTCTCTCCTGGGATCATTTCCTTAATAAATGACTTACTTATGTGTGCTATCCTTAAGACCAACTTCAGGAGGACTTGTTTAGAGCAGATGCTAAAAGTGTATTCAACATTAACTGACTGATTTTTTTTCAGCCAATAAAGTAGAAACAAAATTCTCTTATCCATGTAAAATACAACTGTCTCAGTCAAAACTAGCATCATACCTGGTGGGAAATGGAAAAGCCATTTCTGCTAAAGGCAGGAATTGGACAGGAATTCCTGCCCTAGTTTCCAGGTTCTATTTGTTCCTTACTACAGTAAATCTCAAGCTTGTTCCTAATATTTACAAATCGTTCTCAGATTCTTCTTTAGCAAGAGCAACCAACCCAGTTGTATTGTGAAATGCTGAATTTCTCAACTTATGTTGTAAAAGACATTAACATATAGAGCAAAGACTTTCTTTTAATTGAAATACAGTGGCTTAAAATGTTGTGTTAGTTTCATGTGTACAGAAAATTGATTCAGATGTATATATGTGTATGTGTGTATACTTTACCAGAGTTTTTCCATTATACTTTATTACAAGATATTGAATATAGCTCCCTGTGCTATACGCTAGGTTTGATTTTATATATGGTGGTGTATACCTGATGTGATCACTCACCTAGAGCCAGACATCCTGGAATTCGAAGTTAAGTGGGACTTAGGAAGCATCACTATGAACAAAGCTAGTGGAGCTGATGGAATTCCAGTTGAGCTATTTCAAATCCTAGAAGATGATGCTGTGAAAGTGCTGTACTCAATATGCCAGCAAATATGGAAAACTCAGCAGTGGCTACAGGACTGGAAAAGGTCAGTTTTCATTCCAATCCCAAAGAAAGGCAATGCCAAAGAATGCTCAAACTACTACACAATTGCACTCATCTCACACACTAGTAAAGTAATGCTCAAAATTCTCCAAGCGGCTTCAACAGTATGTGAACTGTGAACTTCCAGATATTAAAGCTGGTTTTAGAAAAGGCAGGGGAACCAGAGATCAAATTGCTAACATCTGCTGGATCATCAAAAAAGCAAGAGAGTTCCAGAAAAACATCTATTTCTGCTTTATTGACTATGCCAAAGCCTTTGACTGTGTGGACCACAACAAACTCTGGAAAACTCTGAGAGAGATGGGAATACCAGACCACCTGACCTGCCTCTTGAGAAGTCTGTATGCAGGTCAGGAAACAACAGTTAGAACTGGACATGGAACAACAGACTGGTTCCAAATAGGAAAAGGAGTACGTCAAGGCTGTATATTGTCTCCCTGCTTATTTAACTTCTATGCAGAGTACATCATGA
>SJYX01005671.1:53759-75752 GCA_006410675.1 Oreotragus oreotragus | reverse complement strand
TTCCATCACCTCCACTAGCTTTGTTCCAAAAGTAACCAATGTAGTTAAAGATACTGTAATAGAAACTATCAAAAATGATGAGAATTTCATGGTGGTTCAGTGGTTAGGACTCCTCACTTCTATTTTGGAGTCTGATACCTGGTCAGAGAACTCAGATCCTATGAGTTGCATGGCGTGGCCTTAAATATAAATAAATTAAAAAAATAAAATCATGTCACTGAAGTCCTAATAGGAAGAAATGGAAAAGGAAGGGGACAAAAAATAACTAAAAAAATATTGAATAAAATTTTCCAAATTTTATAAAACCTGTAAATCAGTATATTAAAGCTGAAAGAACTCCAAAAGGAAGGACCTTTAAAAAGCCATATGAAAAGATATAACCAAATTCTGAAAACAAGTGATAAAGAGAAAGAGGTCTATCATATACAGGAATAAAGATTAGAATGATATCAGACTTCTCATCAGATACTTTGCAAAGATCCAATATTAGAATGACATCTTTAAAACACCAAGAGTTCAGAAAAAGCAACTGGGTCACCCAAAACACCTGTTTGCCCTGAAGTCTATACCTAAAGAAAATGACAGTCAAAAATAAAGGTGAAAAAAAGAATTATTGACACACACGAAACTGAGAAAGATAACCAGGAGTATACCCATACTATGATAAATGCTGAAGAAATTTCTTCCAAGAGAAAGAAAATGATCCAGTGGAAATTTTGATCTAATAAAGAAAGAATGCAGAAAATGATAAATGCTTGAAGAAATATAAATTACATATTTCTCAATGTTTGCTCTCTTTAAAAGATAACAGCACTTAAAGAATGGTTAAAGTTTATAACATGTAGATTTCATTTTGATAAAGCACAAAGGAAAAAAGTCAAGAGGAGCGGAGTGTACTATTGTCTGTTCTTGCACCCCATGTGAGGTGCTGTGACGTTCCTTGAAGATGAGTTGTGATAAGTCACCGCATGTGAGGTGGTGTGACACTCCTTGAAGATGGGTTGTGATAAGTCACCGCATGTGAGGTGGTGTGACGCTCCTTGAAGATGGGTTGTGATAAGTCACCGCATGTGAAGTGCTGTGACGCTCCTTGAAGATGAGTTGTGATAAGTCACCGCATGTGAGGTGGTGTGACGTTCCTTGAAGATGGGTTGTGATAAGTCACCGTATGTGAAGTGGTGTGACGCTCCTTGAAGATGGGTTGTGATAAGTTGAAGATGCATATTGAAATATTCAAAGCAAGCACACAGTCATAAGTAGTAGTGATATTTATTCGATAATGGAGATGAATCATAAAACAATACTCAATTATTTGAAAATAAGGCAGTAAAAACCTAAGGGAGGAATAAAGGACAGCTAGAACAACTCCAAAACAAAATATCAAATGTTAGATTTAAACCCAATCGTATTGATGATTGAATTAAACATAAATGGCTTAAACATTCTTTTTAAAAGGCAAAGACTGTCAGAATTAATAAAAATGCCTATCCCAACTCTTATAAAGCTACTTAACTAAAGGCAACACACTTAAAATATAAAGACAGATTGATTTAAAATGAAAGTATCGAAAAAATGTGTATACTAAACAATACTCTCCAAAAGAAAGGACATGGCTGTATTAGGATCCTACAGAGTAGTTTTACTCTTTTTAAAAAATTGCCAAGAAAAACTTTTTAGAATGAAACCTTTCCACCAATCCAGGAAGTATTTTCTCATGTGTTTTAGAGAAATCTGCCAGGACATTTCCCTTCCATAGTAGAAAGATTCCATTTGAAATTCCATACATTTGGATTTATGCTTTCCATGGCTTCCATCAGGTCACTTGACAACTGTAATTTAAGCATTCAGACTCTAATAAGGGTACATTTCACCCAGCATGTTAGGGCACCACTGTTGGCTGTTTGCACTAAACTAGTGGTCTGAAATTGAGACTTAAGACCAGGAAGTAATGAAGTCACTGGGGGTAATCTGGCTCTAGTTTCTATGAGTACAACCCTTGGTCACAGAAATACACATTCATTAATATTTATATAGTAAAAGTCTGTTGCTTCAAGATAATCATGTGGAGATGCACACAGTTTTTAAAAATTGTGTCTAAGAGATTCTGAAGTTGTTCAAACAGAGCCCTCTGGGGGAAACAAAAAAGGCAAGGTTTAAAACCTCCTTTAACTTCAAAAAAAACTGAAACAAAATGAAAAGGAAAAGGGGAATTAGAAGCCCCATCCTGCAGAGAGACAGATGCAGAAATGAGGTTATTATCTCAAGTACTGGGTGGTTTTCAGCCAACAACAGAAGCATTAGTATGGGATCTTACTGAACAGGCACACATGTCATCACCGTTAAGTAAAGTAATTACAGATTTGGCACCAGCAAAGGCTTTTTATTTGCCAAAATGTGGTGGTTCAAGTAGCAAATGATTACCACCACTTTGAGCAGGTCTGATCATCCATCAGTTATTAATTCCCTTGGCACACCATTGCATAACATGGCTGTTTCTGGGCAAATGAGCCAGCATGGCTCCAGTTAAATGAAACTCACTTCTGCAGTCTGATCTTTCCTCAAAATTGCAATTTGACTGTGAGATACAATGACTTATATGATCATTTTCATGACTGTCATACTCAAATATGTTTCTGGGGGGAGCATTTCTGACTATCTTCAGCAACTGAAAGGGTTGGAATTATTTTCAGAAGTCATGGTATAGATAAAAGGAAAACAATTTCCCATGCCATTGTAATTTCTTCTTTATTGGCACTTACTCTGTGATGATCTCAATGTTCAGATATACAGAATTTCTTACCTTATTCAAAACTTCCATGTTAAATGTATTATACTAAATTCTTAAAATATTTAATCACTAAGATTTTGTCTTAGATGGTGTTCTTTTGGCACTTCTTTGACTGAAATCAAACCTATAAAACATTCATCATTGCATAAATTGTATATTACATTAATTTGTTTATTTGCATGTTTTTATTTGCTTTTTTATTTCTTTGTCTTCTCTTCTGGATTGTAAACTCCATAAAGATAGGGGCTTTATCTGTTTGTTCATTAGTGTATTGCCAGTCCTGAGAATAGTGTATAAATTATAGTAACATTCAATAAATATATATCTAATGAATGACGTTTTCCAGATGCTTCCAGAAAACATGTAACAGTTGATGATATTATTTTTTCTGAAGATAAAGAAAAGTAGTTTATGAAGGAACTTTTTTTTTAAGTTCCTTTCCTCATGTATGATGATGCATAAATAAATATATCAATTAAAAAGTATACTGTTTATTTTTCAAAATTGCTTTGCTGACTCCATAACTAATTCAAGCAGGTACTAACAAGTCTATGATGATTTAAACTCTCAGGACTCGTTTGCAAAATTAAAGCAAATTTTTACATATTTATTTGATGGTATNGTAACATTCAATAAATATATATCTAATGAATGACGTTTTCCAGATGCTTCCAGAAAACATGTAACAGTTGATGATATTATTTTTTCTGAAGATAAAGAAAAGTAGTTTATGAAGGAACTTTTTTTTTAAGTTCCTTTCCTCATGTATGATGATGCATAAATAAATATATCAATTAAAAAGTATACTGTTTATTTTTCAAAATTGCTTTGCTGACTCCATAACTAATTCAAGCAGGTACTAACAAGTCTATGATGATTTAAACTCTCAGGACTCGTTTGCAAAATTAAAGCAAATTTTTACATATTTATTTGATGGTATATATTCTTTAAAGAGATCACATCTTGTTACTATGATGTAAATAAATTGGAAGCCATCAATTACCTTTTAAGTCTATGGTTATATACAACTCAAATATTACTTAGTGAAATGTCTCCATGTCAAAGAAAATAATGAATCCAAAATATTTTTCCTTGTTTCCTTATATGGAAGTGTCAGTGTCAAAAAAAACACCTAATTCTCAATAAGTTGCAGAAATGGACAGAAGCAGCAATCTGTTTATTATTTTAGAGTACATGTCTCAGGCTGACATCACAGTCTAGGTATGTTTGTTGTCATTATGTACAATATTCTACACATACTTAATCTTGGCTCTCAGATGAGAGTATGGCCAACAGCTAAGATACAGGAGCAACGTGCTCTTCCAGCATAAGCTTGTCAGTCTGGATGCAAACAGTTTTAGAGTGCAAAAATCTAATCTGCTAATAGATTGTTTATGACATAATCAGTTTTCAAACTAGCCTAAACAAATCTGTTTTCACCAAAGGGTTTTCCCTAAGATTTCACTTAAAAGTTTATAAAGTCTTAGGGTTTGGGGGAAGAAAATAGAAGGGAAATTGATTCATTGCACATTTTTGTAAAGGATAGATTCAAGGGTCCTATATGGAATGGATACCAAAATGTGTAGTGCTTTCTTTCACTCTTTTTCCTCTTTTAAAATTTACTCTCTGCCTTCCTTATCTCTTCCTACTCTTAGAAAGGATCAATTTAGAGAAGTTCATGTCAAGGTTGAATTATATGCAAAAGGATTAGAAGAAGGACTCACTTCAGTCATGAATGGCAACAAAAATTACCATCAGAAAACAATCTCAGTTCAGTTCAGTCACTCAGTCATGTCCGACTCTTTGCGACCCCATTAATCGCATCACGCCAGGCCTCCCTGTCCATCACCAACTCCCAGAGTTCACTCAAACTCACGTCCATCAAGTCGGTAATGCCATCCAGCCATCTCATCCTCTGTCANGTGTCAAAAAAAACACCTAATTCTCAATAAGTTGCAGAAATGGACAGAAGCAGCAATCTGTTTATTATTTTAGAGTACATGTCTCAGGCTGACATCACAGTCTAGGTTTGTTTGTTGTCATTATGTACAATATTCTACACATACTTAATCTTGGCTCTCAGATGAGAGTATGGCCAACAGCTAAGATACAGGAGCAACGTGCTCTTCCAGCATAAGCTTGTCAGTCTGGATGCAAACAGTTTTAGAGTGCAAAAATCTAATCTGCTAATAGATTGTTTATGACATAATCAGTTTTCAAACTAGCCTAAACAAATCTGTTTTCACCAAAGGGTTTTCCCTAAGATTTCACTTAAAAGTTTATAAAGTCTTAGGGTTTGGGGGAAGAAAATAGAAGGGAAATTGATTCATTGCACATTTTTGTAAAGGATAGATTCAAGGGTCCTATATGGAATGGATACCAAAATGTGTAGTGCTTTCTTTCACTCTTTTTCCTCTTTTAAAATTTACTCTCTGCCTTCCTTATCTCTTCCTACTCTTAGAAAGGATCAATTTAGAGAAGTTCATGTCAAGGTTGAATTATATGCAAAAGGATTAGAAGAAGGACTCACTTCAGTCATGAATGGCAACAAAAATTACCATCAGAAAACAATCTCAGTTCAGTTCAGTCACTCAGTCATGTCCGACTCTTTGCGACCCCATTAATCGCATCACGCCAGGCCTCCCTGTCCATCACCAACTCCCAGAGTTCACTCAAACTCACGTCCATCAAGTCGGTAATGCCATCCAGCCATCTCATCCTCTGTCATCCCCTTCTCCTCCTGCCCCCAATCTCTCCCA
Organism: Oreotragus oreotragus; assembly: GCA_006410675.1. Taxonomy (NCBI): domain Eukaryota; kingdom Metazoa; phylum Chordata; class Mammalia; order Artiodactyla; family Bovidae; genus Oreotragus; species Oreotragus oreotragus. Next base: position 70,205 of record SJYX01005671.1, on the reverse strand, counting down.
GCATCAGAGTCTTTTCCAATGAGTCGACTCTTCGCATGAAGTGGTCAAAGTACTGGAGTTTCAGCTTTAGCATCATTCCTTCCAAAGAACACCCAGGACTGATCTCCTTTAAGATGAACTGGTTGGATCTCCTTGCAGTCCAAGGGATTCTCAAGAGTCTTCTCCAACACCACAGTTCAAAAGCATCAATTTTTCAGTGCTCAGCTTTCTTCACTGTCCAACTCTCACATCCATACATGACCACAGGAAAAACCATAATCTAGACACACAGAATTTTCTCTATAAAAAGCATATGTATTAGAATATCTATGGTGCAGAAGGCTCCAAAGAACTAGTAAAAGCTTAAATTTGAAATCAACCAGGTAATGGCACTATGTAGGAAAACTTTTAGAGCCTCCAGGTGGAATTAAATTTTCTTGTAGAAAGCAGTGTAGAGCAGGTCACCTGATCCGTTAGGAAGTGAGCTGAGCTGAGACAGGCTTTATGGATCTTTGAGGGCTGGCGATTTGCAGTTTGCCTTTACTCTTAAAGGGGAGTCCTTCAGGATTCCCAGCTCAAAAGGTAAGGTGGTCACTAAGTTTCTCCCTGGTGAACCCTGAATTTCATTTATTAATCTCTCAGTAGCTGCTTTATTCAAGGAATTTGAGATGCTCAGATTTAGGAATCACTTAATGATTGCTAATCATTAGGAATTCTCTGCCAAGAGAATTTAGGGCTTGGCAGAGTATTCGGGGCTCATTTTATCACATTTTCCTCTCCTCTAAGGCTTGACCTCTGAATTCTGTCTGCCTTTTTACTTTCGGTTGCCTGAAAACTGCCAGCTTTTAAGTTGTTTTCTGTGGCATATTGGTCTAATACAAGCTACTCCATTGAGGCCAGAAGATAGTCTCCATTTGTTTCCTCATTAGGTCTTGTTAGAATAATGTTCAGTCATTTTGGTGCCATTTTTTATTACATATAACCATTTTGTATAGACTGATAATGCTTTATGTCACTGACTTTACCACTATTTTTTTCTTAATTTATCTAGCTTTACATGGACTTCCCTGGTGGCTCAGACAGTAAGGTGTCTGCCTACAATGTGGGAGACCCGGTTTCAACCCCTGGGTGGGGAAGATCCCCTGGAGAAGGCAATGACAACCCACTCCAGTATTCTTGCCTGGAAAATCCCATGGACGGAGGAGCCTGGCAGGCTACAATCCATGGGGTCGCAAGGGTCGGACATGACTGAGTGGTTTCACTTTCACTTTCACTTTATCTAGCTTTGGTTGATGACTCTACCTGTGTCTTTCCACTACTTGGTTCTTCAAAAATAATCTTTCTTTGACATTCTCTTCCCTTTCATTGCCTCTTTATTCTTTCAAGGAAACTCTCTCTATCCCTAAAAATTTGTTCAGGAAAAATTACTGCCAAGAGTAGTTTGAGGTAGATTAAAACAAAGGCAAAAGTTATTAGATTTTTTAAATGCTTGTAGGTATAAATGTTTAGACATAAATGGAAATGCACTGTAAGCGAAAAAAACCAGTTCTCATCAATATGGAGGTTGAATTATATGAGATGTTTCTCTCAAGCAAAGTTACATGAGATAATACTTAGATGTAAGTTATAGTTGGAAGATTTGGGCCATAATGTTGATCTTGAAGAAACTATATTGTTGTAGAAAACTCAGTTAAAACAAGCTGATCATATACGTGAGACATTAATTTCTCACTTTTTATTCATAGGTGACACCAACTTTTGTATATTTTCTGTTTATATTCAAGCTTTGCCTTTCAGATGTTTACATGTTCAAAGTCCTATATCCTATGTGTCTTCTCCTTAGAAAGTTATTTTCTTACTCCTACTTTGCTGAAAGTAACATAAATCATCAACTTGTTTGAATAATAAACAAATAAAATGGTATATAATTTTTCATTCCCTTCCTGGAAACTTGAATCTTATTACTCTGAATGCAGAGATATAATCTAATATTATCAATACATACTGAGCAACCTCAGTTTTTTCAATCTGTTTGCATTTGTAATGTAATATTTCTTCAGAATTATTCCTTTAAACAGTCAAACTTCTCTGTGTCTGCATACAGTGATGTGTAGCTCTCTATTTTAAAGACAATGAAATGTTGGATGAGTCTCTGCTAACATTTCTGAGCTCAGTAATGCATTTATTTCTTCTACCGCTTTAAAAGACTATGGCATGTAGCAAACTGTTTCTGTATTATTGTATTTCTGTGATAGGAATTAAGTAAAGATAACATTTGAAAAATACCAGATGACCACCAAGCATAAACATTTTCAATCAACACTTTTCTACAAACCAAGATCGAAAAAGGAATTCTTAATTAAAATAAATAAGATGATGCAATGTATCTTAGTTTGAATATAACAATAATAGAATTACAGTCAACTATTCCCATTTCTTCTGTTATTTTACTTAGTATTATGATTACTATGATTAGCATATGAATGAGGCCTCAGAATCTTCAAGTTCAAATGTTCTGAATTAATATGTGAGAAAAGGTGGTTAGATATTATACAGCTATATATATTGGAAAAATTGTCTTCTTGAAAGTTGTGTTCCTGGCAGCTGAAAGATAGAGTGGAAAACATAGGGCAAAAAGAGAGCTCACTTAGATCTAGCAGATTCTTTAACAGGTTAGGGTCATATTAAAAAATCTGTCACCAAGATGAATGTTGAAAATATTTTTTCCTATGTTTTCTTTTAAGAGTTTTATAATTTAAAGTATTATATTAAATCTTTACTGGAGAAGAAAATGGCAACCCACTCCAGAATTCTTGTCTGGAAAGTTCCGTGAACAGAGGAGGTCAGACTACAGTTTATGGGGTTGCAAAGAGTTGCAAAGACTGAGCATGCATGTCATGCCACGTTAAATCTTTAATCTTTTCCAATTTATTTTTTTGTATGTGTGTATATTGTAAGATAAGTGTTCAGTGCAATTCTTTTGCATATGGGTGTCCTGTGTTCCACCACCATTTATTAAAGAGACTGTTCTTTTCCCACTGTTTACTCTTGGTGGCCTTATCGAGAATAGGTTGACTGGATACACATGAGTTCATTTCTGGGTTCTCTGTTCTGTCCCATTGGTCTATGTGTCTGTTTTTATGCCAGTGCCCTATTATTTTGATTACTGTAGCTTTGTATATAGTTTGAAATCAAAAGGTGTTCAGATTTGTTCTTTCTCAAGATTACTTTGGTTATCTGGGATCTATCTAAAGGTTCAGGACTAATTTTAGTTGGTTTTTTTTTTTTTCCTGTGAAAAGTATAATTGAAACTATTATGAGAATTGTACTTTGTGTAGGATGGATATTTTAACAACATTAATTTTTTCAACTCATATACATGGGATATCTTTCTACTTATTTGTGTCTTCTTTAATACCTTTGGTTAGTATCTTATAGTTTTGACTAGTATCTTATAGTTTTCAGTGTACAGATCTAAAAAGACTTTTGAATTATTTGATTTTTATGTTTTAGTTATATCCTTTCACTCAATGTGGTTTTTAAGACATGTCTTTATTCTCTTTTTGTTAAGTTTTATTAACTAACTACATTTATATATTGATCTTAAATGCTTATCTTTCTTGACCTAACTTTTAATTGTGGTAAGGAAAAAAAGATAAATGCATACCTATGAATATTATTTATTTCTTTTGTAAAGGATATAGAAAGTGTTTCCTCTCTGCCATTTATGTTGTCTATTTCAGTCCTACCCACACGAATGTCAGCTACAGAATTGTGATGTTAGTGATGACCCAAAAGTTTATTTCTGTTTGCAGCTGTCATGTAATGAGGCAGAAATCTTTTAACAACAGGCTTTTCTGTTCCAAAAACCCTAACCCCTTTAGAAAATAACTTGGGATTAAAATTCTCTGGCTGTTGCCAAAAGTTCCTAATGTAGACCAAGCTGTGCTAACAAATGAAAGAAATAGGACAGAGACACCATTGAGAGAAGAGTCCTTTGTGTAATTACATAGGTTTAGGTTTAGTAAGCAGATAAACATTTCTGAACTTTGTGCTATAACAATTTTTTAGAAAAAAGTCCATGAGTTTGTTTTTTTTTTAATCTTTATGTATTAGCTCATTTCTTATCTGTGAACACTGTTTAACAAACACAGAGAAGGGATCTCCTGTACTGCCCCAACTCTTGAAAACTCGGTGGAATTAGTATTGTAGTCTGGTATATTAGGTTAAGGTGTATATTTTTGCTGGCTTCTCTGTAAATATAAAACAAAAAAGAAGCTCATTTTAATCAGCAAGAGTTTGACTTAGATTTCCTCCGGAAAGGACAGACTCTTATTCTTCATGACAGTGATGTTGTTGCTATTTAGTTGCTAGATCGTGTCTGACTCTTTGCAACCCCATGGACTGCAGCACACCAAGCTGCCCTGTCCTACTCTGTCTCTTGGAGTTCACTCACACTCGTTTCCATTGAATTAGTATCGCTACCTATCTGTCTCCTCGTCTGGCACTCTCTTCTTTTGCCTCTAATCTTTCCCAGCCACAAGGCCTTTTCCAATGAGTTGGTTCTTCACATCAGGTGGCCAGAGTATTGGAGTTTCAGCTTCAGCATCAATACTTCCAATGAATGTTAAGAGTTGGTTTCCTTTAGATTGACTGGGTTGATCTCCTTGTAGTCCAAGGGCCTCTCAAGAGTCTTCTCCAGCACCACAATGCGAATGCATAGAAAACAAGAACTTTGGCTCTACAGTGATACCTACTGTCAGTTTTGTGGTGTGTGGCTACCATCTGCAAGTGCTGTAGTCCATGGGGTTGCAAAGAGTCAGACACGACTGAGCGACTGAACTGAACTGACTGCCTATAGAATCTCTCTGCCACTCAGGTTGACATATGGCTGAGACGACAAAACAGGCTTGAGATGTTGAGTGGACGGCCGATGCCTGTCCACTAAACCACACTGCCACTCCTCAGCTAGATGTCTTATATAAGGTTCGTTGTTGCTGCTGTATTATCATTATTTTGTTGGCATAAAGCTCAGGAGACCTAATTCATATTCTAGATTTTAAAGGGCTTCCCTGGTAACTCAGGTGGTAAAGAATCCACTTGCAAGGCAGGAGACCCTGGTTTGACTGCTGGGTTGGGAAGATCCGGTGGAGAAGGGATAGGCTATCCAGTCCAGTATTCTTGGGCTTCCCTGGTGGCTCAACTGGTAAATAATCCACCTGCATTGAGGGAGACCTGGGTTCGATCCCTGGGAAGATACTCTGAAGAAGGGAATGGCTACCCATGCCAGTAAAAGTACCACCTTTTGTGTGTGTGACATATGGGTCATAAAGAAGATAATGCAAAAATGAAACAAAGCAAGAAGTAGATATAAAAGATCCCTTCCAGCGCTAAGCTTCTGTTATTGATGATATGTTCACATCCCTTTCATCAACAAAGAACAAACATGTTGGATGTCTCTTATGAGCAAGAAAGTATCTGATATGTGACGCATGGCCCCTGCCCTTTGAAGACTTACAGACAATTCTGGAAAACAAAACATGTCATAGGCAAGGCTGAATCTTTTCATATCAGTGTGTGTTTTTGAACATGGGTTTAAAAAAAAAATCTCTGGCTTGAGATATGAAATATAAATGACCAGTCATTTTGCAGAAGCAAACAAATGACTACTTTTGGTTAACTCAAAACTGCACATCAGTTGCAGCTGGAAAGTGGAGGGTCTTTCAAGCCTTCTTCCCGTTTCTGTTGGTGCTTCCTAGAGTAATACGATGACTGGGTCTCAGAATGCGGGTTTGCTGCAGGCAGCATCATGCATCAGACGTTTTATGGTCCACCTATTTCCTGATCAAAGGAGAAGTTCCAAACCCATTTTCATCAACATTTGCAGATGCTCTCCCCCTCCAAATGTCTTTTTAAGTATCCAGACACAGCAGTCTGGCTCTTGCTCCTCTGGGTTCGCGAGCTCCTCTTCTGGCTACACAAATAGTGACGGGCTCCAATAGATGAGATCTCCCAAAAACTTTCCATTCTAAAATAAAAATATCATTTTCTCTTTGGAGACACAGGGCTTCAAAACAAAGATGGTCATTAATGAGAAGTGCGATGAAGCATCCCCCCCAACCCCCACCAGTTTTGTTCACAGAGACCAAACGATGGAGGGGAGGGAGACTTGGATGAGGTTTCTGGGATGGTTTCAGGAGAGGAGGGCCATTGACAACTGGAGGAAATATCTCTGTCTCAGTCATTATGCCGCCAGGAGCACTTGAAACTCAGCTGCACACAGTGGGAGATCGGCGCTCTCAGAAGAGGCAGATGGAACAGCACGCGGTAGCGGGGAAGCAGAAGCTTCGACTTGACTGAAGGGTCTTCTCCCCTCCTTTGTCACACAGCCCATGAGACTCCAAGCCGCCTTTTCTTTCCTGCCATTGGAAGGATAGAGTAATTGCCAAGAGAGGAGCCCCCAGCCTTCCCCCAGACACCCCCTCATCTCTCAAGCTCCACAAGAGCAGACTCGGAGGCAAGTGGCAGCGTAGTTTTTGAACTCAGCGTCCAGCCAGCTTGCTGAGGGACCTTCAACTTTGTTAAACAAACAAAAAATGTCTTCTTTCTCCTGTGTATTTTCTGCTGGTTTAGAATCACACACGCACATTCACACACCATTGCCAAGAATGAGGGGTGGGGGGTGGGTGTTATATTTCCCACCATTTCTAATCTTCTTGAGTGGAACCAATTTATTTTGTGTTGAATGGAGGTGCTCATAAGCCAAAAGGTAGCCCTGGGACTGAGTTGAGATATGAAGGGAAATTGAAGCACAATAAAGCTCCATGCACAATGGTTCGCATCTGATCCATAATCACCACATAAGATGTTCCTGTGTAGACAGGTGCAGGTAATTAAGCAACACATTGACAATTTTTCAGTCCCTTAGTCATTTCCAGGGGAGCTGGGATAATGCTGGGCTCACCAGACAAACCTTTTGAGATAGGATCAGGAATGAAGAACTTCTCCACTGTCCAGTCTCACAAGAAACAATCCAAATTTCATTTTTTCCTTTTAACTGAGAACCAATTGAATCTGATTGGGCTGGTTACCTTCTGAAATATTATTTGCTGTAACATGTAATGTATCAAATTAAAATTAGAGTTATATAAATCTTAAGCATTCAAATTTTAAAACTTTCTGGGACGTGGAGTTTGCCAATGAAAGTATGGTACACTAATAAATTAACAAAACTAGATGTGAAAATGAAACTGGAAATATTGTGTACCTTAATTTTATTTAAGCCATCTAGCAACTGTGGATGTAGGCACCCTCTCTGTTCAGATGAGGAAGTTTAGAGAGACTGAGGATTTTCTTAATGCCCCAAAGCTAAAAGGGGTGATATTTGGGCCTAAGTATATATCAACATTAGATCTTACCTGGTGGCTCAACAGTAAAAACTCACATGTCAGTAGAAGATGCAAGTTTGATCTCTGGGTTAAGAAGGTCCCCAGGAAAAGAAAATAGCAACCCACTTCAGTATTCTTGCCTGGAGAATCCCATGGACAAAGGGCCTGGTGGGCTATAGTCTATGGGGTTGCAAAGAGTCAGACACAACTTAGTAACTAAACAACAGCAAGAACAACAAATATCTCAAGACTAGTTTCGGTTCTTAGGAAGGGCAAATGTGCACATCAGTTGGGAAGTCACAGTGAATTAATGATTGGATCTCAATCTACAGTGCAATTTTTCCAATTTTTCATTAATAGTATTAATCTGATCTTGAAGTTATAAAAGGATTAACTAAGGCCCTCATAATGTTTCTTCAGGAAAGAATAACAATATGTTATCTTAGAATTTTGGTTCCTTCTGAAGACTTCCTGTAGGGATTGCCTGAAGGGTATTGGTTGTGGGCTGAATTGCATCCTCAGAATTATGCTGAAGTCTTAACCTTCACTCCCTTGGAATAGGATGGTGTCTGGAGACAGGGCATTTAAAGAGGTTATTAACTTAAAATAAGGCCATTAAGGTGGACTGCAATCTCATCTGTATACTTAGAAGACAAGAAGAGTAGATCAGAAACACACACAGGGGAAAGATCATGCGAGCAAGCTATCTTCAACCCAGAGAGAATGAGCCAACCGCTGTCAACACCTTGATCTTGAACTTCTAGCCTCCAGAACTGTGAGAGAATCAATCTCTCTGCTTTGAGCTGCCCTCTCTGGCTCTGTGTTTGCAGCCCTTTCAAGCTCATTCAATATTTTATGTCCATATTTTCAAAATTCAAAAACATAAACTCTCACTGACAAACTGGAAGGGACATAATGCAATTTAGAGATGATGAATAAAACAGATTCTTTTTAAAAGGATTTTAAATATAAAAATGACCCTAATTAATACACCATCAAGTATTTATTTCCCACTTATGAGCATGAGAGCAAGTTCAGCTTTTGCCAGTTCCAATATAGATGGAACAACCAAGGGCAGTAGATAATTGTTTTGGAAACATGTGGTAGTGAGGTTTTTGTTCATTATTCTATCTTGTTTGGGTCTCTAACACCGCATAGTATAAAATAATAGCATACAAAACAGGAAATTAATTGGAAAACCAAGCTTATCCCTCTGCCAGTATCTTGTTAAATGTCCTCTCAGAAATCCAGTTTACCTCTTTGGGCCTCGTTTCTGAACAAAAATATAATATACCTTATTCAAGTCTCATTCTAGAGAAAAACAAATGAAATTGCTAAAATGAATGAAATTACCAGTTCACAAATAAAGAGTAAAAATGGGTTTTAATAAGGAAAACAAAATCATTTGGAGGAGAAAAAAATAAGTTTGAAAATCTTTAAATACTGGAATAGACAACAAAGCAACACAAAATGACCTTCTTCCTTGGATATCTTTTAAAGTAAACAGTCATTTTACTAACACATCAAGTACTTACTCTATGTCAGGCAGTGTGTTAGCTGCTAGACATACATTTGTGAGCAAAAATAGAAACAAACGCCTTCCATGGTTGTTCGAAAATGGTAATCAAATTAACATAATCGCAAAGAAAGATTACTTGAAGAAAATGTATCTGGGGCTCTGAGAGCTTGGGATAGGAAGTCTGGGAAGGCTTACCTGAGGAAGTGGCTTTTAATCTATTTGAGCTGTTATCCGAAAGAAGCACAAAGACCACTAGTCTCATTACTATGTATAAGCTTCACTTTTTTCTTATCAAAAGAATCCTGCTATTTTTTCCATTTACTGGCCACCAGTGTGCTCAGCTGAATAACTTCTAGCCTCTGTTGCAACAAGGGATACCTATGTGACACAACTTCTTATACATAGGAAACAATCAGAACACTGCTGATGATTTCTCTGAAAACTTTACGTTTGTAATGTAAGCGCTGCACGTTTATCTTTGTCACTTTTTTCTTTCTACCTGGAGGAGAGATGCGATACCGGGAAGGCCAACGGCCATCTTGTGACCATAGAGAGCAAAGTCAGAGACAGTGTCTAATCGGTCAGGTCTGTGAAAACACAACAGCTTCCACCGGCGGATTCACTGAAACTAGCCACACCTTCTGCAATATATACAGCTGGGCATTCTCAGATCCCTCTCTAGTGTGGACATACATGTCTGCTCCCACAGGTGCGGTTATTCATTTATCAGGTGTCATTCGTGTTTTCTGTTCAGCCAGTTGTCAGATGGACTTGGTATTTGGGTACTACGTCAAGCAATAAAACAAGAATGTCAAAAGAAGTTTTAGTTTCTGTTGTATGAAAAGTAAATGTTTTTAAGATGTGTGATTGACAGTTGCTAAAAATATGTCACAGTGTGTTTGGGCAAAGCATTTTGTAAAATTAGAAAAAAACATCATAAATTCCAAGAAAGACTTTGCACTCGAAATGCTATACAAATACTATACAAGCGTCTTCATGCTCTCCATTGCTCCAATTATGACAAACATTGGGATTTATGAAGGATACAACATGAGATGGTTTTTGGTCAAAAGGCCACAGGAAAAGATGAGAAAATTTAATTAGCTGACTGATAGAGAGCGGTCCTAATTGAAGATGAGTGAAAATAAAATGTGTATTTATATGCTTTATATTTATAACTATGAAGGTTAACTATGAAGTTAATGTATGTATGTTTTCATTTTCCATGATTTCTTCCTTAAGTGACTTGTAAAATTTCCTTTATTTCATTTTATTTCATTCCACAATACTAAGTGCAAATCTAATACCACTATTGGTTTACACATACATGCATGTGTGTGTGCATACATGCATAGTGGGTTTAAATCACTTGAACATATATGTTCATTTATTGATAAATTACTCTATGCTAGCTAGACATTGCATTAAGTGCTATTCTATATGAAGTGAAGTGAAGTGAAGTCGCTCAGTCGTGTCCAACTCTTTGCAACCCCGTGAACTGTAGCCTACCAGGCTCCTCCGTCCGTGGGATTCTCCAGGCAGGAGTACTGGAGTGGGTTGCCATTTCCTTCTCCAGGAGATCTTCCCAACCCAGGGATCGAACCCGGGTCTCCTGCATTGCAGGTAGACGCTTTATCATCTGAGCCACCAGGGAAGACTTGCTATTCTATATGGTATCCCCTTTAATCATTACAAACATAGGAGAAAATTATAGCTCACAATAGCTAAATATTTGGCAAACATTGGATTTTGAACTTAGATCAAATTTCAAGACCAAGGTTTAATATCTGTGCTATACTAAATAGCTGATCAAACAAAATTTGTTTTATAAATAAATATCCCTAAAAAAGAAAATATTCACTCACAAGAAACAATGGTCATGCCTATGGAGGGATAAGAAGAAGGAAGCTGCATTTAAATTATCTTTAGTAATGCTGCGATTGAGAAACTTCACAACACTAAATAAAAGAGTAGGTTTGGCCAGTTTTATCTCTAATGTCAATATAGGAGATTGTGTTTCCCAGAAACTCTGATGATGACAATTTAGGCTAGGTGGGAAATTTTCATGACGGTTCTAAGTTTTCTTTTCCATCTGACTCTCAAAATCTCAGAGTTTAAAGGTTGCTTGGGAGTTTCTCAGCATCTCAGTAAAGAAATTATTTGTAAAAGGCAGAGAATACATAAGAATTTTATGCAAAATATTTTCTACTTTAGAAAATAAGATACTCAATGAAGGTATATAAATCAGGTTGTGTGTGTGTGTGAGTGTGTTAGTCACTCAGTTGTGTACATACAGCTCTTTCATTACCTCATAAACTGTAGCCCCCCACGCTCCTTCGTTGGGATTTCCCAGGCAAGAATACTGGAGTGGGTTGCCATGTCCTTCTCCAGGGGATCTTCAAATAAACAGACAATAGCCGAACAGGAGGAATCCGTCATCCTTAATATGATNTCAGTTGTGTACATACAGCTCTTTCATTACCTCATAAACTGTAGCCCCCCACGCTCCTTCGTTGGGATTTCCCAGGCAAGAATACTGGAGTGGGTTGCCATGTCCTTCTCCAGGGGATCTTCAAATAAACAGACAATAGCCGAACAGGAGGAATCCGTCATCCTTAATATGATGGCAACGTGGAAACATAGGTACCCCAATCCTTTGTGACCCTTAAACTACCTTTACTCTTTTTTTAAATGTATTTATTTATTTTAAGTTGGAGAATGAGGAAGTCTGGCATGCTGCAGTTCACGGGGTCCCAAAGAGTCAGACACAACTTAGTGACTGAACATCAGTTGCTTTATAATATTTTGTTGGTTTCTGTCATATATCAACATGAATCAGCCATAAGAACGTCTTAAACAGAATGTATTTTGTTCAAAAGCATCCCTCAAGGAGAAATGCCGGGTTAGAAACCCCCATCTTGGGACGAAGCTGTGGAATGGCTCCCCACAGGGAGTGGATTTATGGGCCATAGTGACAGACATTCACACTAGATTTTACGTTCTTTCCACCACCACATACATCATGTCTACAGAGAACTACAAGTTCATTGTAACAAAAGAAAGAGCTCATACTCTTTTAATCACATTAATATTGGGCCTTTATTCATGTTAGACCATGCCTCCCAGGAGAAGCTTTTGTATCTATCAGATTTTAAATTACCACCAGATGAGAAAGAAGATTGAAAGTCAGAATCAGTGGATCCCTTTTCATTAAGAATATCAGTAAATATCCAAAGTAAATGAGTTCGAATTAGGCAGAGGGACTAATTCCAAGGGTTCATGTGCACCAAAGTCCCAAGAAAATATTTCCTCTCAAATTTTGGGAAGAATGTTTTAACAGATCACTGTATTTCTGACTCTGGGTTCATATATATGATCATTATTGTTTTCTTTTAGCTGTATTCTTAATCCAAAAATGTGTATTCATCAGGACAAAAATCATCAAATTTCTTTAAAATTACTTTATGAGCAGACTCTTAGGGGAGATATTAAATTTTAACTAATTTTGCCAAAATTGGTTTTCCTCCTACTAAAGATACAGCTTTCTTTTCAGATCCTTGGGCTGTTGTGTGGTCCATTAGAAGGATCTGTTGATACATAAAAAGTTTTTAGGGGACAATGTTATAATTGGAAGAGTGTACATTCACATGGAAATTATTTCCTGGATTAAAATTTTTAAAAGCTTGAAGGTTGGCAAATCAAAATTTTATGTCTTGGTTTCTTACAAAAGCTCCTTTATTTTCAAATCCACAAGCCAACACAAGTAAAATATATTTATTGCCTGGATGGCACATCAAAATAACAATGTACTCTTTTTTTCCCCAATTGCAAGTGGAAAAACAATTGATATTGTGTAAAATATTAAAATCTTGAAAACAAGCTTTAAATAGAGAAAATATGTGTTAGACTTAAGAAAGGATCCATGCCTAAAATGAGGTTGATGGCAATTCTGAGTTAGTGCATTTTATTCTGAAGTTGTATTGAATTCATAATAGACTTTTATTTAAATCCTTTGAATTCTTACAGGTCATTATCTTTAATTGTGTAATATTAACACATGCAAACCATAATAAAGGCATTCATTTTTAATTGTATTAAAAACAAGCACATTAGCCCATTTGTTCTCCTCAAGTGTCCTTTGATGTACACAGGTTATAATAAAATTTTCAAAGTGAAGGAAACAGAACCAGAAATGAAAAGGAATTTCCCAGTGAAGCAAATAGAAAGTGTCATAGCTAGATGGGAACTGAGATATCCTGACGCTGAAGTCCAGTGTCCTTCTCATTAAACCATATTGCAGAACGATTAATATCTAATCTTGCCTATTCAGTATGTTAAACGAAACTATTATCCCATACTAAAAGCCCATTATCAGCTACCTGCTATTGTCTTTATCACTAGTTATTATAGGTTATCAATTATCTGCTTTAGTTAACAGTTCTCCAGTTATCTAACAAGAAAACATGAGAATAGAGTTATTGAAAATGCATAAAGTGTAAAAGTATGAATAATAGTCAGTTGTTTCAATATTTTCAATCAAAATTAGCCTGTTAATTTAAAAAGTCTTCCAAAGGCAGCATACTAAGAACTATTTGGAAAGCAGTAACAATGCAAATTTACCCCTTATTCTTCGATTCAGATTATTCTCTGATAAAGTAAAATATAACTCAGTGACCAAAGGGGATAAGCAGTAAGGCAGCACAAGAGCACACGTTCAGAATTATACGTGGATTTAATCATCAGACTTGAAGAATGAAAATCTGAAAATGCATAAGAACGTCTGCAATTTGTAAATGCCATTCACTTCATTGGTCTTCCCTAGTGCGCTCAGCGGTAAAGAATCTGCCTGCAATGCAGGAGACCTGGGTTCCATCCCTGGGTCAGGAACATCCTCTGGAAGAGGGCATGGCAACCCACTCTAGCATTCTTGCCTGGAGAATCCCATGGACAGAGGACCCTGGCAGGCTGCAGCCCATAGCGTTGCACAGAGTTGGCCACGATAAGGCAAATAGATGGGGAAACAATGGAAACAGTGACAGACTTTATTTTCTTGGGCTCCAAGATCACTTCAGATGGTGATTGCAGCCATGAAATTAAAAGACGCTTGCTCCTTGGAAAAAAAAACCTAGACAGCATATTAAAAAGCAGAGACATTACCTTACCAACAAAGGTCTGTCTAGTCAAAGCTACAGTAGTCATGTATGGATGTGAGAGTTGGACGGTGAAGAAAGCTGAGCACCGAAGAATTGATGCTTTTGAACTGTGGTGTTGGAGAAGACTTTTGAGAGTCCCTTGGACTGCAAGGAGATCCAACCAGCCCATCCTAAAGGAAATCAGTCCTAAGTATTCATTAGAAGGGCTGATGCTGAAGCTGAATCTCCAATACTTTGGCTACCTGATGTGAAGAACTGACTCATTAGAAGAGACCCTGATGCTGGGAAAGATTGAAGGCGGGAGATGAAGGGGACGACAGAGGATGAGATAGTTGGATGGTATCAGAGACTCAATGGACATGAGTTTGAGTAAGCTCCGGGAGTTGGTGATGGACAGGGAGGCCTGGCGTGCTGCAGTCCATGGGGTTGCAAAGAGTCACACACAACTGAGCGGCTGAACTGAACTGATTCACTTAATTCTGTCAAGAAGAAATTCTCATTAACACAATTACTTTATTATAGAGCATTTGAAGAAACTTTATAAGACTAAGACTGCATGAGTAGAAGGAGGAAAGGGAATGCATAATCAGAGTCTGGTATGAAAGATGGCTTATAGAAAATGATGGAATCCAAAGAAAATAAACAAGCCATCCAAAACAAGAATCCACCACCTCCCACCTGATAAAACACCATTGTTTTGAGTCTAGCATCATGCCAAGTTTTTGTATCATATTTAATATTCCTGTAGAAACTCAATACATTGAAGAATAAAAGACCTTTGAACAAAGGGATAAACAAGATTCTAAAATACTCACAGTGGCCGGAATAAAGTCATGTCCTGATGGCTTACAAGTCTGACTCAGTACTATGTATTGAAGTGATGTGGCCTTTTTAAACTAATGTTAAACTAATTGTTAAACTAATTTTAGTTTAGTTGATTGGCCATTTGGAGGGGAATTGCTTATTCCTATTTTCTCGAATATCTCAACTTCTCATATAATTTTCAGAATTTTCATAGTTTCATAACTGACAATAAGTTGAAAACTTTTAATTTTGTTTTTGCTTATGACAGTTCCACTCCTGCTCAGGAGAAGATTATCATTTAGAATTCTAAACCCTTTGAAAATATCTTGCAAAAAAAGTGTCTGTACTTATTTGGACAAATCAAACTAAAAGAATTAATTATCAGCAGTCTTACAATACAGGAAAGATTAAAATATGTTGTTTAGATAGAAGAAAAGTAATATTAAATATAAAGTTGTACCTGTAAAAAGGAATGAAGATATCTAGAAATTGTAAAATTATGGCTAAATATAATAGTAATTTTTAAAAAATATTATTGTCTAAATAGTATAGTAGCAAAGTACAGTGAGGTTTAAAATATATTGAAGTAAAGTATATAATCAGAACAATATGATACTAGAGGAAAATGGGAGGACACTTGTAAGGGTTTTAAACTATAAAAGCTTTTGCTCTTATTATTATTTGATGGTAGCTTCTGATAAGTTAAACTCCAGAGCAATCGTGAAAAAATAAAGAAAAATAAAGAACTATAGCAAGTAGACTACAGTGGAGGTAAAAGTAGAACCAGAAAGATAGATTCTAATATTCCAAAAGAAGAAAAGAAGGAAATAGTACCAAAAAAAGTTAAGATGGTAAAAATTAAACCATGCATATCAAAATTATGTTAAATATATATGATCTAGGCGTTCTAATGAAAGGTAAAAAGTGTCAGATTGTATTAAAGCAAGAGTCAACCATAACCTGTTATTTTAAACACTTATTTTAAGTTCATAGCTATGATTTTTTTTAAAGATTGTAAATTAGCATTTATTAAGGATTATCATAGGGCTTCTCATTTGTCCACTGGCAAAATTAAAATGGTTCTATCTTTCATGTTTTTTAGTCAGCACTCTGTGATGCTTTTGACATGATTGAATAAGTGAACAAGATTTAAGATTTAACCAGGTTATAGTTTTAAAAATCAAGTAAGATTTGTTAAACATCTGTTACTTACATAAGCAATAGAAATATTCTCTCTCTTCATACTTTTAAGTACAAGAACCCAAACAGGATTTAATTCGTTCACACACATTCATAAATAAAATAAGTCCTTGAAATCCCAAAGACTTTGGAATAAATGGATCATGTAAAAAGCAAGAGAGTTCCAGAAAAACATCTATTTCTGCTTTATTGACTATGCCAAAGCCTTTGACTGTGTGGATCACAATAAACTGTGGAAAATTCTGAAAGAGATGGGAATACCAGACCACCTAACCTGCCTCTTGAGAAATCTGTATGCAGGTCAGGAAGCAACAGTTAGAACTGCACATGGAACAACAGACTGGTTCCAAATAGGAAAAGGAGTACGTCAAGGCTGTATATTGTCTCCCTGCTTATTTAACTT